>OU015490.1:52248893-52846393 GCA_907164885.2 Dolomedes plantarius
ACGTGTGATGATGGAACTCTCTATAACTTTCTGAATGAGAAGTATAAAAGGAAGAAGGGATCATTATGCGGGAGCCAATGTTCTGACCAAAAGACTCTCTGCTTCACTTTTGTGTTGCATTTTTGGGTACAGAAGAAGATAATTTCGAACGTTCCATTTCTCATTTCGGTGAAAGTTTCGCTCAGCCAATGTTCTGACCAAAAGCCTCTCTGCTTCACTTTTGTGTTGCATTTTTCAGTACAGAAGAAGATAATTTCGGACGTTCCATTTCTCATTCCGGTGAAACTTTCGCTCTCCGTTGACAATCTCCAGAAATATCTGTGTTAGAAGACGTTGGCCTTGGCAACACAGTTAATTACACATTCCTATGGTCCTATGCTCAGCATTATAGACTGAGACTTGATTATGTTCTGAGCTACGGACGGAGAGTCGATAAAAGGGAGACGTGCGTCTCTACTGAACTATGTTATGAACCTCGCTCTCTCTAATTTGTGTGTTCTGATCAATGAAATTGCTGTTTTATACTCAATGTATATAGATATAATATACGAGATGTATATACGAGTGGCTTATATGTCTATGCATCACGGAAAAGAGGCACTTATCCACAAGGTCACGAGACTTAATATAAATACAGTCGAACCTCCATATATCGAACTTCCCTATATCGAAATTTTCTATGTATCGAAATCTTAGCAAATCTCCATGTTCATTACATAGAAAAACTGTTTCTATACATCGAAAAAATCTCTATATATCGAAATTTTTTTTCAAGACATATTGGGAGATTTTATTCCTCTTTAGAATAAAATCTCCCAATTTTTGGCGTTTGAAACAATACGTCGTGGACTTCAATTCGCGAAAAATGTCCCTGATGAAGTTTTTAGTGGACTGAATAAATGCGAACATTTCTTTGATGAACTTTTCGCAAAACTGGCTGTTCAGCAAGATATTCGTAGTTTCTTTTAAAAGAATGTAACTGTGATCATTGTAACCACTGTCTGGATTATTCTTTTTTTTTATTTATGTAGTGCTCAATAAATCTTTCATATTAATTCATTTTTTAGTTATTAACTTTCATTTAATGTGATTCGCATATAAACTAGAAAGAGTTTCGTATACGAAAATTAGCTTTAATTTTAATGTTTTAGGAGAATTATGATAAAACTAAGATCAATTCTATATATCGAATTTTTTTCCGGCAATTTGCTACTTCGATATATATGGAGGTTCGACTGTATATTTTATTTTTGGAACGAGGGATCATTTAAATGTTTTACCACTCTTTCTTTCTTTGTAAGTAGATTCAATACAATACAATATAGATGCCCCATGTAGCCTACTGGTAGCGCGTCGGGTTTCGATGCTGAGGGTGCTCGGATCGAATCCCTACAAGCGTCATTGAACACCTCCGTGTCTAGGCCGGATATGGGCCCGTTAAATTCGTAGACCGGAAAGTCTCTCTATGAGGTCAGAGAGGGTACGATTGCCCTTAGGGATGCTCGGTCAAAATAGAGGTGGCACCTGGCTAAATCGAACTTAAGTTTTCCTTTAAAATAATAAATTGAGGGTTATAAAATTTATATCACGAGAAGTATCATAAAAATTCCTTTAAAAATGAGATTTTTTCGAATCTTTACCTCCATTTTCTGATTTTTGGTGAATTTTTAAAGATTAATTTTTAGAATTTAGTTTATTAAATACTGATCACGTGATTTCTTTTTCTGGTACTTTAAATAAATTTATCGTCACGTGCATAACAACTAAATATACAAAAAAAAAAATTTTCTTGCTAATGCGGCAGACGATTGGACATTATCCAAAAAAAATTAAAATACAATAAAAGATATTATAAACAAAGAACTAGTGCATTCTAATCCCAGACGTTTAAAAGCTGTTGTGGATACTACAGGATATCTTACTAAATATTAATTTAACGAAAAATTAGAATATTTACTAATATGTGTTGATTTTTTACAAGTGTACGATGACTTTTGTGAGATAAAGTTTTTGTTACTTTTTGATTATTGGTTTCTTAAAAATAGAGTTTTACTATGTTTTTAAAATATTTCATGTAGTTTTGTTAAGAATAGATTATAGATCTTATTATTAAATACCCATTCTGAAGTATTCATTTTAATTAATGGATGGACCCCTATTTCATTGAAAATCGTAAGTGTACGAACACTTTTGGGAGCTACTACATATTTACTGTACTATATTCTTTAGTATATTCTATTAGATTTAATTTGAATATTTTCTTCTACATTATTTTGTCTATAAAAATATCCGTTACGATTATTTTATAAATATATTTGTGTGTTTTTTTGGAATTAATTACATACATTGACCGTTGTATTTAATTTGAATGGACTCCGTAGAAAAGTACGGGTTTTCAGCCAGTTGTTTTATGTACCGTATTTTGTAAAGAAATTATTGATAGATCATCCAATCGCTTTTGTTGTTGTCCGTAGATAACTCCTTAAAATTTTTAGATATGAAAAATTGCGCTCGGCTACTGCTACATATACAGGCAGTAGAATTCTTAGAGCTACAACAACGTCTGGAAATATACGTTCGAAATTTATTTCTTCTAATCTCAAATTGAGCCGTTTATAATAAGTTGTATAAATATCCGCTTATATTTGAATATTTTTACGAATTTCGTCATACATTAAACCACCAATATTTTTATCTTTATTCGTTAAAAGTATAATAATTTTACACTGTCTCAGTTTGGCTCCTATTTCAATACGGCGCCTCGCCTATGTGACCGGCCATGTTGAAGAGGTTAAGTATACAACACACATCACCAAAACAAGTGATGCACAATGAGACATTTGAATTCAACCGCTGGAAAAATCAGTTTGAAGTTTGAATCATTGGTTACCTGTGTCCCATTTCGTGGGCGATGACGAACGCTCCTTCGAAGCTGGATCCTTCATCGAGAGTACAGCTGTGCTTGGGGCGGCACATCCCGTTGACCCACGCCAGGCCTGGGGAAGAATTGGGTAACATATCAGCTGCGTAACGAACTCTTTTTTTTTTTTTTTAGAGGATAATTGTTAGGTAATCTAAGAGCAATCTAATTATTAGAAAGCATACATTTAATGAGATACACATGTAACCTTAAATTCAGAAAGCATACATTTTTAATTAGCGCGGAATCGAAAGTTCAAACAGAAAGTTTGTGCAATGATGGAGGTAATTTGTGATATTTATAAACAGTGAGCTTAGAAAGTTTTCGTACAACACCTTTCGCACAAAATTTAAAATTAATTGAAAAAAAGGATAAGCTTTCAATATGTAAATTGCAATAACATTTCATTGAATGATGATAAATGTCTAACCCTCTATTTTAACTCGGAGTTAATGCAAAAATATATGAGTACACTCACCCTTCGATTTACGTGGTTACGGTTTAACGCGATTAAAATAAAATTATTTTCCATACGGAAATTTCCCGTCAACACTCTTTTACAGTAATCTATATATATAAAACAGTTCTGTTACTGACTGACATACAACGCACAGACCAAACCGCTGGCCCTAAAGGGCTGAAATTTTGCATGGCGATTCTTCTTATAGTGTAGGGGTGCACTAAAAAAGATTTTTGAAAAATTCTACTTAGATTTTTTTTAATTAAATTTTTAATCCGTTTTAGTAACTTCTTTTAATTTTGCATTTAAAATAATAATCCGAGGGTTATAAAATTTATATCACGAGAACGATCATAAAATTCCTTTAAAATGAAATCTTTTTCGAATCTTTACCTTCATTTTCTGATTTTTGGTGAATTTAGAAAGATTAATTTTTAGAATTTAATTTATTAAATGCCGATCACGTGATTTCTTTTTCTGGTACTTTAAATAAATTTATCGTCACATGCATAACAACGTAACAGACAAAAAAAAATTTTTTCTTGCTAATGCGGCAGACGATTGGACATTATCCAAAAAAATATTAAAATACAGTAAAAGATATGTTCTTCGAACTGTACTATATTAACTGTACTATATTCTTTAGTATGTCCTATTAGATTTAATTTGAATATTTTCTTCTACATTATTTTGTCTATAAAAATATCCCTCACGATTTTTTTATAAATATATAATTTTTTTACATCAATTGTATACATTGATCGTCGTATTTATTTTATATATATATATATATATATATATATATATATATTTATTTATTTTGGCATTAATTGCATATATTGATCGTTGTATTTAATTTGAATGTACTCCGTAGCGAAGTGCGGGTTTTCAGCTAGTGTATGCATAAATTTATCGATAGACTGTAAATTCGGTTAATACAGTATAGAGGTCTTTTCTTTTATAAAATATATACTAGTAATTTTTTGTATATTAAAGGAAAAAGTTATTGTGTAGAAAATTGAAATAAAATTAGTTTATTTTAACTAAAATAAAATCCGCATTCGATTCCTCTTCACGATCCTAATTTTTTTTCCCCTACAATGTCAAAAGAAGTGTCAAAAAATAACGAAATGGACGTGACAGAGAGGGACAAACGCAGTAAGGTTCAACGCGGCAGAAAGGGACTACCCCATTTCTGAAGGTCACTCATAAGGGAGTGATAGAGGTAGGGAGGTGGGAAAAGTTCGGGCGAATTTTCAAGTTGTCAGTAGACACCATGAGTTGGTCAGGTGAAAATCACGATTTCATTTTCGAGGCGTTCTTTAAAAGCAACGATTCTGTAGCCGCGACACAGGGAGCATTTTGGACGCGCTATGCAACTGATACCATTCCTGATCGAAGAACAGGAATGGTATCAGTTGCATAGCGCGTGATACCATTCCTGTTCCATAGCGCGTGATACCATTCCCCTGAGCGCATTCCTGCAATGGGTTTCAAACGTGAGAGCATGTGGGTCTGCGCGTTCCATAGCGCATCCTGTTGCATAGCGCGTGATACCATTCCTGTTAGCGCGTGATACCATTCCCCTGAGCGCATTCCTGCAATGGGTTTCAAACGTGAGAGCATGTGGGTCTGCATTACCAATTTATTGCCAATTATTCGGGAGGAAGTTGCCACCATTCCCCCACAGATGACCAACAGAGTGATGGGAAAACTTTAGAGAACGGCTTCAGTAGTGTATCGCAAATAAAAGGTGCTACCTGAGTGATGTTATTTCAAAATCTAGTGGGAAAAAACTAGATTATATGTACTTTTCGAAAATATAAAACTTTTTTAGTTCCTTTGTTATTACCGTATGAAATGTTGGAGTCCATGCTGCCGTACCCTGTATACACAGCTACGACGTGTATGAATTCAATACGCATGCAATAGATTTGAAGTAGGGATTGTAGACTGTTTGAAATTGACCGTAAAGATAAAGAGGTCAGTTTTTGTGAAGGAAAACTAATTCTTAAGCTTCATGATGAAGTTTTACACAATGAAATTAGGAGAAATCCTACAGTGCAGTCAATCACCAGAAGATTTCTGGCCACTTAAGCATAGCATAATCGAACTCTTTTTCGTTTGTTATATCTTTTCAGCTACATTAACAAATAATTATGTCTAGTGCAACAGTTCTGGAAAAATCCAAGAACAAGGGTCTTCTCAACCTGCTGTGGAACTGGAAAATAGCCGCTACTGTAACTTCAATTAGAGTTGCTCACTTACGAGAATATTTCCGCTTCCGTGTCTTCTTCTACAAAGGAAGTTATTTGACAATGAGACGAGAATCAGGAAGGGATTAGCATCCGTTGAAAAGATAATAGAGCGAAAGTTCCGCTTTCCGGAGAAAAGATATTTTTTCAGAGAGTAAATGCAGCATTCTTGCATCGAGCGGTAGACGATTAGTGAAGAAATCGAAGCAGACATGCGCCCAACACATTATTTTTTCCATAAATTGAGTTATAAAGCTCCAATTTCAAGTATAATTTACAATTCAGCGCAAAAAATAGGGGCTAAAATGATTATAACTATTTTTTTTTCGCCATATATCACTTGAGATGAGCAAAGTTCATCTAATGCTCGCACCATTACTTCGAGCTCCCAAGATTATTCAAAGTCAGTCATGTAGGGGTTTTTCGACAATTTTTGGACCATTACGTACTCTCTCTACCTGTTTTCATCTTTCCCTACTTACGCAGCTTCAGAAATCTCAAACCAACCTGCGAAGTATCTACTTTGTATAAAATGGCTTGGAGGTCATAATAAAATCACTTCATGTCTCCCTCTCTTTCTTCTTACACTTCTAGGAGAGATTGTAAACAAAAGTACGAAATCCCTGCATTACATAAAATGGCTAGGAGTGCGAAATAATAATTAGGCTCGAGAATGTACGTGGGTAAGTTTCATTTGGTGTTACCTTCCAAATTGTTTTATAAAGTACCCTGCATATGGATACGCAGTGTCAAAATCTTAGTCACTCACCTAATACTTTGTAGTTTTTCTTGTCATCAATTTCCTTATAAAGATCGTACCTGTGGAAAAAAAGTGCGTGAGTCATATTAACGCTTTTAAAAATGAGATAATACGTTTCAAGAATTCAATTTCTCACAGATTTACTGGCGACTACCTCGTAATAAATTAATAAATTAAAATACAGCCATGTTGAAAGTTAAAAACAAAAAAAAAGATGGCTAACTTGTATGTTGACGGATGTGCATTAATTTCTCGAACTCACAGAAGCCTCTTTTGTCATTATTATTAAATTGAGATAAAACTTAAGGAAGCAGGGATTATTGTTTTAAAAGAGTCATTTCTTCTATATGAATGACTAGCTGAAAATTGCATAGTTAGGCTTTTTATAACTAGGACGTTAGGATTTCCGAAAATATTAAAATCAGAGGATCAACCATATTAAATTTTATACATAGAGGGTTACAAATTCAAATAATGTGTTGCCTTGTTTTGCTATTTCAGTTACATAGTGTATTATCGCTATTTGTCTGATACTTTTTAGTACACAATACTTCTAGTTTCCCCTCCGAGGTGAAAAGTTATAAGTATTTTAACTGGTTTATTCAGGTTCAAGCAGCATCAAATTGACAATGAAAAATTTATAGTTTCTCTACGCCAGAGGTTCTTAACCGATGGTCCGGGAGAACCCAAGAAGTAGTCCGCTATGTCAGAAGTGATAAAAAAAAAACTAGTTTCGTCGTTTCAAAACGACCGCGAATTTAAACAGTTTTTTAAAACTGTTTTAGTACCCAATTATCTGTTCAAATTCTAAAAATTCTTGTATTTCTTCCGCTTTCTGACGTTTTTGAGTACGAAAAAAAATCCTTGTTCTGCTTAAAAATGTCCAATGTTTTTCTGTGACGACGATTCGCAGTATCACAGCAATTTTACAGCTAGTCAAGCAAATGCAAGCTGAAAACTCTCGTTCATTTTTAAGTTTTCGTAGGGTTTTATGTTTGCTATTCAGTTTTCTTTTGCGTCCAATTTGTTATTATTACTTTTATTGATAACTTTTCATTAAAGATGTTTATCGCGAAGTTGGTTTATTCAGAAAATGAAACCCATTTTTGCCTCTAAAAGGATTGGTTGGGAGAGGGTCCCCGACAAATTATTATTATTATTATTATTTATTTTATCAAAATAAATTTAGTAACCACTGCTCAAAGCCAATATCAGTTACCATTAGAGATCATCCTTGAACCTCGATAATAGTCATTGCAAATGTATGTAGCACTGGATAGTGCACTCGCTTTAGGGTGCCAGTAAGCATTATTCAAACGCATAAAATGAATACATTTTATTCTTTAGACACTGCCAACTAATAATGTCACTTCAGGGCATAGGTTTTTTCCCCAAATAGCCTTATAACAATGTTAAATACAGGTGAGTCAATGAAATGCATCTGCTCTATCTGTGACAACTTAATTTAAAAAGTATTGGGGCTATTCGCATCTGGTTCGAAATAGTTTAAGAACTCAACGAGGTAACCGAAACTGAACTATGTTAGTGCTCAGCACATTTAGAAGTTTCAGTGATGGTATCATATACCTTTCTACGCTTTACCAAGACATTCTACTTCTTGGATGTCGCCTACCAATACTTCTTTTTTCTCCGACTTTGGCCGCTAAGGTGTCCAGCCTTTCATATACCTTCAGTTCGCCGGATGTTTGTATTCCAGAAACAGCAAATTGTTGCTAAGGGTACCGCCAGCGTGCTCGTTATAGTATTAAAAGGTATTAAGAAACATTTTTCGTACCCAGACAGCATAATGGCGTGATCCCAGTGGCTCCCCGACGATTCCGGAGGATTTCTAGGTGCCTGCCAGAGACAGAATGTGTCCAAGTATTCGTCGATATTTCCGCCGACGGGGTCAGGAGCATCCTGTCAAAACATACATCAAAATTAGTTTGTCATATCCCTAAGATTGATTTTGATTTTTTTTGCTATTCATAGAAAGCGTTCCAAATATAGTCACCTAATTACTTTCATAAAAACACTTTGATGGCAATAATCGAATAAAATTTGATAACATTCTAATATAAAGAAGTTTTTATCGTTTGTTGCAAATGTTCCTTTTCTCTCCGGCCAGAGAAGGTTTTGTTTGGTTTGGAGCGCTACGGTCATTTTTTTTTCCTGCACGAGGACTAATTAGAGTGGAACCTACTGCTTAAAGCCGAATTTCAATGGCTATAAACATCCATACCAAGAGTGGGACTCGAACTCATATACTCTGGTGCCGAGAGCCAGAGAAGGATATTCCTGGTTGATCTACAGGGGTTGCGTCAATGTATCTCCTTTTATATCCCACTGACAGGGAAGCTCGAATCCTGTAATTTTGTAAATGTACATCGGCACCTTTTCCTTTTTCATCACGAGCCAAATGACTTTTCCCATCTTAGAAAGGTTCCCGGGCCATATTGCCATCCAGGCCTATTTATAAAGATTGCACCTTGCCAATTCTAATAAATATATTGTGAGCCCGATAGAGAGAGAGAGAGAGATGTTGAAACACATCTTGTTTTTTTTTGTACTGGAGAGAACCGTTTAGAGATATTTTGACTAAATTATGTCACTCACAATCCATTGTTCTCAATATTTTTTCCAATTTTCTTTTTATGTATATCGCTTTTTCAGTGGCGCACCCAGGATTTTTTCTTGGGGGAGGGGGGCGAGATGAACGGATAAAAATATTTATAATGCGTGGGGGGCGGGGTAAGATGAACGGATAAAAATATTTACAATGCAAAATCAATATTCATAATGCAATTTCTATTATTAAGCGTAGTGGCGCACCCAGGGGGGCAAGGAGCCAGGGCCCCCGGCCCCCTTTGGGTGCGCCACTGCGATTTTTTATGTATGTAGAGGAGATCGTGATATTGGTGCAAACGCAACGAAAACGTGTATTGAGATGTAATATAAACATTCCATTAATTTTATTCCGTATACTCTTCTCACTAGAACGCAACAAACTCGCATAAGGCGAGAGAAAGTGGGAATGCATTTGATAATTTAATTCAAATTCCACTTTCAGGTGAAATTTTGGCTTTTGCAGTGAACAAGGATGACTACTCAGCCATTCACCTTCATTATCTCGTTCAGATATCTTCAGCTTTTGCGAAAAAGGCTAAAAACGAATATCGTTCAGGTTTTGTTTTGTTTCGAAGAAGGTGTAGTCGTTAGGGACCTACCTGCCCTATCCGTTTAGGCATCGATGACATGTTAGCAGATAAAGTCTTCCCATCTTTCCTGCCTCCTCAATCTCATGTCTCCCACCACTCCAAACTCCCACGGCTCAACAATCCACCAACAAAAGTGATGCATTTTCCCATCATTTGTGTTCCTTTACTTTTAATGCTTTATTAGAAATGATTCAGTCGGTTATTTATTTTTTTTTGGGGGGGAGGGGGGGGAAAACTCTCAAAAACCTTTCATGTACGAATTAAGGATAATTGTTCGAGTTATGTCATTTTGGCTTACAATAGGTTTCAGGGAATACTTTAACTTTCGGATAGCAAGGAAACCTCATACAGAAATACAACCAAGCTCGTAGGAAAAATCGACACCGGGAATTTCGGTTTTGCGGACAGATCTGTTAACTTTAACCCTTGCAAGGCATAATCTTTGAAATTAATCTAATAATTGATTCTTAACCTTTTGATAAATTTACCTAAGAAATTCTCAAATGCTTTAAATGTGAACATAGCCGAAAAAAAAGTAACTTAATACCTCTGGCTAAAGCTACAGTTTTATTCCGTGGTGCAGCGGCTTACCGATTTACCACTAGAACACATCAGGAATGCCACGAAATATAGTAATGAGAAACACCATAATGTTTCAAAACCCCAATCAGACCATAAAAATCCGCTCAACACAACAGTATTGCTTCAGAAGTAATACTACTCTCGGAAACAGAAAACATTTTCTTCGACCAATGAAAAAGTCAAGCCCCCCTTCATACGCGATAGCTATTCCATTTGGACCAACCTTCTTTCATCCCTCTACAGATAATATTTGCAACCCTAGGTGTTGTGTTGCTCCGATTTTTGTGGACTGATAGGGACTTAAGGTGTGGTTTTTGTACTAAAAGCACAAAATTCGGTAACTCCGCACTGAACATATTTTTTTTATAATACAATACTTGAAGCTTTTAAACATCCGACACTACAGAGATAGCAATGAACGCTACGAAAACTACAGAAGGTCGTTCGAACTTTATGGAAACGAATTTGATAGTTAAGTTTTATGTATAAATACAGTATTTTTTTAGGCGATTTGTTTCTATATGATAGCCATGGTTCTTGACAATAGCTCTAGCTCGAATTTTCCATGAAAGTAAACTTTTTCTTAGTACTGTCATGTCAATTTTACCCCATTCCTCTTGGACCGTTTTCCAAAGTCCGTTCAGTGTTCTTGAATGCCGTTTTCCTAATGCTTGTTTTAATAAACCGAAAGCGCAAAAGTCCATTGGAGAAGCGTCAGGTGATTTTACAGGTATTTCATTAAATGGAATACACTTTATTCATGGTTCTGATTCATTCTTTGCTAAATAAGCGGCAGTTGATTTAGACGTTTAACTAGAGGCTTTGTCCATATGAACCTCAACTTTATCAATGTCCTTTCCACATAAGGCTGGAATTTCTTCTTAAAAATTGGTTTTAAAATATTCTGCTGATAGTAGAGTGAATTTATTTTGGCTTTATTCGAGACTTTTTTTATTTTTAATTTGCCATTGTAACAAAATCCTGCAACTATCATGAATCCCTTTGGGAACTTTTCTGTACAGTGACGAAGCCATTTCGTACGGTCGTTCCCGTCAGTTAAGCAACAGAAAATTGATCTTTTTTTATTACAGTCACTTAAATGCACACGTGCCTCATCGAGTGTTACCCCAAATTTCCATTTTTCAGCAGCTAGGTGTTTTTCATATAATTTTCTACAGTTTGTTTTTCCTTCAGCGATATGCTTTAGCAAAAGCAGATGAACTTAGGTTTAAACATATTTTTTAACTTCAAATCTTTATGAATGATTTTACATACAGTGACAGAAGACATTCCTAGTTTCGATGCAATGGATATTTGAGTCGGCGGATTTTCTTTTAGGATCAGAGATTTCACTTTCTTAATATTTACCTGCGTTCGAATAGTCTTAGGATGAGGTTTCGCGGTCATGTTTTCATTTTTATTTTCAGTTTTATTTTTTTTCTCTTTCAACTTTAAGGTATTATAAATACCTCTTTTGAAATGCCATAACCGCGATTTTTACACCGCTTTATAATTTGTTGATACTAATATTTCTCCTCGGAAAGCGCAGTCACGTAACCTTCGAGCCAACTATCAATTTTAGGAGCCATTTTCAAAATAAATCTGCCATTTTACATTCCAATCAAAGCGAAACAGTGGCAGACGATTATTCTTAAGTTTCCAAATATTTGTCTTAAAATGCAAACGATAAAAATAAATTACAAAATCGTGTCCATAAAGTGCGAACGACCTTCTATAAATTGTTCGTTTTTCTTCACTTGAAAGGGAAACGGGTTTTCGGGTTTTAGAGATTAAATATTCAGTAACTGATTATGACCAACAATTAAATCTATAATTACCATTTAAAGACATCTGCGTCGTAAACGGGTACTTGATTAAGACTTTTCCTATTAATTTGCACAATTATAAGCATGTCTTGCGCGGAAGGGCTCTTTCCACTAAAACTAATGACATTCTTGATATTGTCATAAAAAATTTTTGTAAATTCACTGAAGTAACACAATAACTGAAAAAGATGATGATTTCCGGAACATATAGCAATAGTTATTTTCTCGTAAATGCTTTCATAAGCAGTTTATTTAGGGACAGACATTTGTGGATATTTACAAAGCAGTTAATTTTGTCGTGAGAATGGCAGACGATCATGATTTAAAACCCTTTGAGGGGCGCCGTTTGCACAGTGCAAACGCCTAAATCTTGTCTTTTTTTCACTTGCATTCAATGTATTCTAGTTAAATGATCAGAAAAGTCGCTAGTACTGTCATCTGTTATCAGTTTAAAGAAATACAAACATTTTGCAACCTTTAATTGGAAAAAATTTCAAGATTATTTATATTAAAAAAAATCGGGAAATAATCTGTACCGTGCAAACAGTGGAGTTTGTTGCCCCTGAAAGGGTTAAGTGAATTTTCAAGAGCTACGATGGTTTGTTCTCGTGCGATGGGTCACTTCAGAAATGCAGGTAAAGTTTAGATTTTCAACTCCGACCATTATAAGTGTGTACGCGACCGGCTGTCTCTCGACAATCATATCAAGCGAAAAGAGTGCAACACTGGCTTAAATAACATCGAAATTCTATGCTGGGTCCTCTACTAACATTACTGTGAGGACTGTAAAACGTTCACTGCATGCCATCGACCTTAACAGCCGATGCCAAACAAAGTATTAGACAGGTATCCCAATTTTTTTCTGGCACTTCGGTGTATATCAAACATTACTAAACGTTATACAATGCTTAATTTCCTTTTCATCCTCAACATAAATAAATTAAAAATATATAACCTAAAAATGTCATAAAATTAGCAAAAAAAATTCACTTGCCTTTCCCTCGGTTAAATATTCGAGTTTGACGATGACAATCTTGAATTTTTGATTCAGGGACTTGTAGTTGTAGATAACCTGCACCTGTAAAAGAAACACAGATGCATCACTCTGGGGGTAAATACCATATTTTTCGGACCATAAGACGTACCTCTTTACATTAAAAAAATCGACTTAACATTGGGTTGCGTCTGATGGTTCGAAGGTAACATTAAAATAAAAAGAATATTTTATTATATATATATGAATAATATATATAATAAATAATATATTTATATATATATATATATATATATATTATTAATTATATTCTTTATATATATTTTTTATCTTTCTTAAGTAAGAAATTGAAAATATCTTTATATACGAGTACCTAACAAAATACTCTTTTCTAAAAATCCTCCCATAAATTTGAGGTGTGTCTTATCGTCCGGTGCGTCTAATGGTCCGAAAAATACAGGGTGTCTTGGCTAAAGGTATCCAAAAGTCATGACTTATTTTTACGGAACTACCCATTAGAATTTAAAAAGAAACTAGTTGATACCCGTCAAAACATGACGGCTAGATAGTAAATAAATGTACTAATACACAAATTATACTCATCATTGCCAGATGTTGAAAATCATAATAATGCGCAGAAACAAATTAATGTGTTTAAGCGGCCTCGTGCTTAGTGAGTATCTAAAGCCAGATTTAAAAATGTCACTGAGCATGCGCAGAAAGCAATTTTTTGTAATGGTAAATTATCGCTAATTAAACAGCGCGAAACAAACAATTTCCGTCAGGTTAAATCTTATATTTCACAAACATAATTAGCATAAAAATAAAAATGTCAGAGAGAGATCTAGAGAGATTTTCGGAATAAGAGTGTTTATCATTAAAACATGTCACTGAGCATGCGCAGAAACAGTGAGTTTCTAAAGGTCAGATTTTAACATACCACTGAGCATGCGCAGAAATCAATATTTAATTGTAAATTATCGCTAATTAATAGAAATTGCGGTTACAAAAACCAAATTTGACAAATCTACAGATTGCAATCTTTCGTTTAAGACCAAAATGAAGTAAATTGATGCAGTAGTTTTCTCTCACGGACTGCCCAAAAAGTCGACTTAGCAACTTAAATACATAGATTATTTAAATAGAAAGAACTTCTCACCAAGTTTTAATATCAATCATAGACTTCGATCATAGAATCATAGATTTCGATGTGTGCACTTTTTGTAACTCGACAAACGTCTAAATGGCAATCCAGTTCTCTCCAAGTGTTTAGTAGCATTTCAGGAGTTATTACACGAATTGCTTGAATGATACGCTTCTTCAACTCATCCACAGTTTCAATATTTTGTTTATACACAACGGATTTAATGAATCCCAAAGAAAAAAAGTCTAATAGCGCCTGATATGCCACGAAACACTTGGAGAGAATTGGATTACCATTTAGACGTTAGTCGTGCTACAAAGGGTGCACACATCAAAATCCATGATACTATGATCGAAATCCATGATTGATATTAAAACTTGGTGATATGTTCTTTCTATTTAAATAATTTTTTTTTAAATTCTAATGGGCAGTTCCGTAAAAATAAGTCATGATTTTTGGATATCTTTAACCCGGACATCCTGTATTTATTGTAAAGAATAAAATATTGGACACTGGCACGCTTTGAATTCCCCTACCATTTGTAACGATGCATGTTATCATTTGCCTATTTCGCGCAAGGTCCTTTTATTGGTACATGTTTCTTATTCATTCGTGTTTCAGTCGATAAATTTGTTTGTTGTGTCATCAGCACGGAGTAGAGATACAGAAGGACCTTGGAAAACCCTGGCCGCATTTTTGCCTCGGGAGAAACGAAAGCAAGTTAGTAAGTATGATGTAGATGTCACAATAGGGCGGCATTCAAACCGTGCGGCTGTTATAGAGCATAGCTTTTGTTTCTTACAAGATCCTTCAATATCTTCGAAAACAATAAACAAACACATTTATTTTTTCTTAATTTCCTTTTAAATAATGTCGAGATACCTGGATGCCACAATGGCGATGACATTGGTTTAAGGTTGTAACGCTCAGGGCCACTCCTCTTGTATTCCAACTTCATTGTCATCGCTTGTTGAATAAGATAATCTACGAACACATTTTATCACCGATACAGACGGTATAACACACTCAAGTACACATACCCTAATTTTACCCCGACGCAACAAAACTTTTATCGATCTTAAAATTCCGTAATTTGCTTTCAGCATTAACCAAACTTATGTATAACATCCTTAAGTATATCCTTAATTGGGGTGTGTAAGCATCGTTTACTTTGCATTAGGATTTTTGTGTGCTTGCATGTAAGGTGCGTTGAGCCCATACTGTAAGTTGTGTATGTCTTTTCATTTTCTTCTTGACTAATTGCTTCTTTGGGGGACTCGGGGCCTTGGGATGTCTTTTGGGCTTACCTGCATCCTATTCAGTAAGTTCCCTTGAAGTAACTGACATGGTTAGGCTCCCTGATGACGAGACCTGTCGGTTACCTCTGTTGTTTTATGGTTCAGTTCCGGCACTTATACAGAATCTTGCCGATGGTGCGTGGATGCCCAGAGTGCTTGATTTCTGTTTGTTTTTTGTCTATTTTCGTATTATTTTTATCTATCTATGTTGGATCCTTAAGTATAATTTATTTATGTTAAATTTCCACTCAATTACAAGGTAAGAAGTTAAAAAACCTCGAAAGGTATTTCATTGCAAATTCTAATAGTAAGATGAAAATACATTTCACGTGAATACCGAAAAGAGATATTTTTAGAATGTAAAATATGTTTATAATTAATTTCGACGTGAGGCAGGCTAGGTAAATGTGAAATGAAAACAAATTATTAAATAGCTTACTTTCTCTTGTCATTCAGCTGTCCTAGCTTACCTAAATTAACTGTATTTTGAAGAAGTATGCCACACGCTATCACTATGAAATTTTCGCTCTTAAGAGACAGATGTTTGAAATAAAATCTAACGCAAACTGGTGTTCTCGAGTCAAACGTTTTGTTATTCGTCTAAATGTCTGAGGAAATGAGTTTATAAGTAAACTAGCTGAATACCCGTACTTCGCTACGGAATACATTCAAATTAAATACAACGTCAATGTACGAAATTAATGCCAATATATATATATATATATATATATATATATATATATATATATATATATATATATATATATATATATATATATATATAATAAATACAACGATCAATGTATGAACAATTTTTAATGACAAAATAATGTAGAAGAAAATATTCAAACTAAATCTAATCGAACATACTAAAGAATATAGTACAGTTTATATGGTACAGTTTGAGGAACATATCTTTTACTGTATTTTAATATTTTTTCGGATAATGTCCAATCGTCTGTCGCATTAGCAAGAAAAAAAAATTTTTTTTGTCTATTTCGTTGTTATGCACGCGACGCAAAATTAGTTTAAAGTATCACAAAAGAAAAGAAACCACGTGATCAGCATTTAATAAATTAAATTATAAAAATTAATCTTTAAAAATTCACCAAAAATCAGAACATGGAGGTAAAGATTCGAAAAAGATTTCATTTTAAAGGAATTTTTACGATCTTTCTCTTGATATAAATGTTATAACCCTCAGATTATTATTTTAAATGCAAACTTGAAAAAAGTTACAAAAACAGCTTAAAAATTTAATTTAAAAAATCTAAGAATAATCTTTCAAAAATCTCTTTTAGTGCACCCCTACACTATAGGAAGAATCGTTATGCAAAATTTCAGCCCTTTAGGTCCAGCGGTTTGGTCTGTGCGTTATAAGTCAGTCAGTCAGTCAGTCAGTTACGGAACTGTTTTATATATATATATATATATATATATATATATATATATATATATATATATATATATATATATATATATATATATATATATATATATATATATATACTAAAATAAAATATTCTTGAAAAAAATTTAATAACCTTAATTCCTAAAATGTTTAGTACTTTTCTCTCTAAGAAGACTAACCGACATGCTCTCTGATTGCCATTTGGCAACCTCGACATCATGATGTCTGGACATCAAACGCAATCAGTTTTGACTGCTAACTGGTATTTGAAATGAATGAACTCCATCAGGCTTTACAATTGCAATGCCGATTTCCCTTACCTGATTTATAATTGTAAGTATCGTGTCTTGGAGTTCCGGAAAGGACTTTTTCCTTTCGACAGTGAACTTCCGATACAATGGATAGTCCACGTACACCGCCATTTCGATCACTTTGTACCCTTTGCTTTGATCCTGTTCTGTGCTAGACCTGCGGTGTAGGCGATGGTATAAGATGTCATTTTCTTTCGGATCGGGAAAATGTCCTGGACAAAGAAGATTTCTTATTAGCAAACTTTAATGTTGGTTGGCAGCTGTTTCAGATTATAACTTACTAGGGTTCTGTTGGCGAAGTGGGTGGATAGCCTACGGGAAGAACAACGCACATGCTTGAATAAACACCATAAAGGATAATTAAACCTTTATTGAATTATTTATCTCTTATCTGACATAAAATCTGCAGGAGATGGTTCACACTGTTATCATAAGATTTACAAACCCGCATGTTTCCAGCCTTCAGCTGTTTAAGTTCCGCTCTCGTTTCACTATCGATTTCCCATCATTTTGTTATGATATGCTGTTAGCTCAATAGGAAAATTTGTCTTTGTCAGTGTTTGGTTTTTAATCTTAATCTCTGAACTTTTCGTGGAGATTTTTTTTCAGAAACATTTTGAGCTTTAAATCACTTCAGTCATATCTCAGGCTTCTTTCATTTACTTTGGAATCATGACTATTTAATAGTTAAACATATTATAACAAATATAAACCACTGGAAGCTATTTGCATATTTACAAAGAGCAGAGAGAACGAATAGTAGCTAATTCAATCCATATCCAATCTCGAAGTCGCCACAATTCGACCCTCACACCTGCACAATGGAAATTTAGTTTCGTCTGTCCACGTGATAGTTTGTGGTACAATATGTGTCGTAAAAATTATAAGAAAGGTATTTCCAGGAGTATGAATAAGAAATGTTCATTTTCTGAGATAAGAGCATTTGGCTTTCGGGCAATTTATCTAATCTTTTTAAATATAAAAATAGGATTTAAATTATCATTTTTTTTAAACTTTCACCTTATTTTTTTTATGAGGAGGGGGATACAGTTTACTGTTAATTTCTCCTCTGACCAGTATGTATGCAACGGCTATTTTAAAAGCGAGAAAATATTCAAAGACTTATAGAATGTGATAATCAATATTTACCAAAGATTTTCATTAACATTTCACGTAATACAATTTCTTTTCAGGTAAGAGCAGAATTTCATGACTATGTGATGCATTTTAATTTACTAAGTTTTCAAAATTACTTTATGAAGATTATCGAGTATTATAAGTAGCCAGTAAAAAGTAGCTCTATACCTTGGTTGCTAGATATTTAATATTAATTTATATAGTTTTCTTCCCTATTATATAAACGTTTTACAATTTCTACGTGTTCCGGAAAGTAATGAACTATTCCTGTATTTGCTTCTGTAAACTTTGAAATTTCTAAAAGACTGTTTAACGTTAACCTCGGTACTCTTATTATACTCATATCAAGAATTTATTGCTGAGGAAAATTAGTTAAATCTTAAATACTTATAGCTCTTAAGCATTCACAGAGAAATAATGCTTTGCAGGCTGGAACGGGACTTGGACTATCGTAAGAAAACAACGGATGGTAAAATCCACAATTTAATTATGACCGTTTTTACTATACAAAAATTATGCGTTAGTTTGGTCGTATTTCAGCGCAGAAAACAACAGCGCACAACAGCATCTGTGGAAAGAATACTGTACCCCTACGATGAGAAGAAGCAGAATAAAACAAACCTTGCTACAATAGGGTGACGAATTACCGAATATAACAGTTAGCGTATATATTATTGTTCATTCATCATTAGTTTAGACCAGGGTTTCCCAAAGTGAGCAATACCGTCCCCCCGGGCGCGCAGGAACGATCCAGGGGGGTGGTAAATTTAAATTCAAACCCAGCTACCAACATTTCTGACTGAGGAAACAGATACAGATTCTTTATCCGGGAGTATAGGCTATAGTACAAAAGTTTTTAATTGCTTTTCCTTCCTCCCATTGAGTGGAACGTGGGTTCAGTGTTGTTACAAATCTATAGAGCCGAACATTTATAAATTGATAGCGGCACACCCAGTTCATCCTTATCATTAGGATTAGTTTTAATGTTATTCGTAATTTTTTACTTTAATATTATCCTTTTTACTTTAATATTATCTTTCTTTTCTGTGTGTAATACGAATGTTACTATGGTTTTAATAAATAATTTTGTAATTTCAAGTTTCAAGGGCTCTTATTTACAATATCTTTCATTAATTCGTCAAAGAACATAGGTAGAAAAATAAACACATAAAAGGATGCAAATTTGTCTCTGCTTCCAGGAGGGGGGGGGGGGGGGGTAAAAGTTTCATCTTATGCCCTCTGGTGAGAAACGAGGGGAACCCAGAGAAGAAACGAAAACGATTTAGTGGAGGAACCGAGCGTTTTTAAGAAGCTCGTGTGTATATTTTGTATTCGTTATAAAATGCAAATAGGATGTAAATAAAGTTAGTTAGCCTAGATCTATAAGGCCTGTTTCGCTGACACATTACTTCGCTGTATCAAAAGCGAGCGTACGCGCAGATGATATTGATTTCCAAACTTCATGCCAAGGTGGCCTAACGCTAATGCAGGCTGGCGTAGAGTCAAGGAACCATCTTGACTGGCGTAGAAGCTAGAAATCAACTTTTCTGGGGGAGGGGCGCATAAATGTATATCTTACACTACTGGGACAAAGCTAAATGTCCCAGTAGCGTATGGTATAAATGAAATATAAATATATTTAGTTGAACTAAGTGTAAGGCGGCTGGCGTACGCATTAAATTTTTCTTAAAATTTATGAAAAATTCCCTATTTATTAAAATGTTATGAAAATTTTACTTGAATTATATTTTTTTTCATTATTTTATATCACATTTTTAACTTAACATATACTATTTAATTTGTACTGTATATTTTCCAAAAAAGAGCTCCGAATGTGGGCAGATACCTTAAACATACTTTTCTTGTCTTTAAGCCGTAAAGAGAAAAAAGCAACGAAAATAGTCAAATACTTTTGAAGATGATAAAATGGAAGACAATTGTTGTCGGAAGCATTATTGGACAAATGCCGAAAAATTTCATCATAAAATAATAAGGAATAATTATTTCCAATTTATGAATAGCACGAGTGAACTAAAATATTTAATTAAATCGTATTGGAATATACCTTGGTATTGGGACAACACGGAAAATTGCTTGTATTCTTTATTGCTGACGAATAGTGGGTAACCTGACAAGTTAAGGGTCTAGGTCACCTATAAATGAAAATCACCTTTCTCCTATAGCCGTGTTCACTAACGGTGGCCGGGGCAGGTAAAATATGTCGCGGATCCAATGTTCTCCAAGCTCTCAAATTTACCTCTGGAGGTGTGGGGTCAAGTGTTCCGGTCTCATCACTTGTATTGACTCGGTTCAAAATTGCGGGACCGGCCCATAGGGGGTTAATGCTGGTCTACCTATACGGTGCTCCCAGAAAAGTGACCAGCAAAAGCGCGGTGTCATATGGCGGTAAGGATAGTGTCCAAGAAACCGTCTGCCGCATTTTTTTTTAACTTTCTCGTATAAATGAATTACGTAACACAGCTTTTCAAATTCTCGTAACTCTTACTACCTCTATGTATTTTTCATGTTATAATTTTTAAAAAAAAAACCAGTATTATATTTCTAAACGGTATAATAATATCAGCAAACAATAAATTCCTCAGTACCAGAATTACCCACTCCACAGAAAGGCGTCACGGAGTCTTCAACTTTGCTGATGACGTGCGGATCGATTCCTCCAAATTTGGAAAAGTTTTGGAACCTCAAGCGAGTTTCCGTATCTTCTAGCTGATCCAGAGGCCGTAAGATGAACGCCTCCTTCCGAACTATAATTGTTCCACTCTGAAACGAAAAATAAATAGTATACATTATATATTTATGCATATACATATATATTGATATATAAATTTATGTATATACATTATATCATTAATATACATTATACCCATAGAATAATTTAGATATAATACCCATAGAATATTGGAACAAATATCAGAATTTAATTTGTCGTCAGTATACGTGGGTACTCTATGGATCCGAATATCGTAATTTAATTTGTCGTCAATATACGTGAGTACTTTACGAACCCAAATATTAGAATTTAATTTGTCGTCGGTATACGTGAGTATTTTAAGGACCCGAACATCAGCATTTAATTTGTCGTCAGTGTACGTAAGTAGCCTATGAACCCCAATATCAGAATTTGTTGGCAGTATACGTACCCTATGGACCCAAATATTAGAATTTAATTTGTCGGCAGTATATGTGAGTACCCTAAGGACCCAAATATCAAAATTTAATTTGTCGTCTGTATACACGTACCCTATGAACCCAAATATTAGAATTTAATTTGTCGTCAGCATACGTGAGTACTCTGTGGACCCGAACATCAGAATTTAATTTGTCGTCAGTGTACGTAAGTACCCTATGAACCCCAATATCAGTATTTGTCAGCAGTATACGTACCCTATGGACCCAAATATTAGAATTTAATTTGTCGTCAGTATATGTGAGTACCCTAAAGACCCAAATATCAAAATTTAAATTGTCGTCTGTATACGTACCCTATGAACCGAAATATTAGAATTTAATTTGTCGTCAGCATACGTGAGTACTCTGTGGACCCGAATGTCAGAATTTAACTTTGCGGTCAAAGACCCAGATTGCCATGTTTCCCCTCATTTAGCTACCACAGCATTTAAATTAGAAAACATATCAGCTACCACAGCATTTAAATTAGAAAACATATCTTCTCACAATAATCTTCCTTTCCAGGCTGATCTATCTACTGTTTTCCATGTTTTAGTGATGGAAAATCAAGCAATCGAGCCAAATATGGAAATATTTTCAACTGATTCGGTATATGCAACTTTTTGTTGAGTAGAACACCTAAAATGTCCACACACCCTTTTCTTTGATGATGTTTCCAAAGGCTACAGCAGTTTTCTTAATAAGACGCTTAAGAACTTTTCCCTGTTTTCTTTCTTTTTTTTCATTAGAAGAGCTTTTATCCTTCAAAACAAGATCATTATTAAATTCTACTAAAGAGTCGGGACTTTTTTTTCACTTTGGCTTGCAGGAAACTTGTGAATAACTCACACGTAATCAACATATCTTCAATTCCACAGTTATTTAGAAAGGATGGCTACATGTTTCAAACTACTCAATAGTTCATCGTCAGGCCGAGGAGCATTAGGTGTGATTGTCGCTATGATCATATGTGACAAATACGAAGATCATCGAAATTGTTTTATATAATTAGGGGCGACAACCGAAAATTCTAGAGAAACAGCGTGGGAGGCGGAGGGTGCCTGAAAATGAAAAGCCCAATAGGCAGGGGGGAGTTTGATGACCACCAGACCCCATACGGAACACACCCATTAACGGAACTAACATATAAAGCAGGAAAAAATAACAGGAATTCGGAGTAATACTGTAGCAGCATGTACTTTAAACTCCTGACTCAGTGGTTTTGTTGGTTTCTGAAATTTTTTTATCTGAATAAAATTGGCAACATTGTTTTCCTAATGAAAACGATTTTTATTCCATTTGTAAAATGAGACGGTGAGAGATGGAATAAAATACGTTCCTGTGTAATAGTCATGTTTTGTGCAGAGATTTGAGTCTTTTTATTGTGTAAACTTTGACGAAGTTTTATTAAATACCTTGATGGTATTGTTGTAACCCTAATGAGTTAGAATACAGAGGTTTGGTTTGGAGCGCTAAAATAATTTTTTGGGCTACACAGGGGATAATTAGACCGGTACCTAAGGCCGATTCCGAACGACTACAAACATCCATGCTAAGACTGGGACTCGAACCCATAGACTCGGGTACTGAAGTCTAGCGCCCTGGCCATTCGGCCATTGTCCAGCCGAGTAATGCAAAGGATTAAAAATAAAATGAAATAGACCAGTTACATGCAAATATGTGTCCATGCAGTAGATAAAAATAACGTAGACATATCATGAACTAAAACAGAGAAATTATATATATAATAGCCGTTGTCTCTGTATAACACTTCCGGGCTATACCCATCTTTCAGTTGAAGCCCTCAGTAAACAAACAGCCGGTTAGGCTTAATTTCAATTTCAGATGTGGATTAGAATTTTTTCTTACCTAAAAACTAATATCTTCTCCATCAAATCACGTTTGTTCAGCCTATTTTTCTATAAAACATTCCGAACTAAAAAAAATTGGATGCTTTTAACTGTATATTTAACAGTGTTTAAAAATCTGTTTACTTTTGCGATGAATTCTGAAAGTAAACAAACTTGAATGTGAATGAATCAAGTAGCTCAAGTATTCATATCGTGTAGTGAGCTGTAAAAAAACTGGATGTCAGTCTACTACTCCAATCGAATGAAAAACTAAATAAATAAAAAATAATGAAAGGGTTTGCTTTTACAAGGTGTGGATTAAATGCAATATTGTTAGATATTTCGGGATATTTTTTAACTTTCATATACTTTTCCCATTATGACGTCATTATTAGTATTATGACGTCAAAATGACGGGTTACCTTCTAGTTATTAATAAATAGCTAAGATATTCTAATTCAAAAGCAGGGTTAATATGATGAATAATTTTTTATTCCGAAAATTTATTCTAACTACTATTATACTGACTATACTAATATAGTCATACTAACTTCGCTAAAAGATACAGTAGGAATCCTGTCTACCCTTAGAGTGCAGATTCTTCACTGTATGAAAAGTCGTTGCCCGAGTTAAACTCTATGAAATAAGATTCTTCCGTCTACCAATTTACTTGACACATTACAACGGAATGCGCTCTTCTGATAAGCAACGAATTTTTCAAATAATGAGTCACCATTTTTACAATAAAATTTTAGGCCTTAGTACTTAGATCAAATTATTCACTTATTCAATTCGCCTTTTGATTTGTACTCGCAAAATACAAACTGTTGAAAGCAATGTTTTGCAATAATAACTGAAAAGGACTGCAAAAGTAACTGAAATTTTCTTGCACAGTAACTTTGAGTTATTATTGCATTCCTTTTCCGAAATCTACCTCAGCGGCTACACAAAGAAGTCAACGAACCATTCCGTTGAACACATAAACTAATAATAATAATAAAAAAATCATTGTCAAGAGCAATGAGGTTTCCTCAAACTCTCGCTGTTGTTTAACGCAGACTCTTGGAAATTAAAATATAAATTACGTCAGACATTCAGTCCAGTCTCTATGCCTTTTGTCATTAGCTGTAAACAAGGGTTGAGGTTTTCATAATTCTTTCTTTCGACTTATATTTCACCATTTCTGTCCACCAATTCGACAGCTGTATATCAACTTTTCCAGGGAAAACAAAACTTTATATTTCATGTATTTGGCGATTTTGTCGCAAAATTTATCAATTTTTGGGCAAATTTTACCTATCATATTTTTAAAAAATTTCAAAGTTTAAATTTATAAATTTTTTGTTTGTTGTTGTTAATGTAAAATTTATCAAAAATTACTTTTACTGCCTCACAAAAAATGAACGGAGGCCCGGGATATAGCATATTGTGAGTCCCTTTATCTAGACTGGAATTTTTTTTTAAATTCTTCAAATGATGAAATGTTTGTTTAAAAATTAGCGAATAGTAACACTGGGGTTGAACTAAAAAGAACTTAATTTCCAAAACAATAAAACGCAGCATGAAAACTACACTGCAGTCCCAACTATCTTCGCGAGGGACTATCCATTTTAAGGAAAATTCATACATGAGAAGAGAAAAAAGAGTTCAGAAATATGAATTTCCAAGAGACTAACATGGCTCGTAAACAAAGCTATATAATAGATTTTAACCCTGAAAAAAAGTGAAGACTTATGTAAATTTTATTGATATTTTAATTAAACTCCATTTAAACCACTGCATGTATATCATTTAAAAACCTCAGATTACTAGTTTTTTTTTTGTTTTTTTTTTAAACCATACACGGATTATCCATGCTCTCTGGTTTCCCTTGCATTCCATTCTTTTTATTAATTGACATGGAAAATCACAGGTCTGCGACCGAAAAACTGACCTCATGTTTTAAGTTGATTTGTGTATATTTTTGAACGCTGAATTCGGGGAAATTGTTTTAAAAATTCTTTTACATCTGGTCCCTGAAAAAAAAAATTCAATTTTTCAATCACTATGAGAGGGATTTATCAATTTTTCCCCGATAAAATGTAGATAATTTTCATTAAAAAATCAAAAAAAATGAGAGGGGCTTTTGTGAAATGTATTGCATAAATAAATAAATAAATAATTAATTAATTAAAGTTAAGGTGCTTTTCTGTCGTAAAAAGTTAGACATCTACCTTGGAAACCACTTCGCTTCCCCTTCCCGCCTTATCAGAAATGCGGAAAAGGGTGTGGACCTGTCTGCTCTGGATCATTTCCGGTTCAGATCAGATCTATCTGCCCGTTTCCCTTATTTTGTAAATTGGATAAAACTGGTACAAATTTTTCATGGTCCGGACACCGTGAAAAACAGTTTGTTCCATTTTACTCACTAGAGAGAAATCTAGTCTACTGCAGTGGTGTATGTGAGCTGATGAAACAATTTGGCTACTGTTCATTGATTCTGCTAAAACAGAATTCTCAACCTTTTTATGTCAAAGTCCACCCCCCCCCGCACCCCTTTGGATTATCCTCAGCCACTACTCCCCACCGAAGCACTAAATACCTAAGTAATGGTAGAATGTACAGTGGAGTCCCGATAATCCGAACTTCGGTAATCCGAAAGTCCGCTTATTCCGAAACCAAAGTCAAAAAGAACTAAAGGTTACAATAAAACTACAGTGATACTGAGTAATATAAAGTATATTTTTGAAAAATACAAGAAAATTCAGAGTTAGACAACAGTATAATAAATTTGGACACAGTAGAATAAACAACACGTGTTTATGCTAATGCTGAACTGACATTAACAGTAACGAGAGAGGGAATGTCAACTGAACCCCTCCTCCTCCACCCGGCCGCACCTCTCACCGGCCGCAGCGACTGTCGAACACTGTGACGTATTGTTAGAGAAACTTACACTCTACTGTACTGTACTAGGCAGCGTTCCGTACTCTAATCACCCATTTCACCCCGATATTTGGTTACGTTTAGACAGACCTCATAAAATAAACTGTGTAATCACACGTAATATGTAATATTTATGTAATCATCCGGTATTATATAATTTAAGTTTATCTTAAGAATGATTTCGCTTAATCCGAAAAGAGTCTGGTCCCAATCATTTCGGATTATAGGGACTCCACTGTACTTTCTACACATATTTTTTTGCTAACCATCAGTGTCCCCGAACCTCCTCTGAATATTGCTCATGCCTGCCATAGGAGGCCCTTCCAGGTCCCAGGTTGAGAACCACGACTTTAAAAGGAACCTAAGAGCAGTATTGCTATGCAATAGAAATGAATATTCCTCAGTTCCGGGGACATTTCGTTAACCCGAAAGAAATGTTTGAAAACTTTGCCCTGGTCCTTTAGAAAATTCGGTACAATGACCACAACTGGTTAATATGTGGGGATTTCTATTGAAAATAGTATTAGGCCAGCAATCAGGTAGCACAAAATACCCGTTACCTTTGCTTGACAGAGGACAAGCAAATTTCAATTTTACAATTATTTTCTAGTGACATTTTCTAGTTACAATTATTTTCTAGGGACATTTTATTCTAGTGATGACAGTGGATCTCACTAGAATAAAACAGATTGGCAACTTCGTGACACTTCCAAGCCTGGTGTAAAAAGACGTTATTCGGAAAACGTTTGGTTCCTGAATAACAATGAATTTATTATTATTATTAGTTTAAGTTACAAGATTCTTTTACCACCCCTTCATATAAAAGTAGGGCTCTTAAAACAATTCTTTAAATCTCTCCCTCAATATGGCGGATGCTTCAAATAATTGTGTTCAGAATTCTCCATGTTTATCTAGAGCCAAATCGGGAAAAAATAATCTTCGTTGGTCCTTACATCCGAAAACATTTGTCTGATACATCCTATATTCTAGACTAAGAACAGAGAGGAAAGGAAAGGGAATACGTATTAGTTTTAAATATACTTGGCTATCCTATATGGAGGTCATATTAGGTTCTATAAGGAGGAAAAGCTTTTAGGCGACCACAGGGATTCAAAATACAAGCACATTGTAGAGCGTATGCTGAAAGCGTTCCAAGTTCAAGGTTGCAAAATGAACTTTTTTTTTTTCCCCAATGTGGATGCACTTGTAATCAAACATTCGCCCTTACTACACCGCAGTTTTACTGTCCATTTTATTATGGAGGCACCATATAGGCGGACAAGCACTACCCCCTATGAAGGGACGACACGAACGGAAGCATTTTTCGTGGCGCAACGCCGGGATTCGATCTGAGCACCCTCGGCACCGAAAACCAGCGCGCTGTACCACTGGCCAGCCACAAGCTCAGCAAAATGAACTTAAAATTACATTCCTTGCATTCCCATATGGATTATTTTCCTGAAAACTTAGGAGGCTTTTGGCGAAACAAAGGGAAGGATTCCATAAGAATATTAGAGATATGGAACGGAGATATCTAGGACATCAAAATGTAAATATATTAGCAGATCGAATGCTCTTGCAGGACACAACAGAAACTCACAAGCCAAAACGAGCCCGAAGAAGTTTTCAGGATAAGAAAAGGCAATTTCATACGGCTTTATCAAGAATAGCTTCTATACATTTTTATTATGGAATTCGTTGACTTATTTTAGAATTCAAATTCCATGAAATTAAAATTGAAATTTACATTAAATCTTTTACTTTTTATTTACTTTCTCTCAACCGTAACCGTAATCAATACGCTATTTAGCCTTTATTTGCTTGAAATCTGTGCGTGTGGAAGCAAAATGGGTTACATTTTCGGTTTCAGTGCACCGAAAGACACATGAATCACTAGGTCAGTTTGTCAAACCACCATTTTTTTCTTTCATTTTTTGCGCAGAACTGTGTAATGGGACGCTCATCATTGTACGCATTACTCTAAAAAATGTGGATATTTCATAAAATCCCTACATTATGATTTTACTAGTTTCATTGTGAGAATAAACAAAAATATGTTGTTACTTAATCATTTCTCCTTTTATGGTGGTATTTATCCAAATGGTGTTGAAAAAAAACAGCGTTCTTGTGTCAATAACTATATCAAGTGTATTAAAAATCCTGTAAGTTTCATCCGATGATCTCTCTACGGATTACAATGTAACCTAGCCAACTAACCATGTCACTAATGCAGCTTTATAAGTCACTAGCTGAAAGCCCGTACTTCGCTACGGAGTACATTCAAATTAAACACAATGGTCAATGTATGCAATTAATGCCAAAAATATGTATAAAGATATTTATTATAAATACAACGATCAATGTATGCAATTGATGTAAAAAAACGAAAAAATATATTTATAAAAAAATTGTAACGGATGTTTTTATAGACAAAATAATGTAGAAGAAAATATTCAAATTAAATCTAATAGAAAGTACTAAAGAATATAGTACAGTTTGAGGAACATATCTTTTAGTGTATTTTAATATTTTTTTCGGGATAATTTCCAATCGTCTGCCGCATTAGCAAGAAAAAAAATATTTTTTGTCTATTTCATTGTTATGCACGGGACGATAAATTAATTTAAAGTACCAGAAAAAGAAATCACGCGATCTGTATTTAATAAATTAAATTCTAAAAATTAATCTTTAAAAATTCACCAAAAATCAGAAAATGGATGTAAAGAGTCGAAAAAGATATCATTTTAAAGGAATTTTTATGATCTTTCTCGTGATATAAATTTTATAACCCTCAAATTATTATTTTAAATGCAAACTTAAAAAAAGTTACTAAAACAGTTTAAAAATTGAATTTTGAAAATTCTAAGAAGAATTTTTCAAAAATCTTTCTTAGTGCACCCTTGCACTACAAGAAGAATCGCCATGCAAAATTTCAGCCCTTTAGGTCCAGTGGTTTGGTCTGTGCGTTGTCTGTCAGTCAGTCAGTCAGTTACGGAACTGTTTTATTTGTACAGATTAAATTTAGAAATCATAATCTAGCACTATGATTTCAATATGCTTTGTAATAGGACTAACTTAACGATAGGACTTCTCGGATAGCTGGTTCTCATGGTGATCTCTTACGGGAGGCTACAGCATCTGGAGAAGTAAAGCGAGGAATACACATCGCCTATGAAGTGAATACACACATTCATGTCTAGGCCGGATATTGGAATGTTAAATCTGTAGATATGAAAGTCCTTCTATGGAGTCAGAGGGAGTGGGAGAAGGTACAAGCCCACAAGATGTTACCCTTGGGGGTGTTCGGTCTAAATTGTGGTCGCAGAGATTCAATCCCGGAAAGCCTTAGTTGCTATGTCGGGCCCTATCTGGTGCATTGGAAACTGGAAGTGAATACAAGCCCTCTATGGAGTGCTTGTTCGCTTGAATCCACTTAGCTTAATACAGGTGTAGCATTTAGATGTAGATGTAGCATGTAGCAATTTTTTACTTACAAATCTTTAATTATGGAACCTGAAATAACTACTGTGTAAATATGTGCTTCGAAAAGTTGCTCACCATTCTGTTTTTAGATTCGCACATGGAAATTGCTGCAACTCCGTCATCGTGCGATAAGACATTTCCGTGGTAATGACAGGATTTCTTTGATTTTTTGTCACCCGATGCATTAGATCTTAGAAGACCGTGATTTGGTCTTAGTTCGATGTAGAAGGTCTCTAGAGACGTCCGTAGCACTAGAACAGAGTGGCTGTTTGGAGTCGAAGACTTTATCCTGGGGTTATCGGGAGAGTGCAGTTGCGGGTACACTACTTCGGAGTAACCTGAAATATAAGGCGAGGTATCGAAGTCAAAAAGATTTATTCGTCACACTAGAGATATACTGGCAATTAAGGTATATGATATTTCTGCCATTGCTAAAACTAGTCACTTTGACTGGCTTGATAGATCTAGTGTTAAGAAACGTCAAATATCCCATGTTGTGTTTAAAATAAACCCTAGAAAAGATGCATCTGTTATATTCCGTGAGACAAATAGGCCATTTTTTTCACCTTCAAAGACAGACTGAAAACCCCTTATAGAAATTGGAGGTCTCATAGAAAATTCGATGAATCGAAACGATCTTTTTTTATAGATAGTATTGCGTAGTATAACATTATCAGAAGACGCATTGCGTAAATAATTCACTCTTTCTTATAAATAACTTAAGCAAATACAAATCACATTATGTACAAATTATTTTTCTTCATGTGATCAAACAGGAGCATTAACAACAAAAAAATATGTTTGAAATTTCTTGAGAAAACATGATATTTATGAAATTTGTGCAAAAACACTTTCTATGTATAATTTCGTAAAATGTCATTAGAGATTCAACATATCGGTGGTCATGCCTATTAAAACAGTAAAATAGATCGTTAGGAACATTTTTGGCCCATAAAGGCCCCTAGTCACCCTTGAAGTTGTTTACAAAGACTTTTTTTCTGACTAATAAATTTTTACTAATAATTTAATAATAAAGCTGCTGTGTACTAACTCTATTGGATTCGCTCACCTCGATGTTAACCTATGGAGAAAATGAGTCTACTATTGACAGCTGCATAAATGCAGATAATCCAATAAAAATGGTATTTGCAGATGGCCTGAACTTTTCTGCACCTTGCATTAGGATTCATTTTGGAAATTTCGTCCACCAAAGGAATTTAGGAGCGTTTAAAGTACACTAGAACAGATTTTTCTCTCGAATAATTTAAATTTTAAAATATTATTTGCATTAAAAAAAACGAAAAATACTCCAAGGTGTAAAATGTCTTTCTCTAGCACGGATTACAATTTTAAAAAAAAGAAAATTTTAATCCAAGTCCTTGGACACATTTTCTCTATAGGTTAACATTGAGGTCAGCGAATCCAATAGGGTTAGTATACAGCAGCTTTAAACCCCAAACTGCCTTGAAAAATATATAAAGATAGAGAGAATATCTGGATAATTCCATACATATTCTTTTGATGTATAGAAACAGTTCTTCGATGTAATGACCTCGGGTATTGACCCAAACTCCGATTTACAGTGGAGTTTCGATGTATGAAAGCCCGACAATAATTTCATATTTTAAATTTCATATTTTAAATTTATTTAAATTATTAATAAATGTGTTGTCTACACCAAGTCAAATTTAATCATAACTAATGTTGGTATCTCAGACAGAGAAAAGTAAATCATTTGACTACTTTCGATAATCTACAATATGTTTAAACATTAAACAATTTCTCAATGACGCCTAAAAAAGGCTAAAGTATCCTTTTAAAAAGTATTTCAGTTTGGTTTTTCTCATTAAAAAAAAAGCATTTACATTTTGCTCGTTAAATTATTGGAAGATTCTCTTATGTAATTGATTCAGTGCGTAATTGTTATTCCATCGATTAAACTACTGGCGCGATTTTAGCGTGATTTGAATCATTAATTGCACATTACGTAACGCAACAGAAAATGATGGGCAAATTTTCGTAGACGTTAAGACATTTTTTTTAAGGTTGTAGACATTTTTCGTGTTTCCACTGGTGATGAGTGATAAATAATGAGATATAAAAATATTTAGGAACAAGTTTAATAACATTTTTTAACGTAAAAAGTTAAATAATTTTCTTGCTGTTTACTTTTGAGATAGATAATTATCGTTTGAATCTTTATAAAAAGGTATAGATAAAGCATTCAAAATTTTAAAGCATTTTAAGCGTAACTTTTTGTTATAAAACGATAAAAAATTAATTTTTAAAAATCGCTAAAAATAACTTTAAAACACGTTTCTTACTTTATAAATATTTAAAATAGCTATTTCCGGAATTAAAATCCACCAGATTCATAAATTCAGACAGAATTAGAAAGGTAAAAGATTAGGTTTAAATGTTGACAAAAATCAATCTTTTGACCGAAAATGCCGTTTTAATGGTGTACGGATACCTTAAGAAAGAGAATTTCAAAATCATGCTCAAATATTAGTTTAATTAGTTTTTGCACAGCAGTTAGGCCTAAATACATTGCAAAGTTGAAGATGACAAAAGCTCTTAAAACAATAATACCCTTTTAAAATTTAGTTTTTACTTCCGACAGTTTTAAACTCCATATTGATCTATTCTGAGTGTTCAAGTTCGAAGAGTGTGCCGTCAAAATTATTTCCTAAACTTACGACTGTTGGAGGTAAAACTATGAACTACGACTGTAAGATGTAAACTAGCATTTTTTTCAGTTATTCCATTCTCTGTAATTATCACCCCTAAACCAAATCTTGAGTCTCGAATACAAATAGCCTGAAGACAATTAATATATATATATATATATATATATATATATATTATTAAAAATATGTATTGATAGTCTTCAACAGGCATTTTCTTCCCGATCTTTTTTAGAGATCTATCTGCATTTAGGCAGCATAGCATAGGCACAGAATATGTCAATATAGAAAGTAATACCATTTGCATAACTTATTACGTTCATTAAGATATGCAAATGGTATTAAAAAATTTTTAAATTCATTAGCATTAATTTTAATATTAAATTATTCTTTTGCTAAAGGTTACAAAGTTTTAGAAAAAAATAGCATTAACTTACTTTTGTCCCATTCGAATGATTTCTCGGTTAATGGTTCGATTGTAGGATGGCCCTAAAAAAAAAATTAATATAATTTAGAGCAAAAATTAACTCATCATAAATATTCTTCATTTTGCAAACTGTACTTAAACAATGCTTCAGACTTTTTTCTACGACGAACAATTAACAAGAAAGTTATGAACCAGAATCTAATATTGAAAGTACTAATGCTATATAATTTTAAAAGAAAATGCAGCAGGCAAATTAGTAATGTATTTCTGATGTAGTCAATTTTATATATAATATATTTTTTTTAATTTTACACGAAGCTATCAATACCTACATATATATATATATATATATATATATATATATGTGTGTGTGTGTGTGTACATACATACATATATATATATATATATATATATATATATATACACATAACAAAACAAGCGTTTTCATTTTTATTACCGCAGCTTAAATAAGTCGAGCTTTTGTCCTTGTTTAAATGTATTGACAACTATAACATTAATGGAAAATGCTAACACGTTTTTCATGCGCAAAAAATTACCTTAGAACATGAAGTTGAATGGTAGTTCCATCTATTTGTGATGGAGTTACTCTGCAATGACAGATTATGAATTAATTATGAAAGGTATAATAAATGCAGCTCAGCTGTGTGTAATATTAAGCACGCTTAATGAGGATATCTCGGGTTCAAATCCCGTATCTGTTAGAAAAGTGTTGCAGAACTTTTCGTAAGATCACTCTCATCTAATTCTTTGGTAGGACATTATCCAAAAATTACCCAAAACGAAAGAAAAGGGTACAAATTAAATGCCAGAGAATCGTGGGCAACATTTAATCCTTCCTTCGCATCATTTTATAATTATCAAACTTCAAGGATCAGTGTATCAGTATCAGCATATCAGTGTTCCCCTACCCTTGAGTGAGGGAATCCTTGTTCTCTGTATGGTGTTTTGCATGCACAGAATGCGCTGCCTTAATATATTTTGATGATACTTTCCTTTAATGATTTCTTCTAAGATTCACAAAGGATTAAATGAATAAAAATTGGCTGCTCATCGACTTACAAGCAATTTTTCGCTTACAGTGGTCAGTGCTCCAAATGCACCAGACGGGGCCCGACATAGCAACTAAGGCCTTTCGGGATTGAATCCCTGTCGGTGAATAGGCTGCAACCCCAATTTAGACCGAACACCTCCAGGGGCGACGTCTGATGGACTTGTACCATCTCCCGCCCTCTCTGACCTCATAGAAGGACATGCCAGTCTACGGATTTGATGTGCCCATATCCTGCCTAGACACGAAGGTATTGAGTGGCGTTTGTCGGGATTCGAATCGAGCAACCCCCCTCTCAGTCCGTAGCCAAACGCTCTAACACTAGGCTACTTCGGGCCCCAATTGTCAGTATTCAGGACCTGGCTCAACTGGAAGAACATGTGAAGAACATGGAAGAACATGGAAGAAGATCATCGCTCACCAGTGGTATTTATTAGAACACTGAATACACATATGTCAGGAGGTTCTTGGCAGCGACTACAACTTGGCGCAAGTATTACTTGAATATTTGCCCCGTGTTCAGTTAAGAGTCTAAAACTTTGCGACGTAACTCGCATATGAAGGAACACAAGCGACTTTTTCTAAAGGAAACGAGAAAGACTCGGCAAGTTTTGTAATTATTACTTCAATTAAACGCTGTAAGAGCAGGAAATGTAGTTTCGTGTGGAATCTAGCCCCCAAGTCTGTTTGTCTTTCAGATAAAGGAAACCAGAAACATTCCTTTATATTATTCGACGTACTGTTGGACTTAAAGAAGTAGAGACAATGCTAAAAGATTTATTCTTCATTCTGTATTACTTTCTGTATTACTTTAGAAGAGCTAAAAATAGAAAAAGGTTATATTTGACATGCAAGAAATTTTAAGCGTTGATTTTTCTAATGTTTATATTAAATATATCATTCTCCAGATTTTAAAATAAACATTTCTAAATTCTTAAATTGTTTTACTATCTTTCACAATAATTTTCCTTTTAATTCTTTTGCCAAACGATTTGAATCTGGCATGAATTGAGTTGCTGTCGTTCGTAGCCATTCAGTTAGATGTTGATTTGTCAACAATAAGCGTCGTTTATCGTTTATCAACCTAAACACAGAATACAAATATTCACAGCTTATAATAAGTACCAAAAAACGGATGTTGATAGACATGCCGTTCCTTTAATGTTGGGTATTTTGATTCTAGTACAAGTTTCCATAATTCTAGCGGAGAGCCGCAAAGAAAGTGATAAGCTACAGTTTGACCACCCCTTTTTCGTCCCACCCGGTATTAAAAAGAGGATTTGCACAACGGATCAAATCCGACAAGTTAAATATTTAACGGCAAAAAATGCCTAGACCTGCTAGAAACTTCATATTGCGACTTCTAACGTTTCAGTACACACGTACATTTCACCAGCCCCGCACCTAAGCGAATTTTAATCCAAACATATCCCATTCGTTAGTACTTAATTAGTACCGGTTAGTACCGCAAAAATTTTCGTTAGTACCGAATTTAAAATAAATTTTTGCGGTACTAACCGGTACTAACGAAGTACTAACGAATGGCACTAGTGAAATTCCAGAATTGCGTAGGTGCGGGGCTGGTGAAATGCTGGCCCCGCAATAAAAAATTGCAATAAATTTATTTTAAATTCGGTACTAACGAAAATTTTTGCGGTACTAACCGGTAGTAACGAAGTACTAACGAATGGCACTAGTGAAATTCCAGAATTGCGTAGGTGCGGGGCTCGCATTTCACCAGCCCCGCAATAAAAAATTGCAATAAATTTATTTCAAATTCGGTACTAACGAAAATTTTTGCGGTACTAACCGGTACTAACGAAGTACTAACGAATGGGATATGTTTGGATTAAAATTTGCTTAGGTGCGGGGCTGGTGAAATGTACGTTCAGTACACATAGGAGGAATCCTTGCACGATCCTCAGTTTTTACTCCGACATCGAATTGTCGCGTGCAAGGTTTTATTTTTCACAATAAGGCAGGCTGTCTTAACCTTCGCTGGAAATTTTATTTCTAGCGAATTATTTCCTCGTCTTTTTACTTTGCCGAATGAAGCCTGGGGATGAAGCGAGTAAAGTTGCTGGCTTTACAGCGATGCACACTTTAGATTCAGAAGATTGTCGCATTACCGCAAAAAACATTTCCGGACAGTTTAGTTTTCAATGCCACGTGACAAGCCATTGTTTTCATTTTTTGCGCATCTTCTGCTCGCTTCGGGGAACGAATTTTACGACCCGCGGTTCTTATAAATATTGTTTGCAAGAGGTGCAACGTTCATGGAATATAAAGAAACTGTTTCGCTACTCAGAACTGGGTGCCCTCTTCGTGGGAGGATAAAGGAATTACGGGAAAGATTCGGCTAAGAACATATCAAAACCGACAAACCTCTCTTATTCAGAAGAAAGAAAAACATGTTTTAATTCCACTTCTATATTTATCTCTTTGATCTCATGAGAGGATGCATTTTACACAAACAAATTTTGATAGCAGAACTGCCTCAACGCTCAAAGCTTGATTTTTAGCTTTGGAAAATGTCTGATTAAAACTAGTGGCATAATTTCCGAGTAAATAATCCTAGCGATTATTAAACTTGACATGATAAAAATACTTCATTATAAACTTCCCTTTAGATAATTATGTAAACTTTCTTCTCTTTCTTTTGTTTTTTGCTCATGAACACTTGAATCGTCTTTGGTCCCCCTTTGTATTTCTCTCCTATCTCTGACCCATTTTTTTTTTTCTCATGATCGTTTAAGATACCCACATTCAAACTCTGTTGTTGAGGGCCTGGCCCATGTATTGGAGTTATCTTTTGGTAACTGCAATACACGGGCCTATACATGGGCCTGTAAGTTCCTATTAGCTCGAGTAAATAAATTTAATACCGTACTTCTAGCACCGTACTTCTTGCGTCTCAGTACTTTACTATTACATTTACGGTAAAACTTTGAACCTCCGATATTATGAATGATTTCAAATCTAAACGCTTATCCTCACTCGGGGGACAAAGTGTTACATTTACTTTGACGAGTCGGAAAAGCCGGACGATGGCCGAATGGCTAGAGCGCTGGCATTCGGAGCCAAAGTCTGTGGGTTCGAGTCCCACCCTAGGCATGGACGTTTGTAGCCGTTCGGAATCGGCTTCAAGCAGTAGATCCCAGTCTAATTAATTAGCCCTCGTGTAGCAAAAGCTGACCATGGCGCTCCCAACCAAACTTAGTCTGAAAATGGTGGAGACGCATTCAACCTGGAAGTCTGATTGAAAATTATCCAGTAGAGCGAAATACAGTGACGCGCATGCGAGAGAAGATAGGTGGGGACCAACCAACCTTATATAAAAGAAACCCACTGGTAAAAGAAATTAAAATATTGATACATTATCTAGAAATTTGTTCTAGTAACACGACTGAAGAATGCACAACGCATTAAGGCTGTTATGTACTAAACCTATTGAATCCGCTCACCTCGATGTTAACCCATGAAAAAAATGTGTCTACTACTTACAGCTACTTAAAATGCCGATAATCCAACAAAAATGGTATTTTCAGATAGCCTGAACTTTTCTGCAGCTTGCAACAGGATTCATTTTATAAATTGCATCCACCAAAGGAATCGATGAGCGTTTAAAACACGCTACACCAGATTTTTCCCGCGAGTTTTTTAAAATATTATTTTAAATCAATTTTAAAATATTATTTACATTAAAAAAATCAAAAAAATGCCCCAAGGGGTAAAATTTCTTTTTCTACAGAAGGTCGTTCGCACTTTATGGAATCGATTTTGCATTTTGAGATAAAAATTTGGCAACTTCAGAATAATAGTCTGCTACTGTTTTGTTTTGATTGGAATGTAAAATAATAGATTTATTTTGAAAATGTCTCCTAAAATTGATAGATGACTCGAAGGTTAGGTAACTGCGCTTACCGGGGAGAAATATTCGTATCAACAAATTATAAAGCGGTGTAAAAATCGCGGTTATGGTATTTCAAAAAAAAAAGGCATTTATAATATAGTAAATTTGAAAGGAAAAAAAGTCTAACTCAAAGAAAAAAATGAAAACATGACCGCGAAACCTCATCCTAAGTCTGTTCGAACGCAGGTAAATATCAAGAAAGTGAAGTCTCTGATCCTAAAAGAAAATCCGCCGACTCAAAAGATCCATTGCACCGAAACTAGGCATGTCTTCTGGCACTGTAAGTAAAATCTATATATATAAAACAGTTCCGTAACTGACTCATTCATTCACTGACTGACTGACTGACTGACATACAACGCACAGACCAAACCACTGGACCTAAAGGGCTGAAATTTTGCATGGCGATTCTTCTAATAGTGTAGGGGTGCATTAAGAGAGATTTTTCAAAAATTCTTCTTAGATTTTTTTAAATTAAATTTTTAAGCTGTTTATTAAACTTTTTTTACTTTTGCATTTAAAATAATACATTGAGGGTTATAAAATTTATATCACGAGAAAGATCATAAAAATTCCTTCAAAATGAAATCTTTTTCGAACCTTTACCTTGATTTTCTGATTTTTGGTGAATTTTTAAAGATTAATTTTTAGAATTTAATTTATTAAATGTTGATCACGTGATTTCTTTTTCTGGTACTTTAAATAAATTTATCGTCACGTGCATAACAACTAAATAGACAAAAATGATATTCTTTTTCTTTCTAATGCAGCAGACGATTGGATATTATCCAAAAAAAATAAATATCCCTTACGATTTTTTTATAAATATATATATATACTAGCTGAAAACCCGCACTTCGCTACGGAGTACATTCAAAGTAAAAACATCGGTGAATGTATGCAATTAATGCCAATATATGTATAATAAATACGACGATCAATGTATATAATTGATGTAAAATATATATATATTTATAAAAAAATCGTAAGGGATATTTTTATAGACAAAATAATGTAGAAGAAGATATTCAAATTAAATCTAATATAAAGAATACTAAAGAATATAGTACAGTTTCTAGAACATTTCTTTTACTGTATTTTAATATTTTTTTGGATAATGTCCAATCGTCTGCCGCATTAGCAAGAAAAAAAAATTATTTTTTGTCTATTTAGTTTTTATGCACGTGACGATAAATTTATTTAAAGTACCAGAAAAAGAAGTCACGTGATCAGCATTTAATAAATTAAATTCTAAAAATTAATCTTTAAAAATTCACCAAAAATCAGGAAATGAAGGTAAAGATTCGAAAAAGATTGCATTTTAAACGAATTTTTATGATCTTTCTCGTGATATAAATTTTATAACCCTCAAATTATTATTTTAAATGCAAACTTAAAAAAAGTAAAAAAAAACAGCTTAAAAATTTAATTTAAAAAAATCTAAGAAGAATTTTTCAAAAATCTCTCTTAGTGCACCCCTACACTATAAGAAGAATCGCCATGCAAAATTTCAGCCCTTTAGGTCCAGCGGTTTGGTCTGTGCGTTGTATGTCAGTCAGTCAGTGAATGAATGAATGAATGAATGAATGAATGAGTCAGTTACGGAACTGTTTTATATATATAGATATATATATATATATATATTTTACATCAATTGTATACATTGATCGTCGCATTTATTATAAATATATATATATATATATATATATATATATATATATATATATTGGCATTAATTGCATACATTGACCGTTGTGTTTAATTTAAATGTACTACTCCGTAGCGAAGCACGGGTTTTCAGCTAGTCATTCATAAAGATTTGAAGTTAAAAAAGATATTTAAACCTAAAGGTCATCAGCTTTTGCCAAAGCATGTTGCTGAAAGAACACCTAGCTGCAAAACACCCAGCTGCAAAACACCTAGCTGCTGAAAAATTTAAATTTGTGGCAACACTCGATGAGGCACGTGCCCCCCCCCCCCAACTTAACTTGAAGTAAATTAAAATGCGCGAAGGAGGGCCCTAACTGAATTAATTCGTGCCCCCTCCACCCCCTCCAAAAAAAAGGGTTAGAAGCACGCTACGCCTATTCCTGTGATGTGAGTACAATTTTGTAGTAGTACATTCCGAACTGATATCATATTCGTAATCTGCAATTTTTATAATATTTGGAAATTGGCAGCATTTAGCGGGCATTCGAGGTATGGGATCTCGAATGTAATATTAGACCCTGATCAAAACATATACTGACTGCCGAAAAATTCCCGAGAATAACGAACTTATAGCTTTGTAAAACAAAAAATATCATCATGGAAATAATAGTATATCAATGAAAATAATAAAAATATAAAGATAATTTAAGCTCAGTAAAAATTTTGAATATTCTAGAAAAATTTTTAAATTCTCAGAACCCGAACTTAATTATTGCAATATAACCATATTTTTACGGCTGACTACTTTCTAAACGATGCAGATATTTTTCTGTCGACCACACCCGATATGTACATGCGACCACTCCCGCTTTTGGTATTTTTTTTCTTCTTCTAGTTCGCAAGCTTATTCAGAAATTTGAATAGCTCCCTGTGTGGCTGTCTCTTAACGCAAAATCACTCCATACTGAAAAGCTACAAATTCATACAGCATAATGCTAGAACTTTCACGGCTTCCGTTTCCATGACCATTGTAGGCATGCCTATATATGATCGTAATTTCCTGTCCACAGCGGATGCTACCCGGCGACACGTTATTGCTTTATTCTCAGCTTTTTCATTAGCAAATTCTGACAAAGACTCCACTTGGTGCAATTTAGACGTCCTGTAGATCACATAAAACTTGTTGAATGGGATATACTACCTGCAACCGTATATCGGCGACATAATGATCTTTTCAGCAACGTTTCGCTACTAACAAGCGCTTTGTAGTCATAGTTTTTTGTTTTGTTATTCGGTCGTTTTTTTTTTTTTTTTTTTTTTTTTTTTTGCTACGCGGATGAGAGATGGTTGAGAGCTGAAACGAGGAACGGTTGAACTAATCTCTTTAAGATGTAATAATTTGAATATTATTTAAATTTATGCACATACATTCATTAGGATCTTCAGATAATTACTATTGCTTGAAAGCCACAATATACAGTCATAAGATATCTCGCGGATAATTCATTCTAACAAACTCCCCAAATGTAGCCTCTGGAGGGTTTTCGGTCTGAATCAGTGGTTCTTAACCTTTTCGTTGATCAGGGACCACTATGGCAAAATGCTATAAGTCCCTTTTTTTTTTTTTTTCTTTTTTTTTTTTTTTTTTTTTGAGCGGAGGCATTTGCCTTCAAACATTCGCAAATACTACGCCGCAGTTTACTGTCCATTTTATTACGTGGGCACCATATAGGTGGACAGCATTACCCCCTATGAAGAGACGACACAAACAGGGGCGTTTTTCGTTGCGCGACGCCGGGATTCGATCCGAGCACCCTCAACACCGAAAACCATCGCGCTGTACCACAGGGCCGCCACAAGCCCTGATTCACTTTTCTTAAAAAGACGAGATTTTCACATTCCGGATTCTCGTTCGCCATATTTTCTATTTAGTGTAACTACTGTAAGTAATAGTCAACTATTAATACATTTGTAAATCTATATATATATAAGAGCTTGTCTATTTGTTTGTCCGCTATAGAATCATAGACTGTTTCACCCACCGGGACCAAATTCGGCACAGTTAATGTTTAGGAACCAAGAAACTTAAATCAGGAAAAACGAAATTTAGGGCTCGATTAGTTTTTTTTTAAATTAATTTTTTAATGATTTTTGTGCCCCTAAGCGCACCTCTTAAATGTGGATACAGCCCCTTTACCACAACCAGTCTAATTCGAAAGGCGGGGGAAAAGAGATTTGTTCTGAGGGTTGGTTTGAGAGTTGGTCTGGGGGTGACGGGGGGCAGGGCGAAGTGTTTATTTTGCGGGGGTTGAAGCCCAGTATTTTTTGATGGAATGCATGAAAAATTTTATATCTATATATCTACCCGGGCAATTCCGGGCAATAATGCTAGTGTAATATAAAACAAAATTGAAACAAATTACTGATTTTTCACGACATCTTGAATCTTAGAATTGCTGTCACGTAAATTTTGAAAAAAAAGGTGACTTATAACATTTTACCATCTGAGTACACTTATCACATTAAAAAAAAAATAATAAAAATAATTTTAAAAAAACTTCGTCGGAGACCTTCTCCCAATCAATCCTTTTAAGGACGAAAATGAGTTGCCTCTTCTAAATAATCAAACTATGAACAGATTTAGTAAAAAATTACAAATAAACTTAAAAACGATAACAAATTGAACGTAAAAGTGAACTGAATAGCAAACGTAAAGGCAAACATAAATAGAAAACTTGAAAATGAACGAGACGTTTTAGCTTGCATTTGCTTTACTCGCCGTAAAATGGCCTGTGATGCTGAGAAATGGCCGTGACACTGCGAGTCCTCGTCGTAGAAAATATAGTAGAAATTTTTAAGCAGAACAAGGATTTTTTCGTACTCAAAATGCCAGAAGGCGGAAGAAATACGGGATTTTTAGAGTTTGACAAAAAAATTGGGAACTAAAATATATTTTTTTTTTATTTAATTTAATTTAATTTTTTTTTTTTTTCTTCCACTTTTGAAAAATCGTTTGAATTCGCAGTCGTTTTGAAACGATAAAATCCAATTTTTTCTTTATTACTCCTGATCTCGCGGACCACTTCTTGGGTTCTCTCGGACCACTGGTTAGGAACCACTGTTCTAACTAGTGATAGTACAGTGGAACCTCGCTATATCGAACCTCAAGGGGAACGAGAAAACTTCGAATTATCGAGGATTTCGATATACCGAGGTTCGATTTAATAATAACATGGGAGTGTTAGGCAGGTTCAAGGGGGATGGAAAAACTGCGATTTATCAAGGAATTCGATTATATCGAGGTTCCACAGTAGTATATTCACTGGCACGGATACAAACCCGAAAGGCCTCAGTTGTTATGACGGGCCCCGTCTTGTGGACTGAATGCACTGACAACTTCGAATCTTCTCATAGTTTTGAAATCAGTCCGCTGATTCCTAATTCTCAAAGTTCTTGCAAAAATCTGTTTAACGACAAAAATTTCTCTCGTCTATAAAGCTTCATTTAATTAAAATGCCTCTCGTCGAATCAGAATACCTAACCTTTTCCTTCCCAAATTACTTACTTGTTAAGTTTTCTCTCCCTCTTTTAGCAACAATTGTCACGCCGGTATCTGGGATGAAGAGTATTTTATGTACACCCTTAAACCCTATTAGAATCTATTTTCAACTCTCTGTTAAACGCTTCAAAGTTCCCGCGCCAATCACTAACATTTTTAAAGAGATAGTTGCTGTTCATACTACTTTTTACGACGTGATTATCCTAAGCCACAAATTTGCGGTACTTGTACACAAAGAGATGAGAACATTCCCTGAAAATCATTTCCATATATTACCCTCGGGAAATGAGTCATAAAAGGAAATATTTTTCGATCCTAAAATTTTTTCTAGCCATCTCTCAGAATTTTTTTTTTTTTTTTCTGAGCCTGCAGCATATACGTCCACTCAAATTCCCTTCAGAAATAACTAAGCAGTAGTTCGTATTTCGTTTACGTATAATTGCTTATGAATTTCTTTAATCATGTTATTGTTACCAAACGTATCTGGCAGCTGTTTTTTTTTTTACTCACATTGACGGTTAAATTATTTGTTCAGACCATTTATTGTATAATTGTATAATTTTAAAGTTTTTCTCAAAGAGCATCAATGAAAATAAATGTTAAGAAGTTCGAAATATTTCTACATTTTTCTCTCGGAAAGTCTGAGATTCATTACGAAAGATCAAGGCATAGTTCTGCGGTGTTATGATCAGCAGATAGAGATCCAGTTCCCGAGACAGCCAACTTCTTTTGAAGGGCAATAGTATTTATTTCCCCAGATCATTTGATTATTAAAGTTTTTCGTTTCTTAATTTTTTTCTGGCCACGATATTTTATTCTGAACCAGCAGCATATACGTCCACTCAAATTGATTTTATAAATAATCAAGAAGTAGTACAAAGCCTTACAAAAGAATTCTAAAAGGGGGGGGGGGGGTAGAGGTGCATATGAATTACATCTTATTCCAGAGACCAGTGCGGCAATTGATGCTAAAATAAATAAACAAATAAATATGTGTATATAAATATATATATATATATATACACTGTAAAACCTCGATTATCCGGATTAGATTTGTAGACATTATTTTTATTTAATGTTCACATTAGATAATAATTTTTAACTATGATAGCAAGAACGTAACTACAAGTACGCCAAATATTCACTTTTTAGTTTGATTCAATGTACAGTTTCTGCATAGATTGTACAATAAATTATGGCAATAAAATGCTTATTGTTGAGTTTAAGAAAGCTTTACTAGACTTACCCCTTCTTTGCTAAGAAATGATGTGAAAAGATATTTTTATATTTTTTAATGCCTTGTAAGCACTACTAAGTAATTTTGTTACAAAACATAGTTTTTTATCGTAATAAATGGTAAGTCTGCTTAGTTAAGGATTTTGTTCTGCTTATTATCCATATTACCCGGATTATCCGGATTTTCAATTATCCGGATTACCTTGGTCCCAATTAGTCCGGATAAACGATATTTTACTGTATATATATATATATATATATATATATATATATATGTGTATGTATACTAGCTGAATACCCGTACTTCGCTGAGGAGTACATTCAACTTAAATACAACGGTAAGTGTATGCAATTAAGGCCAAAGAAAAAAAAAAAAAATATATATATATATAAGGATCGTAACGGATATTTTTATAGACAAAATAATGTAGAAGAAAATATTCAAATTAAATCTAATAGGACATACTAAAGAATATAGTGCAGTTAATATAGTACAGTTAGAGGAACATATCTTTTACTGTATTTTAATATTTTTTTGGACAATGTCCAATCATCTGCCGCATTGGCAAGAAAAAAAAATATTTTTTTGTCTATTTCGTTGTTATGCACGTGACGCAAAATTAGTTTAAAATATCACAAAAAGAAAAGAAACCACGTGATCAGCATTTAATAAATTAAATTCTAAAAATTAATCTTTAAAATTCACCAAATATCAGAAAATAGAGGTAAAGATTTGAAAAGTATTTTATTTTAAAGGAATTTTTATGATATTTCTCGTGATATAAATTTTATAACCCTCAGATTATTATTTTAAATGCAAACATAAAAAAAATACAAAACAGCTTAAAAATTTAATTTTAAAAAAATCTAAGAAGAATTTTTCAAAAATCTGCCTTAGTGCACCCCTACACTATAAGAAGAATCGCCGTGCAAAACTTCAGCCCTTTAGGTCGTGTGGTTTGGTCTGTGCGTTATATGTCAGTCAGTCAGTCAGTTACGGAACTGTTTTATTTATATATATATATATATATATGTGTGTGTGTGTGTGTGTGTGTGTGTGTGTGTTCGTTCAGAACCGATTAAATACTCCATAGAAGCAATGTTCCGAAAGAAACCTCTTTTCGACGGCCATATCTCAAAACGACCACTTTTTCTCGGAATCATGATTGGCCGACACAGAGAAATTTCACTGTGTGTATATATATATATATATGTGTGTGTGTGTGCATACTAAAAGTGGGTGAGAAAAACCTAACAGCTAATTTCGGCAGAAAAAGTTAAGTGCTACGATTCGACGAGAGCCATTTCGATATTTGACAAATAATCATTCCCATTTTTTGTTTTTAAGTTATATGATAACCAACGATAAGATTTCAACAAAATGCACAAAATGTTTTAGCGATATAATCTATAAAATCGATTTTTTGATAGGGGGGGAAGGAAATATTATAGCAAGAGATTAAATTTATTTGTAGAAAAAACGACAGATCCTCGCTTTAAAATTATATCATACAATTTGTCATATATATTTTGTTAACAGGACATAGAGATAGAGCAAAATCATGGCGGATATGTCAGTCATGAAACGTTCTGTGGCTTCCTCCCAACCAGTTGAAAAGAGATTTTTCAATTCATCCACTTATCGAAATATCAGAATTCGATCGTAGCGTATAGTAACATAGCATAAACATATTCATGACATTTCCTGACATGAATAAAAAAAATGGGTTTAAATTGCTATAGACTATACTTCTGCATATTTTTTTTAACGTAACCTGGAGTACAAGCCGACTAAAATTTTTCGATCTTCTTTCAAATATTATTTTTCTTTCATTATTTATCATTATTATCATTATTATTATAATAATTATTGTTATTATTACTACTACCACACCCTTGTTACAATGTATGTTACTTAGATTATCTCTTTGTCCTTCAATACAAATTGGCTAGCTCGGAAATTGAAACTGATCTGCGAACCGTCACATCGGAAAACCATACCGTTATCTTTCTTAATGAATACAAGACTTTCGAAAATGTTCGAAATTCTTAACATTTATTTTCAATGTTGCCCATTGAGGAAAACTATAAAATTACTTTGATTCAATTCTAAATTACAGGGGAAAAAAATAGAATGCAAGTGTTCAAGAATTTTCTGTTTACGCTTTTGGAGGAATGTAAAATTAAAAAAATTAGAATTTCTGATATCGAAGGAAAAGTTCATTTGTGTTGTGTCTCACACGTTCAAGGACTACATTCCAACTGAGTTTTATTTACAGAAAATATACATTTACATACAAAAGGACAAATACAGACACTTAGCACCATCTGGTGTGAAAAGTTAAAAACACTTTGTAGCATTTATATACATATACCAACACTCTCCCCCTGCGAAAAGGGGTTTTATCTTTTCAGAACATTAACAGCACATTTACATTAAACATATATTCTTCAATGAGAATAACAATTTATCAAATGTTACAGCCTTGGTTAAGAAATCAGAAATCATCTCATTAGTATTCACATATTTAGTCTTTATAGTATCATTTTCAATGAGATCTTTGACAAAATGGAATTTCAGATTCACATGTCTAGTTTTATTTGATGACTTACCACTATTTAACCAATCGATGGCTGATTGACTATCACTATATAAGACTACAGGTCTCTTAACGAAATTTTCACATTTTAATTCAGTTAACATGTTTAGAGTCCAAGTTAATTCTCTTGCAACATCGGCGATAGCTAGCAGTTCTGCTTCACATGTGGATAGTCCAACACATTTTTGTTTTCTACTTTTCCACGTAAGAAGTGAATTACCAATCATTATAACACAACCTGAAAATGATTTGCCTCCCTCAGCATTTCCCCAACTGGCATCTGCGCAACAATTTAAAAATCCATTTTCTCTGTCATAAAACAAAACTTTATTTTTTGTTGCGTTTAAATACTTCAAAACTCTTTTAGCTAATGTATAATGCCTTTTTTCCGGTCGTTTATTAAATTGTGTTAAATAGCTAGTGACAAAAGCGAGATCTGGGCGAGTTCTATTAGCCAAATATAAAATCTCACCTATTATTTCCTGATATTCAGTCTGATTTACTAAATCATCCGTGGGATTAAAACATCTATCCTCACCTTTAGTTATTGGTGTATTAGCTTTCTTACAGTTTTCCAATCCATATTTATTTATCAGAGATTCAATGTAATGCGTTTGCGATAAACTAATACCATTTTCATTTTGTAGAACTTCTATACCTAAAAATTTGGAATTTTCTGTAGTTTCATTTAATTCAAAAGTTTTTCTAAGCTTAAGTATTATCTCTTCACATAATTTAGAATTATTTGAAAATATTGCCAAATCATCTACATAAATACAAATTGCGAAAAAATCAGTTTCATTACTTGTAATAAAAACACAATTGTCAGATGCAAGCTGGTTGAGGCCAATCCTTTTCAGTTCATTTTTAAGTTTAATATGCCAATTTCTACCAGATTGTGGTAAACCATATAAGCTACGCTTTAATTTACATACATTGTTCTTACCAAATTGTTCTTCATAACCTGGTGGGATTTCCATGTAAACAGTTTCTTCAATATCGCCATACAAGTAAGCTGTCTTGACATCAAAAAATCTTACAGATAAATTTAATTTTGCAGCTAATGATATCAATAATCTAAATGATTCTATATTAACAACAGGCGAAAAAGACTGAATAGTCTTTATTTTTAATTAAATTAAAACCTGCCGCTACGAGTCTTGCTTTATAAATTTCCTCGTCATTAATTGTTTTAACTGAATAAATCCACTTACTTTTGATTATTTTTACATTTTTAGGTCTTTCAATTATTTCAAAGACATCATGCTTATTCATTGACTCTAATTCTTTTTGCATCGCGATTTTCCACTTATTATGTTTAATGCTATTCATTGCTTGCTCATAATTTTCAGGTATTGAATTATTTTCCTCCCGAGTAGAGTTACTTAAGGCCAAATTCGCCGTTGACTTATTTTTTATACGTTCGGAACGCCTTAATTTAGGTGATAACTCATGATTTGAGTTTTCCACTCTTTGATCGTTTGCGGTTTCATTTTGTAATGATTTTGTGTCATTAATTTCACTTTGATTATCTTCACGCGGGTTAATTTCTGTTTCTGCTTCTAAATTTGAAAAATTGAACTGACTCAGATTTTCAACATTCCATAAATAGGATTCCGAATTTTTCGTTATGAATTCGCTGCCTTTTAATTTTTCGTCAAATTTAACTGATCGTTCCTCAATCACTGTATTTTTTGCGATGTCATAAATCCTATATGCTATTCTATCTCTGGAATAACCGACAAAAATTCCGCGTTTCCCTGGAACATCAAATTTATTGCGAAATTGTTTAGGAATATGATAATAAGCTACACAGCCAAAAGTTTTTAAATAACTTATTTTGGGTTCTTTACCTGTCCATATTTCCATCGGAAGTTTATTTTTATATTTGCGCGGTGTAATATTCGATACATGAGTACTGCAGGATATGGCTTCCGCCCAAAATTTTTGAGGTAGTTTACTCTCATATAGTAAGGTTCTTGCGCGTTCTACTAAAACTCCTATAGCCTCTTCCGCTTTTCCGCCAGATTCTGAATTGCATACTACAGTTCTTTCATGAGATATGCCAAATTTCAGTAAGAATTTAGTCATTTCATTATTCACAAATTCTAATCCATTATCGGTTCTTAAGCGTTTGATTTTTCGGTTTGTTAGGTTTTCATACCTTTCTTTAAAATTTGTAAACACATCAAATACTTCATACTTATGTTTTATAAAATAAGAAAAATACATACCAGAATAATCATCTACAAGCATTAAAAAATATTTAGAACCACCCAATGAATCAATATTTATAGGACCAGCTAAGTCAGCATGAATTAATTCCAAAACAGAATTACTTTGATCAATATTAATTTTGCAATGTTTTTTACGAGTTAATTTACTGATATTACATGATTCACAATTTAAAATTTCAGATTCTTTAACATTTATATCAATTATATCTTTCATTTTAGACATATATTGAGGATTCAAGTGACAAAGTCTTTTATGCCATAATTCATAATTTTCTACATTTTTAACAAAGTTACACTCTAATAATTCAGATGAATTATTATCAATACAAGGTTTCATTATAATTTCTAAGCGATTATTTACTTTCTCAGCTTTTAAAACAATTTGACCAGTTTTGCTTAAAACCAAAACATAATTATCATATGATTGAATACTATAACCTCTTTCCATTAATTTAGTCATGGATAACAAATTACATCTTAAATCAGGTACATAAATCACATTATCAATAGTTAATGTATTTTCAATATTGTTTACAAATGTCTTAGCTTTAACTTTTCCTTTGCCAATAGATTTTAAAACAGAATTCTTACCTGCTAAGTTAATATGACCAACATCGGAATTAAAGTTTTCAAAAAATTTAAGGTCCTTGCACATATGTGAGCTGCTTCCAGAATCCAAAATCCAAATATCCTCACAAGTAGCGTCGGAATGTTCTGGGTCTGTCATAAGGGCAAAGTTCTGATTTTCGTTTTCAAATGCTGCGTTCGCGAATCTCATTTTTTGCTTGTTTTTGGTTTTTTCGTTAGGTAATGTTCTTATCACGTTGTCGGGTGCATTTCCACTCCTGTTTCCTGTTTTATTCCTGAAAAAACAATTTCTGGCTATGTGATTGGATTTGTTGCAGATCCAGCAAAGTTTTACGTTTCTATTACTGTTTTTAACATGGAAAGCTTCTCCTTTTCTGGATATGGAATTTGAGTTCATTTTTAAATGGGTATTCTCTTCTTCGCGTAAAATTTCTAATATTTCATCAATTTCTTTTTCTCTTTGCGTCTTCAATATTTCTCTTATTTTCCCGAATTTATGGTTAAGTCCACGAACTGTGTAGTAAACCAGTTCACGTTCTGAAATGTTCAAACCAAGTGCGCTACACTTCATAGAAAGTCCCCTTGCTCTGGCTATGTAGTCAGATACATTTTCGTTTTCTTGCATTTCTATATTCTTTAGCTCATTTCCAGCATCTATCTTCCGGTCTTCATTTTTTCCTGTGAAAACCCTTTTTATTTTTTCCCATAAATTTTTGGCATTGGTTTCTTCTGCAAATTGGAGACTCTGTTCATCTGAAAGTGATAGCAAAATATAGGCTACAGCGTCATCATTCTTTGTTTTCCAATCTTCTAGTAATTTTAAATCCTGTGGTCTATCTTCATAGATAACATCTATTAATCTTTTTAAAGTTAAAATTGCCTTGATTTTCATAGACCAGATTAGATAATTTCCACTATTCAACAACGGAATGCTTTTCATGTTGTCCATTTTCTTCGCTATCGTTTAAACTTTCGCTTTAGGAAATCTCACAGTTGCATTTTGAATTCATCGGCGACCGGATGTCGATGCGACTGGCTCTTCGAGGAGAAAAAACAACAAGCTCTGCTGCCAAATGTTGTGTCTCACACGTTCAAGGACTACATTCCAACTGAGTTTTATTTACAGAAAATATACATTTACATACAAAAGGACAAATACAGACACTTAGCACCATCTGGTGTGAAAAGTTAAAAACACTTTGTAGCATTTATATACATATACCAACAATTTGTTGAATACCGGCTCGAGGTTTGCAGACGATGTTACGAATTTTGCCCCAACAAGTGGGAGCTGTAGTGGCGTCCTATCTTTGGCAAGACCGGTTATGGACTGTTAGGAACCAAATTACAAATATCCATGAAAAATTCTGCACTGCTGGAAAAAATACATAACTAAATAAATAAAGAGGAAATATGTGCCTCGGGCGTCTATGACGGTAGCGTTAAAAAAAACAGTAGAAATACGTAATGAATGGATTTCAGAAATTGTCATTTCCTTATATCCCCGGGATAGTTCGGGTGGTAGATTACCAGTTGGAGATTTTGGAGACCTGGCTTCGAATCCCGCTTTAGTCATACAGGTGTTATAAGTGTTATTTGAGTTACAGTTTCTCATAAATATCCTTTCTAAATTTAGGAAAGGCTCTTAACCAAGGTCATTTATATGTGCGTGTGTTACAGGGAAAATTTATAATAAAATGAAAAATCCTCCTGAAAATTTCACAGTGAAATTGTAATTAAAAAAACTACAAGATAAGTTCTTTAATATTGTACCTTTAAATCGTATTTTAGTATTGCGTTGTTTTCAAATCACAAAGAGAATCGAGATAAATTAATTGTTACAGAAACATTTTACAGGAGTCCAGCTAAATTTGCAGTTGAATATGATTTAACAACGCCAAAGCTTACACACGCGCACGCGCACACACACACACACACAAACACACAAACACACACACATATATATATATATATATATATATATCGCTCACTCCTTTCAACAACGTCACATCAGAAAAATTGGCGATTTTTAGTAATGCTTGTTTTCAGAATGCCCTGAAAGAGTATAATCCTGCAAAATCGTCATATCTCACCACTCAAAATTTATCCGCTAGAGGGCAGAATTAAAATTTATTTTCAATACATTTCAATGTTCTTTTAAACTTTCAAATCACTCTCCTGAAAAATCTTGTTTTTGAGATATGACGTTGTCGAAAGGAGTGAGCGATATATATATATAACAGTTCCGTGATTGACTGACTGACAGACAACGCACAGACCAAACCACTGGACCTAAAGGGCTGAAATTTTGCATGGCGATTCTTCTTGTAGTGTAGGGATGCACTAAGAAAGATTTTTGAAAAATTCTTCTTAGATTTTTTTAAATTAAATTTTTAAGCTGTTTTAGTAACTTTTTTTAAGTTTGCATTTAAAATAATAATTTGAGGGTTATAAAATTTATATCACGAGAAAGATCATAAAAATTCCTTTAAAATGAAATCTTTTTCGAATCTTTACCTCCATTTTCTAATTTTTGGTAAATTTTTAAAGATTAATTTTTAGAATTTAATTTATTAAATACTGATCGCGTGATTTCTTTTTCTGGTACTTTAAATAAATTTATCGTCACGTGTATAACACCGAAATAGACAAAAAAAAAATTCTTGCTAATGCGGGAGACGATTGGACATTAGCCAAAAAAAATATTAAAATACAATAAAAGATATGTTCCTCAATCTGTACTACATTATCTGTACTATATTCTTTAGTACGTCCTATTAGATTTAATTTGAATATTTTCTTCTACATTATTTTGTCTATAAAAATATCCCTTACGATTTTTTTATAAATACATTTTTTACACCAATTGTATACATTGATCGTCGTATTTATTATAAATAAATAAATAAATATATATATATATATATATATATATATATATATATATATATATATATATATATATATATATATATATATATATTTATTTATTTTTTTTTTTTTTGGGGGGGGGGTGGGGGCATTAATTGAACATTGACCGTTGTATTTAATTTGAATGGACTCCGTAGCGAAGTGGGGGTTTTCAGCTAGTATATATATATATACACATATATATATATATATATATATATATATATATATATATATATATGTATGTGTGTATGTGTGTGTGTGTGTGTGTGTAAGACCTCGTTTATCCGAACTAACTGGGACCATAGGCAATCCGGGTAATATTGGGTAATAAGCAAAACAAAATCCTTAACTAAGCAGACTTACCATTTATTACGATAAAAAACTATGTTATGTACCAAAATTACATAGTATTGTTTACAAGACATTAAAAAATATAAAAATAACTTTTCGTATGATTTCTTAACAAAGAGTTGGTAAGTCTATTAAAGCTTTCTTAAACTCGACAAAAAAGCATTTTATTACCATAATTCATTGTACAATCTATGCAGTAACTGTACATTGAATCAAACTAAAAGGCGAGTATTTGGCGTACTTCTAGTCACGTGCTTGCTACCATAGTTAAAAATTATTATCTAATGTGAACATTAATTAAAAATAATGTCTACAAATCTGATCCGAATCAACGAGGGCCGGATAAACGAGGTTTTACTGTGTATATATATAATATATAGTATATATATACATGTATAAAATTAAAAGAAGACAAAACAAAAATAGGTGACTAAATAGTAATAGATAAAATCGGACACGTGAAAATCTTTTAGCACTGTTTCTTGTACAGCAGCACCATCGATAAATCATTATCAATCGTTTCGATATAATCTAATCTTTAAGGTAAATAGACTTGGACCTTCAAGACACTAAAAGTAAGCAAAGCAAACATGACAAACAACTAACTTAAAAGCTAAGCCCGTGAGAGCAGAAAAGTTAACGTGAGTGAGACATCAATCAAACACACATGGATTGCTGAAAAGGGGCGCAACTTAGGAGGAAAGTTCGGAGGAAAACCAGTTCCGGGACTCGCAATGACAAAAAGAGAGGTAAATTTCTTTAAGGGGCCACTTCTGTATATTATATGCAATCAGGGTCCCGTTTACGACTGCGTAAAGTAGGCATCTGCCTAGGACCCTCCGGAAAGAGGGGCCCGAAAACGCCGAATTACGAAAAGAAAATAATTTTTCTCGATAAGAGTGAAAATAGGGATTGAAGAACAGGACTAAATTTTGAGAACCGGGTTCCGGCTCTCAAAACATTTGCCCTAAATATTAATGAAAAAAACTATATTTATTCATAATGAATTTTTTTTTTTAGTTTATTGCGTAAGTTTAAAATATAGTTCTTCTTCATTTATTTTAATTTAAGAAAATGGGTTCTAGGACCCGAAATTATCGAATTCTCTGTGAAGATTTTATGTTTTTACTTTCATTTTGCCACTAGATAAGAATTTCTTTGAAGTCCAGATTGCACAACCATTTAAAATAATGTACAGTGCAATCAATTTTTTTCCGTTTATAACGGCAATAAATATTTCTTTTTGCATGCGAAATAAATCAATAAAAACAAACGACATTCGATATCGTTTGCAACAAGGGATTGACTTCTTGAGATGGTTGAGGATACGCTTAAGGCTACTGTGCACTGGATTTATATTTTTACCTCAGTGTTAACCTATGGAGAAAATGTGTCTACTATTTACAGCTACATAAATGCTGATAATCCAGTAAGAATAGTATTTTCAGATAGCCTTAACTTTTCTACCTCATTTTAGAAATTGTAACCACCAAAGGAATTTAGGAGCGTTTAAAACTCACTAGATCAGTTTTTTTTTCGAATAATTTAAATTTTAAAAATGTTATTTGCATTTTAAAAAAAATTCCCAAAGTGTAAAATCTCTCTTTCTCTGTTACGAAGTTCAATCCAAGTCGGCAATCCTTGGATGCATTTTCACCATAGGTTAACATTGAGGAGAGCGAATCCAATAGGATAAGTACACAGCTGCCTTGGTATCAGACTTTTCTCAAGAATTGTTTTCTGAAGAACTTATTTTTCATCAAAAATGTAAACGACTCTAGTGATAACTCAAAATCCAATCATGATATGTCTATGAAATTTTTCACGTATATTTTTCATGATACCAAGAATGTAATGGACTACAGATTTGGTTCTAGGTATATTATTTGTAGATTTATAGTTGCATTTATTATTACCATGTTTTTATTAACTCGCTTTTTTGTTTGTTTGCTTGTTTGTGTGTGTGTTTCTCCAGTACAAATCTTGCGATCGATTTTTCACTAATTTCCCGACTAGCTAGACATTTGAAACCTTTAGAAAAACTCAGAACACGATGACAACGCATTCTTTTGATACTTTTAGCCATCTTTAAGCAGATTTGAATTCATTTTCAGTTAATTTTGTTTTGTAGAATGGTGCAGCCATCTATCGGCCGGGACGGGAGCAAGGAATCAATCAGAATTATACATTGTCGCAGATGATAAAAAAGAAACAAAAAATATTGTGTTCTGGCAACTATTAAAATAATAACAAATTAGTTAATAAATGAATTTTTTATTACTGAAAAAATGAAATTAATTTGTTTAAGAGTTGTTATAACTTTAGAACACCATAACACGAGGCTAATCATTGAAAGAAAATAATAACAGAAACAATCCCGAGAGAAGCCGGGTAATAAATGTAGTTCATTATTATTACCATGTTTTTATTAACTCGCTTTCTTGTTTGTTTGTGTGTTTGTGTGTTTGTCCAGTACAAATCTTGCAATCGATTTTTAACTAACTTCCCGACTAGCTAGACATTTGAAATCTTTAGAAAAACTCAGAACACGATGACAACGCATTCTTTTGATACTTTTAGCCATCTTTAAGCAGATTTTGAATTCATTTTCAGTTAATTTTGTTTTTTAGAATGGTGCAGCCATCTATCGGCCGGGGACGGAATGAAAAGTTATACGCAAGTTAACTTGGAATTCTCGAGCTAAACGATTGATTACGCATTTGATCATTTTCTTTCAAGTTGATGGGATAATTCATCATCTTGCAATTATAAAAAATCATTCATTTATCTTGCAATTATAAAAAATCTCATGGAAAATGACTAACATTTTACATGTAATATAATGACCTATATATATATATATATATATATATATATATATATATATTTGGCGGAGGGGGGGGGGATTCTACGATATCTATTAGCTTGTAGGTCATTACACTTAGAAGGTACTTACGTACATATCACAAAAAAAGTTATTGTTATTTGCATAATTTTTTTCCTTTTAGCTCTAGAGCCGTTTTTGTAAAAATTTGCTAATTTTTACTAAAATTTTGTAAATTTTGACCCAATATCCTCAATTTTGTAAAAATTTGCATAGTTAATGTCAATTTTTTCATCATTTTCGAGTTTTGGTGTTACAAGTAGCCCTCCTACAGCACGGCATCTTACAACACGGTTTCGCTCTAACACGATAAGATAAATTGCGAAAACCCTCGATAAAAAAATTGCGAAAACCTTTGTACAACACTGTACTTCTATAGCACTGGATAACATGATTTTTTTTAACACATTTAAAAGCTAAATTACCTTAAAATAATGACGGAAAGAAATAATGAACTATAGTGGCTTTATATGAAAATGTATAAACAAATTATAATTTATTCAATTATAACTATAAAATTACTAGAAGGCCTAAGCTTAGCTGATAATCTTGAATAAATTTTCCTGAAGGCAGAGACCCTTCCGCTGAAAGAAGCCCAAACTTCAAAAGGGAGCTGCAAAATTTTCTCCATACCGTGAATCTACAATGACCTTGTATGAACCAGCGAATAAACCAAAATTACAGATTTTTTAAAGAGGATAGAAGGTGCAAAATATCTAAATGAAGAAAAAGGTTCTGAAAGTGAAGGTGATATCGGTCAATCGAAAAAAACGTTCTCGTTTGATTGTACTGAGTAGTGATGAGGAAGAAATTTATTAAATTAAGGTCGCATTAAATGAAAATATTTTTTTGTTTCTTTTCGTTTTTTTGTTATACATACATTTATATTTTTAATAAAAAATAAGTTGCTTATATGGAAATTTTAAAAATGTTTTTTTTAATAAGTTTTCAGAACGTAACCCCCCTTTTTTTAACTGTCTCTGGGTCTCATATAACACGGTTTCACACAACATGGCATTTTCTAGAAACCTATCTACCGAGTTATAGGAGGGTTACCTGTATATTCCTTCGGAAAATAAGATAGAAATTTTCGCAAGTACAGTTTTTCAAAAAAAGGGGCTCCGAACGTAGTCGGATACCTTTATACCTTAAGACAAAAGAGTCAAAAGATCTAGATAGTGATAGATTGTGGAGCATGGTAAAACTGTTTATCCTCACTTAAATGTTATTATTTAAACCTAAAATTTACTACCTTCGAATACCCGGTTCTACAAACATCGGAACCGATTTTTCGGTTCCAATAATTTCCTTCCGGTAACCAGATACCCCGTTCTCTGATACCCGATTCTGCAATCTCTTAGTAAGAACAACGCATAATTAATAGGAGGTGAAGCTTTTAGAGTGAACATATTTTCACCGTTTGTGATAGAATAGTTAGTGAATGATGTAAAGGAGATAATGTCTGTAAACATATAAACAATAATTTAAATTCATATGCGATTCTAGAGAAGATGCAGTCTTCCGTTGTAAAACTTTTCTTGGGGAAAATTATAGTAAAGATGCAAATAATGAACTGAAAGTGGTAATGGAACAGTTTGATATGTTAGGTAAGACCGAGAATGGCCATCACTGCTTCCGAAAAAAAAATGAATTTCACAATCGTAGACAAAATTATACCCACATTTCCTAACGCCGGAATAATTTTAAGATTGATTTCAACATGACCAAGGAGGAATACCGAAGGAAAGCATTCCTTTATCTTTACTGAAACTGGTAAAAAATTATTTACGGCGTACTATTTCGGAACAAAAGCGTAAAGCAGTGTCATTGCTGTACACATCAGGAGTGTCAAACTCAAAGGCTACCTTGGGCCAAACAAACAAGGTTTAACTATAGGTGGGCCGCAAAAAAAAATCAATATTAATAGAAACGTAGGTTTATTTACCTAATTACAGTATATTCAACATAAATATATGCATTTTGTTTAATAATAGCAAAAAAGAGTATCATTAAAAAAATATTTAGCGAATTCTTCCTATCTTATTATAATTCTGCGTCGGTTATTTTATTATATATTATTGTGTGCCAATATATTGGCCGGGCCACAAAAATTTTCGTCGCGGGCCGCGAGTTTGACACCCCTGCTGTACATAGAAACGGATATTCTAAAAAACTTTTCGTTATGAGCATATTATTAACAGATGCCAAAATTGGAAAATAAAACTTTTTAATTTCTAAAAATAATTCAATATCGATTTTTTATTATATATATCTATATATTGATTGTTATCTCAAACTAATAATAGAAATTAAAAGAACTTCAAAAATTTTGATTTTTTTAAAACAAATATCCCCCGTTCTTATTTATATAAGACTTTTATTTTCTAGACGTGGCTCTGCATTCAGTGTACATAAGAATATGCATGACTAACTATTTAAGGAGTAAATAGCGCAGTTATAGTTTAATGCGAAATAGCTTGAGGAATATTTATGTTAAAAGTTAACATAAAATGGATTATCTTCAAAATAAAATTATATATTATCCATAAACTATAATAAATATATTTATATGAATGCGCTTGAAGTTGGGTTTTGAGATTATAAGGACCAATTTAAAATAGCTCTATGTTAAAAACTCTTAAATTTATAGTTATACTGTTTAATTATTAATATATTAATGCAATAAAACAGGAATGACATTCTGAAAGTTCTTGTTTGATTCTCCGAAATAAAGCCCATTTCAACCTGATTGCGTTGCAGTAACTCAAAGAATTTTTTTTCGTCTCATCTTACGTTATATAATTTACGTTATATAATTATCTTAAGAAAAATAAGGAAGATTTCAAAAAGAAATCGCATAAAACATTTTAAAGGGGTTGTTTAAAAAAACTTATCCGCAAAGTTACAACAAGATGATTTATAAACTTTTAGAGTTTTTTTTAATTGACTAAATCTTAAGTTTTAACATTGCATTCATAAATCACAGGAAGAAAATAAATTGGTAAATGCGTACTCAAATTCAAAATTTGTAAAGTTTCACAGCAATGAAAATTCTTAAAAATAGGAAAAAATGTAACCTAAGAATTAATATGAGAGGAAAATGCACCTGTAATAGTTGCGTAAAAATTCCAATAAAGCAGCAGATCGTCAGCATCCATAACATCTTTTCCTGTGTACTTGAAAATCTCGTAGAATCGAAACCCGAGCGTGATTTATTCCGAAAACGTGCTAAAGAACTTTTTGAATACTAAATCCATCCCCCGTCTGAAACAAGACCGAATTTTTTTTTTTCTCGTTCAAACAGCGCCATCTGTTGGCCGTACAGGAAACGACTCCTTCCTTAATTTTCCCTGTATAGGGAATAATATAGAGACAGTGATTTTGTCCCCTAGTATGAATAGGGAGAAATCGACGTGATCATCGAAGCGCGGAAAAATGAATATGCATTGAATGTTTATCTAAAAGCTTTTTTTATTTTTATTTTGTAATGAGTAACCTGATTTTGTTTAATTTCTTTTAATTTCTAGAAATATCCAGCTTTTTCAGAAGTAAAAGAATGGATATTCACTGAATCAGACACTAAATAACAGAGTTTAACTTTCGGCTGTACACTCACATTTATTTCTGCGTTAATTTAAACTCAGTTTTTAAATGCATACTGCAACTGCAGTATTGAGATTTTACGCAATGTTTTTAACAAAACTATGCATTTGTTAGAAAATGCAGTTTCAAATATTCCTGAAAAGTTTTAAAGAAATAAAAATCATTTTTGAATATTTTTCAAATGCATGAATAGAAAGACCTTGAATTCGTGATAAAATTTTCCGAGTAGCCTGACTGTCCGTGATCAAAGGATATTATTGTAGAAGTTACAGGTCTATTTAATTCTGCTTATAATAAACAGGAAGGGGTGAGTTTACATCTATTCACAGCATAGGGATGTGCGGGAACAAAGCCATTGGCTCATCAGAAACCCCGAATAGGGTTGAAATTTTCAAATGTATTTATATATAAAGTTATAGTATTTAAAATTAGCAATAATTAAAACTGGGTTTAAAATTTTAAAATGGAAATTAATAACACAAAAAAGAGTATTATCTCGATAAGGGTCTCCAAAAAATAAATTATACTTGCTATTTGTTTTGAAAATACTTAATTCATAGTTAAAATTGGTGCGTAACTCCTCTGGTTCTCTCCGTTTCCTGAAGTAGTGTAGAGCTTTCAGTTTTTTAATTTCCTTTAAAACTCTAAATCTCTAAAACTTTATTCTCTGAATTAACAGAAATGACTATTTTTAAAATATATATCGTGGGGTCGTAAACGATTATGAGAAAATATCAGTTCAGGTTGCAAACCGGAAGGATTACCCCCGGAAGGTTACAGTTCTCTATTTCTAGAAATCGAGCCATATATATATATATATATATATATATATATATATATATATATATATATATATATATATATATATATCTAAAAATCTAACATCATGCTTCGTAATTCCTTGCAAATACAGTGTTAACCTATGGAGAAAATGTTTCCGATGATTGTCGACTAGGATTTAAAGATTTTTTTTTTCATTTGTACAACATGATAAAGAAAGAAATCTTAAAGCTTATGACCCTGGAAAATCTCCCTTCGCCTTCGACAGATTTTATGTTTGCCAATGAGTATGCGTAGAGAAATTTGTTCATGATAGGAAAAATGATCCACTGAATTCAGACTTTATCAAATCGTAAAATGTTTAAACATCGTTGCTTTGAAAGCACGGTTAAAATTCCGTAAGCGTCCGAAAAAGAATACTCGTGTAATATGCTTTCAAATAACAGCCTTTTCAGATTTTGTCTTGGATACGGGTTATTATAAAACCTTGACTTTCCTCAAGCTTTGTTTATGTTTTAGGGGAAAGTTTTTCCATTAGCTAATATCGTATCCGTCCACCCGTTAGATCTCTAATAACTACCTTTGTGAAGGAAAAATGTTCAAAATATTCTTTCAGATATAGCTTTTTTTCAGTGAATCATGTACGCATCGGGGATACAAATTAATTTTTTTGCATAACAGGATAAGTGGATTTCCATAACCGGTGCTAACTCGCTTGAAATAATTCTGACCTCTCTGTTTTATTTAATATTGCATTCCGACATCATTATTAATTATCAAAGATTTAATTTTTTTTTACTTGCGTGAGTAGGAATCCGGTAATTTATCATCACAATAACTATATTAATTGTCTTTCATTCTGCAAGTCGAAAACCTAGTAATATCTTTAAAAAGTTCGGAACTTAAAAAAGAAATCAATATTTTTTTTAAAATATTGATTTCCATTATTTAAGAGAAAATCTATTATTATAGGAAAAATAGATAAAATACTTCATGAGGACGTTTCTTTCGGAAAGCTCTTTATGAAAGCCAAAGATTGTAATTTCATCACGAATTCGAAAATATTCATCACCCTAATTAAAAATGACTAAAGAATTGTAGACTGTCCAAACGACCTCACAACTAATGTTCAAACATGCATTATTGAACCATCTCCTCCATCTCATTCAAGCTCCTAAATTTCTTACTCGCCTATAATTTCAATAAATTTAATACCGAATAGAGATGAAAAAAATTGATATTTCTTGAAAATAAATTTTATTTGTTAACGGCACATCAAATGATGAAAATCATTATTACTAAATTTATAAAAGAACATACGCTAATTATGCCCATTCACCTTTAATTAACTGGTTGACATTTATTTTTAGGATAATTTCCACTGTAACAGATAAGCTGAAGCTCCAAATAATTATGTACTTCAAGTTAGCGAAGAAATCTACATGGCGGCAGCGGTTTTACATATTAGTGCTTTTTCACACATCTTAACTGATCCTTTTTTGAAAGGTATAAAAAGGTGTATTGAACTCTTTCTCAGGATTAGAAATAGTTACGCTGATGACAAATACGTGTTAATTTTTATTCTTCCTTTTTTTTTCAATACGATTGACAATGATCAGAGAATAAAATATGCTACTTACCAAATCGGTTCAGACGATTGACTCGAACACCACGAAGGAAATAAGATACGAAATAAGAAAAAATAAACTGGAAAATAATCGTAAATAAAATTCAAAGGTTTCATTCTAAATTTAAAAAGTCGAATAGTTAATCATCTTGAGACCCTAAAAGTTTCTTGTATATAGATCTGATAACTAGTAGAAAATACTTGAGAAAATTTGATCTGAGAAGGAATTTATGTGAAATTGCCAGAACTGGAGTTTATGTTTAAAAATGATTAAATGAAAAATAGACATCCGCAGACGAGAATAAACCAAAATAAATTACGGAAGAAAAATCGTCTGTTTCGGGCCTTTTTTTTTAATAAAATTTTATTTCGTCATGATATCGAATGATATTTCATAATTACGTCATAAACAGGGCCTTTTTATCGCATGGGCAAATCGGGACTTTTCCCAGGGCCCCCTGCTGCTAGGGGGCCCCCAAACCCCCTTGGTGTATGCCCCTAGCACTTTTAATAGTATGAGCCCATGGATAGTTCTTATTTTTATAAATGTTCGTACGGGGGGCCCCCAAATAGCATCTGCCCAGGGGCCCCCAGCGTTCATAATCGGGCCATGGTCATAAATACGAGTTAAGGCATTCCTGATTTTAAAATTTTCAATTAAGACCAATGTTACAGTCTGATTCCAAAGGAACTTTATTTAATCCACAAATAAAAATTTTATTAGTCCTGAAACAGTCCGAAGTTGAAAACAACGGACCCGTTATGGTAGGCGGAGTTAGTGCGATTTTGAAAAAGTAGCGAGAAATTCAGCGATATGAGTGACGTGTTATTAATTTAAACTGAAAAATTTCCCTCCACCAGGAATCACAAAAGGGTAAGTGAAGTCCCGCCTGGGGAGAAACGCAGAGGATCCATTAAAGGCATTTTCCGCTGGGATTTTTTAGCTCATATTTTATTGGTTTTATTCACATTAATAAAGCTACTAACAAGATTTACTGTGGAGCGTTTTCCTCAAGGAGTTTTCTAATAACTGTCCAATAAACAACGATTTCTACAAGTGACCAAATCATGACAAGGCATCCATGTAGGATTTCCAAATATAATTTTATTGAGCTGTTTCTATCTACCTTAGAGATTAGAATAATGCAAAATGAATATGAAAGTGTAAATTTAAAAAGTGCATGTCAGACTCACGTCCGACATTCTTAATTGGGACTAAATTAAGGTGAGTGATAGGACTATCAATAATCCCCAAAAGAACACAAACAGGTGACGAAGTGGAATACACCTTTGGAAATGACCAACAATAGGTGAGGTGGACACATCATTTAGAATGATTAGTGAAAACCGTTAGCGGCGTGCTACCAAGGGGAAAGCCGTCGGCAATGAAATTCACCATAGGTGGTCTGCGTAGCACGGAACCGGAAGGTCGGGTGTTCAAAGGTGAAAAGACGGAGATTGTTCGAGAAAGAGAGAAGAGAATGGATAAATACAGGTGACGGTAACGAGAAAAGATAGATTAGATTTGGACTTTTGAAAAGTCGCCACGTGCAGCAGAGAGACGGGGGTCTCGTTTGGACTTTGATAATGAACCCCGCTCTCATGAACGTATCAACGTTCTTCAGAACAAACTTTTGTAACTTATTATTAGCCAAGATTTTGATGTTTTAATAAACTAGATAGAAATAAGAGCCATTTCTCCAGTTATGAATAACTCTACGAGACACTGATTTCACGGATCACGACTGTCAGACTCGCGTCTCCCATTCTTAAGTGGAATTGATGAAGGTGAGTAATAGCGTCTTCAATAAGCACCAAAATAAACGCAAACAGGTGTCGAAGGATATACACCTTTGGAAACCCTCGACAATAGTGGGGTAGTCAGGTCATTTAGCATGATTAGGGAAACACAGCACTTCCAAGGTAGTAGCCGTGGACAATGAAATTCACGATAGGTGGTCTGCGTAGCGCGGAAGGAAAAGACCGGTTGTTGTTCGAGAAAGAGAGAGAAGAATGCATAAATACAGACGCCGGTAACGAACGAAAAGAATAGATTTGGACTGTTGAAGGGTCAACACGCGTACGGAAAGACGGGGAGCTCGTTTGGACTTTGAATAATGAGCCCTGCTCTCATGAGTGTAGTAACGTTCGTAGGAACGAACCTTTGTAAATGATTTATTTAACCAAGATTTTAATATGTCAATAAACCAGATGTAAATAAGAGTTGGTTCTACAGTTATAATTACTTCTACAAGATAATGATTTGTCGGATCACGACCATAAAGGTTAACAACGACGATCCAGGTTTACAGTGTATTTACACACTATGCGTATGCATTTAAAAGAAATAAATCTTTTTATTCCCATAGTCCTTATGGTGGGATTTTGGTGTCGTATATAAAATGAATATTCATTGAAAATTGATGAAAATGGAAGGTTAATTCTGGTTGATTGCCCATAAATCGTAATTAATTGCCTGTTCACATAGGAGTCCGGTAGCGGAAGCGTTAAAGTATTGAAATATATTTAACCAGTGATAAACCTCCAAACGATTATCAACGAAATTTCTAACGCCTATGATTGGTTTATTTCCGTCTCAGCGCCATCTTTCCTTTTACGCTTTCGCTACCGGACTCTTATATGAACAGGCCCTAACTCATATTAATTTCCCCAAAACAGGAAAAGGCCTAGAGCCATCCTTTCTCTTTTTTAATTTGTCCCTTGTCTGCTTCTCTTAAAAAATGAAAAATAATACTTAGGTTTGCTAAGGCAAAAAAAAAAATAATAATAAAAACTTCAAAACAAAATAAATATTATGTGTTGCTATCCTTAAACTTCCTCCTCTTCATATTTTTACTGTAGCTAAGCCATTTTCTCTCCCATTTCCGGGAAGATTTCTACAGTATCATTTTACTTTCCTACTGTCTTGCCCGATGCTGGATCACTTCGGTGATTCCAGCTGAAGGCATTGAACTCGAAGATCCTGAGCGCTCCATTCACTTTTCTTCTCTCTCTACTTTCTGTCCAATCATGGTTCCCCGCTGCTTATTTTCTGAAAGCCTGCACTTGAGGGCGTGGCCCAGGTAGTGCAGTTAGACCAATTTTCCTGTGGTCCTGTGGTCCATATTAATTTCATTTATAGAATATAATTCTACACTAAGCAACTAATCATTTATTTCTTGTATAGTGAGGTTGAAATAAAATGATTTCCTATCATGAGATACAAACTTTGGCGTTACTGTGAACTTTCATACTCGATGTTTTATTACAATTAATCTAATAATAATTAATTGTTGCGAATTCGAGTTTTATCAGATTTTTGAAGTCCTGGAAGTTTTTAAATAAGTGTGTGTGTGTGTTAAGGAATTGTGCTAATGAATCTATCAACCTATGGTTCTACTTCCCCAAATGTAGCGGAAGAGGCAAAATGAAACTAAGATTCAAAACTAAATCGGTGATATCTACAATAAATTCATTGAAAAAAAGGTGTAAGGAAAAATTTTAACTACATGGAAAATTAAAACCTATAGAAGGAAGAACGCTAAAAATGTTCAGGATAGGACCATAAAATATTCTAAGTGCCCCCCCCCTCCCCCCTCAACAATTACAATAAAGAACGTTTATTCTTAGCTTTATACCCAAAAACCATTTTAAATTAAAGAACATAATTCTTCTCAGCTTTATGTTTTTTACTTTGTTTGTTTTTAATAGCTGTAAAAGAGATATTTCCTCATATATTTATTATTTTTTATCCAAATGAAATTAAGTGTTAAAAAATAAATTTAAATTAAATTAAATGAATTCTTACAGCAAAATGAAAAGAAATTTTTTTAATTATACTATGACAAAAGTATTCACTTAAAAAAATTTTACCAGTGCATATTTACATTTTAATTTAATAAAATTTTACTCTTTTTTTTTTGTAAAAAAAAAAAAAATAGTTTGAGTTTTATTTCTACTGCTAAAAAATTAGCATCATTCACTTTGCAAGGTATATTTTTAGTCTTGTTATATTTTCTGTCTAAACTAAGCTATCAAGTGTTTTAAGTCAAACAGAAACAATGAATTTTTTTTATGATAACACAATGCATGTAAGTTATACGCTTAATTTACAAGCGTAATGCCTTTTTATGATTTTTAGGTTACTGGGTTTTACGTAGATGACTAAGAACTGTGCTGTCAGACCTTGCGAAAAATTACTTTAGCATGACATTTCTTCATAATATCTATCTATGAATGTTGTAGTGGATTAAAATTTGTTGCATGGTGATATCATGTGACATCATGTAAAATTACGAACCGCTCGACACTGTTTCGATTCGTGCCATGAATAAAAATCTCTGTTTTCTATGCAACTTTGAACCATACTTCCTTTTAAAAGAAAAAAAAAATCTCTGCGAGAGTTCTGAGAAAATTTTCCCGCCAAACGGTACGTGCTTTCCTCCAATTAAAGTGAATAACTGCTCAGTACAACTGTCGTATAAACGGTTTCAACATATGGTGTAAACTAATTAGCAGAACAATTCCAACAACGCTACCCCACCATAATTCCTCTCTCATCTCTCCGATTCCTTCAACCGAGAAATAATCCCTGCGAAAAATCCCCACGTTGAAACCGAAACATATGGAAGGTCGATGCTTCGACGCGAGAGGGCGCTGACACCGTTTGCAGCGGGAATCCGTAAACTGGGCATATTTAGGCGTTCCAAGTCCGGACGTCTATTGTCATGTTTATGTGTTTATGCACTGGGAAACAAAACTGTACGGATGCCCCATATGGTAAAATTTTGTTCATTTAGGGGAAGTATTCTGTGATAATGATGGGCCCGATTGTTCAGTTTCAAAATAATCGGCTGAGATTTGTCACAGCTGGGTAATATTTCAGCCTCAAATTTTCGCGCTTTTGTTTTGGATTTTGGGGGGGTTAATGTCCTCAGGACCTCGGTGATATATGGCGAAACTTTAAAATAAAAACTAATATTTGAGTAATTTTTTTTCGTAAACGTATTTCTGTGAAGGTTTACACACTTCCCTTATCTATGCATACATACGAACACACGCGCACAACACACACATATACAAATACATATATAATACATATATACACATATACAAATACATACACACATATACGGCCATGTGCGCCCGTTGAAAAATTTTTGTGAGTGAGAAAAACAGAAAGCTTAGGCTTTCCTTCGCACTATCAATGACAAATAAGCCCCAAACGTATTGGAATAATGTCTTATTTGCCGAAGAAAGCAAGTTTAACATTTTTTGGTTCCGATGGGCGTATAACTGTATGGAGAAGAAAAAATGAGGAACTTAATCCCAAGAACTTAGTATGAACAGTTAAGCATGGCGGTGGAAGTGTCCTTGTGTGGGGGTGCGTGTCAGCATCAGTACTAGGTAATTTGGTATTCATTGATAGCATAATAAATCATGCTATTTATATAAATATTTTAAGATACAATTTAAAATTATCAGCCCAAAATTTGGGTATTGGAAACAACTTTGTTTTTTTATCAAGATAACGATCCTAAGCACACGGCTCTCAACGTTCGCCTCTGGTGTCTCTATAATTGTCCAGAAGTTTTGAAAACACCACCTCAATCGCCAGAATTAAACCCAATAGAACATATTTGGAGAGAAATGGAGGTTCGAGTACGAAAACACGACATTCACACGAAAAGCGAACTAAAAACAATTATGATGGAAGAATGGATGAACATTGATGCAGAAATTACAAAAGAACTAGTGCAATCTATTCCCAGACGTTTAAAAGCTGTTGTGGATGCTAAAGGATATACTACTAAATATTAATTTCACGAAAAGTTAGAATATTTATTAATATGTGTTGATTTTTTACAAGTGTACGATGACTTTTGTGAGATAAAGTTTTTGTTACTCTTTGATTATTGGTTTCTTAAAAATAAAATTTTACTATGTTTTTAAAATATTTCTTGTAGTTTTGTTAAGAATAGATTATAGATCTTATTATTAAATACCCATTCTGAAATATTCATTTTAATTAATGGATAGACCCCTATTTCACTGAAAATCATAATTGTACGAACACTTTTGGGAGCCACTGTATATATATAAAACAGTTATGTAACCGACTGACTCACTGACTGACATACAACGCTGAGACCAAACCGCTGGACCTAAAGGGCTGAAATTTTGCATGGCGATTCTTCTTATAGTGTAGGGGTGCAGTAAGAAAGAATTTTGAAAAATTCTTCTTAGATTTTTTAAAATTAAATTTTTAAGCTGTTTTAGTAACTTTTTTTAAGTTTGCATTTAAAATAATAATTTTAGGGTTATAAAATTTATATCACGAGAAAGATCATAAAAATTCCTTTAAAATGAGATCTTTTTCGAATCTTTACCTCCATTTTCTGATTTTTGGTGAATTTTTAAAGATTAATGCTTTGAATTTAATTTATTAAAAGCTGATCAGGTGATTTCTTTTTCTGGTACTTTAAATAAATTTATCGTCACGTGCATAAAAACTAAATGGACAAAAAAAAATTTTTTTTTTTTTTTTGCTAATGCGGCAGACGATTGGACATTATCCAAATAATATTAAAATACAATAAAAGATATTATGTTCCTAAAACTGTACTATATTAACTGTACTATATTCTTTAGTATGTCCTATTACATTTAATTTGAATATTTTCTTCTACATTATTTTGTCTATAAAAATATCCCTTACGATTTTTTTATAAATATATTCTTTTGTTTTTTTACATCAATTGTATACATTGATCGTCGTATTTATTATAAACTAGATGACCCAGTAATGCTTCGCTATTACTAGATTTGAGTATATATATGTAGATTAAATGAACCTAATTAAAAGTTTGATATCAATTATTGTATTTAGTTGAATGTAGATATTTACATACACATTATAATATTTATGTTTCGGATTACATAAATTGTAATTACTGTTTTATTCAATTTTAAGTTCATTGCAATGCTCTTGGATATGCAATGTTTTTGGTGATTCCATTTGGCATATATACAAACGAATCCCTTGGTTCTCCTACACGGGAACATGCAACGTTGTCCATCAGGAAAACATGGATTCTCCAAATTCAATCCACATACTTGCAATGCCCACCTTGTGATTTGTTTATCGTTATTCCAAAAGGCAGTTTAATTGGAAATTGCAATCATTTGAATTAGAATTGCATATCTTTTGTTATCACTGATATTCGTAGTATTAGCACATCCTCTCCTTTGAATTTACCACTTAAAATTGTTGCTGTAATTACATTGTTTAATAATCTCTTCACTGCCAATCTGGTACCATTGAAAGACAGGGTGTGTAAATGTCTCTAAGAAGAATGATAGGAACACAAACCTTCAGATTAATGTTGTGTGGTAGCAATCCAGATAAATCAAGTGAATTTAAGAATTCAGTTTGATAATTTACTGCAGTGGCGCACCCAGGATTTAATCTTAGGGGGGGGGGGATGTTGAACAGATAAAAATATTTATAATGCAAATTCAATATTCATAATGCAATTTCTATTTCTTTGGGGGGGGAGGTTCCCTTGGCCCACCCCCTGGGTTCACCACTGATTTACTGCTTCATCTTGATCTATAACAGTATATATTGGTTTGTAAGTAGCTGTTTCTCCTGGTAACATACAGAGCTTACAGACAGCATGTCTTCTTACGTGGGGTGTCAGAAAACACTCTTCCTCCTTCAAGACTCGGGGGTCATGACCTTACCCCTCGCCTCCCTCACAAGAATGTTGAACATCTAGATGACAGGGGTGGCTATCAGGGGTTGTTAGGTGCTGCCATCCGTATGTTTTGTTTGAAAGTAGAAGGTTCATAGATAATATCTGAACAGGCATCGAACGAAAAATATTTTTAACTTTCTTTCTACTGGTCAGATCGAGGATTCCAATAGCTTTAAACCTTCTCGTCACAACACGGACCATTTTGCAAAAAATCGCATGTAAATCGGTTCAGTAGTTTTTTAGTCTATAGAGGACACACATACGAACATTGCCTTTTATATATATAGATATATATATATATATTTTAATTTTTTTTTGCATTAATTGCATACATTGACCGTTGTATTTAATTTGAATGTACTTCGTCTTTTATATATATATATATATATATATATATATATATATATATATATATATATATATATATATATATATATATGTATGTATGTATGTATGTATGTGTGTGAGGTTCCGTTAAGGACCTCTCAATAAATCGTCTTCCCAGACAGACGTCCAGGCAACGCCCGTGTCGAACGTTAATTTTGAAATAGCCGCCATCGTGACTCCATCGAGGAAATCAATCAGGGGAGACAACCCTGACGTCACAGCGGACGTCCGACCAATCGAAGGCTAAGTCCCGCCAGGGAGCTTGGAGCGCGAACATTCGAGAGAGCGGAGAGAAAAAAGATCAAGATGCAGACGTGGATTAAAATCTCAGGAGAGAAGTCCTTTCTCAGAGGCCTTCCGAGACCGAAAGCAAAACTCCATCCTGGAGGTATTTTATCGTCAGAGCAGCCGGCTCTAGAAGCTTCCTGCCGACCCATCTAAGTCCTCGGACTTGTTAATTTTTAGGAACCAGGAGAGTTCCGATAGTTCAGCGATTAACTTGCCTCTATTGAGACCGGCACGGTCTAAGATATTCGTATCCCGCGTAAGCGCTATTCCAACCCTGGAACTTCTTACTCGATTGTGAACATCGGGTTACTGTTATTTTCTGTTTCGCTGAGTCCAACATATCTATATACAGTGGAATCTCAATCTATCGTTTTTCAAGGGACCGATTGAAATAAACGATAAATGCGGGAAACCGATAGTTGCGGAAACATAACAAAGCAATATGATCGTTGGGACTGGATAAAATGAACGACACATACGGAAAAACGATGGATCCGAAAACGATCGATCGAGATTCCACTGTATATATAAAAGAGAATGTTTCTTTCTGTGTGTCCTTTATGCGTTCCCTAACGGTCCATTCGATTGCGATGAAATTTTGTACAGATGTTGTTCTCACTCCCTCGGGAAACACTGGTGGGGGGGGGGGGGGAAGACCCCCTAGTCCCTCTAGGGGGGGGGCAGGGGGAACATATAAAAATAATCGAAAACTGCTAATATTAGTGTCGAATCAATAGTTTTCGGGGTCGCTGAGATTAATAGTGACACTTCCGACGCCGTTTAAGTGAGAGTTCAGACTTCCCTCCCCTCAGCATTGCGGGGGAGGGGGGGGGAGAAAGGGTGAATATAAAATGTCCAAAATGACCGAGAGTAGTGTCGAATCCGTAGTTTTCTGGGTCGCTAAGATGAATAGGGACACTCCCTATGCCATTTAAGTGAGAGTTCAGCCCCCTCCCCTCAGCATTGGGGGGGAGGAAAGGGGGGAATATAAAATGTCCGAAATGACTGAGAATAGTGTCGAATCCATAGTTTTCGGGATCGCTGAGATGAATAGGGACACTTCTGATGCCGTTTAAGTGAGAGTTCAGCCCCCTCAGCATTGGAGGGAGAAAGGGTGAATATAAAATGCCCAAAATGTCCGAGAGTAGTTTCAAATCCATAGTTTCGGAGTCACTGAGGGGAATATAGGAAATTAAAAATGTTGTTTTTAGTCAAGTTTTGAGTTAAATTAATAATAGAGTGAATTTGTAATTTTAGTTTATCATTCGTATACTGTATTTACTTTTAAATACCTGTAAGTATTCAGAAATTACGGTGACCCCAGCTTTCGCTTATACGCCTTGTTCAAACTGACAACCGGAAGCTACGTAGCAATACCCGTACTCGCAGCTGACGGTTAAATTTCCAGGTTCGGTGCCATTTTGCATTCATGTAGGGCCCGAGGCTGCCGGATATACAGTACAGATCTGTAATCCACTCAAGGCACCCCAAGCCCCCTTAAATACCTGTAAAGTAAATTACTTAGATTTTGCACCACATGTAGAGTCCATTCCTTTTCCTGTGTAATAAAAAAATTGAGATAAATAAATACCCGGGCAAACAGATAGTATATATATAAATGTATGTGTGTATGTATGTATGTATGTTCCAGCATCACTCTTTAACGCCTCTAGCAATTGCAACCAAACTTGGTACACACATAATTTACCATCTGGAAAGAAACACTGGAGGGTAAGGACTAGCACCCCATGAGGGGGCAGGGGGACATGGTAAGATAACCGAAATCGACTGATATTAATGTCGAATCCATAGTTTTCGGAGTCGCTGAGATTAATAGTAGCACTCCCGATGCCATTTAAGTGCAAGTTCCGCCTCTCCCCTCCCCCATCAGAATTGGGGGGGGGGGGTTGGCGAGAAGGGAAGAATGGGTGAATATAAAATGTCCAAAATGACTGAGAGTAGTTTCGAATCCATAGTTTTCAGAGTCACTTAGATGAATAGTTACACTCTCGATGCCGTTTAAGTGAGAGTTCAGCACCCCCCCCCTCCATCAGCATTGGGGGGAGGCGAAGGGAAAAAATATAATGTCCAAAATGACCGGGAGTATTGTCGAATCCATAGTTTTTGGGGTCACTGGAATGAATAGGAGAAACTAAAGATGTTGTTTATAATGAAGTTTTCAGTTGAATTCATATTTGAGTGAATTTTTAATTTCACTATAACATTTGTATACTGTACGTACAATATTAAATACCTGTAAATAAAAAACTTAGATTTTACACTCTGCGTAGAATTCATTCCTTTTCTCGTGTATTAAAAAAACGAGATTAATAAATACCTGGGCAACGTCGGGTAATCAGCTAGTTACAATATAAAAAAGTTAAATTCGTGGGTTCACGGCATCGACGAGGAAGGTCAGATTTGAGTTGTCGCTGCGCTCATTCAAGTCTTTCTAGGCCCGACAGTATCTCCTTGTCTCCGGCTCCAGCGTCACTCTGAATAACTTAATCTCTGAATCACTGACATAAAATTAACTCGCGCCCAGCGACTTTATATACCTTCGCTGAACGTTCTCGAAAAGTCTGGAAAACGCCGCTTTTCTTAATTCAGTTATTGTTCCCAGACGACAAGGCGCCTCTGTACGGTCACTTCCTTTTGGTAGCTGACGAACTGTTCCGCGAGCTGTCGGTAGCACTTCCGGTCTTTATGTCGCCAAGACTGTCTGTCTCCAGCCGTCTAAAACACTTAGGTACACAAACCGCCCGCGCGTTGGTTGGTCTTCCCGAAATTTCCACACACAAAATATTCGCTATGGAAGTCGTTACAATCAATATATATATATATATATATATATATATACATACACATACACACACACATACTCACACACACACACACACACACACACACACACACACACACACAAGCACAAAGGTTGTTTGATATGTCCGTGCAAAAATCCGAGAGATGATGCCACTGCTCTGAAATTAACGGCTCTTTAACATTTTGCATGCTTCAAATACACATGTGAAATCGTAAACAGATTCGACTCTCAGTTGTCAGCCACTTTTGTCGGTCAACACGTTTTACCTTGCATGCAATGGTAAAATACTAGTTCCGAGTGTTTATAAAACATTACTTTTTGTGGATCAAAACGGTAGGAAACTAAATCTAGATTTGGTAAATATTATGGTGAATGTGTACCTTCACTTAGAATGATATACACGTGGATTTGTAGACTTCCGTTACTGCCGGATGAGCACAAGGGACGTTGAAAGTTCGAGTCGAAAGATGAGGTTACTATTCCAGAAATTATAGCGGGGGGAGGGGGGGATATGACGAAGGATAGGATATAAAATTGCATTGTGATTTTTTAGGCTTTTGGCATCTCATCGAATCGCGTGCATCATATTTTGCATGAATATTTCGCTATGAGAAAACTTTCGGCAAGGCAGGTGCTACGTTCAGGGCCCGATTATGAACGCTGGGGGCCCCTGGGCAGATGCTATTTGGGGGTCCCCACTAATGAACATTTATAAAAATAAGAACTATCCATGGGCTATACATACTATTAGAAGTAATAGGTGCATACACCAAGGGGGTTTTGGGGCCCCCTAGCAGCAGGGAGCCCTGGGCAAAGTCCCGATTTGCCCATGCGATAAAAAGGCCCTGGCTACGTTTGCTAATAACCGATCAAAAACGGAAACGAGGGAACTCTTCGAAGCACAGTATGGAGCTGTTTCGAAGAAATCCAGATGAAATTTTGCGTCGTTTCGTAACAGTTTTTGAAACACGGATGCATCACTACTAGCCAGGAACGAAAGAACAGTCAGTTGAAGCTGATGAACTTGCATCAAAGAAAGCGCAGACGAATAAATGGGTAGGAAAAGCTACGACCAGTGTCTTTTGGGACACCCGTCCTATTGACTATTTAGAAAAGAACAAAACAATCACCGAAGAGTACTACGCATCGTTACTGAATCGTTCAAATTATGAAATTAAAACAAAAAGGCCACATTCAGAGAAAAAAAGGGATTCTTTTTCATTGTGAAAATGCTCCGGCTCATTCATCTGCGATTGCGGCAGCAAAACTGTAACGGCCTGTTCACATCGAATCCGTCAGCGTCACCGTTTTAGGGCCTGTTCACATAGGAGTTCGGTAACGGAAGCGTAAAAGGAAAGATGGCGCTGAGACGGAAATAACCCAGTCATAGGCGTTGAAAATTTCGTTGCTAATCGTTTGGAGGTTTGTCATTGGTTAAATATATTTCAATACTCACGTTTCAATGCTTACGTTACCAGACTCCTATGTGAACAGGCCCTTAACTCGTATTGACATATTTTAAACCAATAGCAGGCCTTAACAATTTCGTAGCTAATCGTTTGGCGGTTTGTAATTGGATAAATATATTTCAATACAAGTAACGCTGACGCTGACGGATTCTATGTGAACAAGCCCTTAGAATCGCTAAGAAATTGTTTTTCACCCTCCGTAGTCTGAGATTTGGCCCCATCCAATTACTACTTGTTCCCAAATATGAAAAATTTCTTGCGGGGAAGAATTTTGCATCAAATTCCGAAGTGATTAGTGAAACAATCGTTTATTTTGCACAGTTGGACAAGTATTCCAGCATAGAAGGGATTAAAAACAAGATTTTAAAAAAATTTGAAAATCATTAGAACAAATGAATCGGCAGTAATGGAGATTTTGTAAATAAATAAATAAAATCTGTTTCAAATAAATATTAGTTTCATTATTTTTCATGGACTTATTAAACAAGTAAGTCCTGAGAAGTCTACGAAACCCTTCTGGAGGTACACATTAGGGTGGTCCATGACATAATGTTAAAAAATAAAAGTGTAAGAATCTTCTTTCCACAAGCCCCATTTTGTTCCTCTGTATTCAAAATGTATGTAAATCAAATTTCAGGCCAATCCGTTAATATTAAGAGGTCGCTCAACATTTGTGCGAAATATGGCAAAGGTCTAAAATACCCACTCAGCGGATAGACTCGTCCATAAGAAAACTTTAAAAACTACATGAAGAATATCTAGGCCTAAAAAAGAATAAAAATAGAAATTCAGGAAAAGATGGACTTAAAGAAAACATTTTGAAGGCTAAATTAGAAGAGTTATTTGATATATCTACCAAGGATGCCATCAGCCAAATAAGTAACAAAGAAGACAGAGAATTCTTTCAAAAGCAGAAAGATGTTTATATTGTTCTATAAGTTGACATGAAAACAACACAAAAAGAAATAAGAAAAAGAAAACGGGAAGATAATAAAGAGTTAATGAAAGAACGATATGAAGAAAGAGAAGTAAAATTACAAATTAGGGAGGAAAAAATCATGTCAGAATTATCAGACTCAGAAACTTCACATTCGATAGAATTTGAAAGTGAAGAAGAGTACCTCCCGCTGTCATTTACATCCCAATCCGATCTCAATACTATAACTACAGTTCCCGAAGCTGATGAAAAGAAATATGTAAAATATATATTTAAGTCTCCTGAAGTTGTAGGTGTACTAGATCGTGTTAATATTTCTGATCGGAAAGCTGTATTCGTGGCTGCAGCTGTTGCACGTGCACTTGGGAACGATATTTCTCCAAAAACCCATTCTCGAAGCTCAATAAGGAGACATAGAAGAAAAGGGAGGCAACAAGCTGCAGAAACAGAAAAAAAAATTCTCTAGATGAACCTCCATTATTACACTGGGATGGTAAGATGTTACCAGATATTGATGGATTAAAAACTAAAGTTGATCGAATTGCCGTTATTGTTTCAGGAAAAGGTCAAGAGAAGCTCCTTGGAATTCCGAAGATTGAAAGAGGAACTGGAGAATTACAAGCAAAAGCATGTATTGAGACAGTTCAGAAATGGAATATTATATCTCAAATTAAAAGACTGGTGTTCGATACCACAACCGCTAATACTGGTTTACACAAAGGTCCATGCATCAGAATTCAAAAATATTTAGGGACAGATCTTATTTGGGTTCCATGTCGTCACCATATAATGGAGATTGTACTATCCAGTGTGTTTTCTGTTATATTCGGCCCATCTGAAGGTCCAGAAACTGTAATATTTAAGCGTTTTAAGAATGTATGGCCTGAAATAGATCAATCTGCTTATAATCCAGCAAATAAGGAACTATTTGACAACGTAAACTTTACTAAACTGAGAGAATATATGTTAACACTTCTACCAAAAGCACTTAAATCTCCAACTATAAGGGATGACTATAAAGTGTTTATGCAATTATCATTATTTTTTCTTGGAGGAGATAATAAAGGTATTTATGCACTAAAAATATTCCTTTTTCGAGAACAATTTAAGCTGTCATCTGAAGAATCTGGTAAGATTACAGAATTGTGCCTTTTTGTGAGTCTAACATATATTAAATATTATAATGAAGCACCGCTTGCTATTAAGGCCCCTTACAATGATATTAAGTTTTTAAATGACCTGAAGAAATACCCAAATCCTTTTGTAACAAATATAGCATTATCGTCATTTTCCATACACCTATGGTATTTATCTGAGCACTTAGTGGCATTAGCTTTTTTTGATAACAGAGTCAGCATTGACACAAAAATGAAAATGATACAAAATCTTGATAGTCCACCAAAACCTACCCGTGATTATCGACTGGAACTAAAAAATGAAGAGCAAAATGTAAAGATCGAAGAACTTGTGACTGAAAAGACAAAACAATTCTTTGATGCCATGGTTAAAGGAGGTAAAATTAAATCACAAGCTTTCATAGAAAAATCACCATCTCAGTGGGAAAGTGATCCTTGCTTTTGTGACTTTCTAGAAAGGTGCTTAAAAATGAAAGTTGTAAATGACAATACTGAAAGAGCTATAAGCCTAATACAAAAATATAATGAAACCCTGACAAAAGACGAAGAACAAAAACAATTCCTGCTTCGTCTAGTAGCAAACCACCAAAAGAGCTTTCCCACTACTTCCAAGAAATCTTTGTTAATCTGAACTTTTAAAGTTTGAGTTTGAGCGACCTGTAAATATTATTATTTTGGAGAAAAAAAAATTGTGCGCATTATTCACATGAAAAATGATAAAATAAACCTTGTGGAGCAATATATTTCGAAAGTTAATTTTTTTGGGCCACCCTAGTACACATGCGTCCTATGGTACAAGTGTCATTATGAAATTGTGCCATTAATAACACTGCAACCTTTAAATTTATCACAGACAACATTGAACGTATATGGAGTAAATTTACAATAATCATAATCAAAGAAACTTTAAATAATGATTAGAAGCTCATAAAGGTTGAACAATAGCTCGATATTAAATTAATGTAAGGAAAAATATAACTTAAATAAGCCTATCTAATATTATGAATAATTTTCAGTTACCTGTAATATAACACAAGGTTACTAAAATTCACAAGGAAATACATGCCTAAACGATAGGTTTGCAGATTGACTAATTTTCGATTTTATACATATAATTCTCCAATTAAAATAAAATCCTAGCATTATTCTTACACTCCAGAAACAAGCAAAGGGAAGTGAGGTTTAAAGGGGTGTTTTAAGTAGATTAATAACAGTAATTTCAAGAACTATCTAAAATTCTTTTTACACAGCTGGCAGTTAAAATTGCAACACCCTGAAGTAGGGATGATACAAACTTAAAATCCACATGAAAGGAAGAAGATGCTGGGATATGCAAATGAATAGCATTGAAGCGCAATCGAACGACGCTGGAGGGAGAAACGGCATCTCAAATTCCGTATAAAAGGAAAGTTAAGCAGCGGATTTCTCCTTCAGAAATCGCATTTGAATGTTGGGTGTTTGTGAGAAGATCGTGTTAGGCCTCGTATAAGAAGGAGAAACGGCTACCAGCACATGTCGGATATCGATAGCGGCAGGATCGTGGCCTATTGAGAGTGCAGTTTATCGTTCCGCGATATTGCTACTCGCATTGGTCGGAATACAACGACTGTCATGCGAGTAGGGATTCGATGGGTTCAGGAGGGTCATACTAAACGCCATGCATGATCTTAACGGCCTCCCGCCACTACCGCCCGAGACGACAGACATGTTGTCAGGTCAGCCTTGCAGGATCGTACAGCCACATCACGGACCTTGAGTCAGGAAATGGGCTTGTTTGCAACACAACGAGTATCCTCAGGGTCAGTGCGACGACGACTGGAGCAGCACGGACAGTCTGCACGGCGACCATTATTGCGGCTTCTCTTGACACTACACGCGAGGCGATAGTAGAACGCCCAACAACAAAACTAAATACAGGAGTGGCACCACGTCGTCTTTTCAGACGAGTCTGCGTGCAGCAGCATCATGATGGACGTGTCTGTGTCTGAAGGCGCCGAGAAGAACGCACGTAGCCTGCTTGCATTCAGTATCGCCATACGGGCCCTGCACCTGGTGTGATGGTATGGGCAGCCATTGGGTACACAACACGAACACCTCTTGTTCGCGTCGTCAGTAATCTGAACAGCCAATGTTACATTTCTCAGATCTTAAGGCCGGTGGGTGTGCCCTATCTTCGAGGTCTCGGAGACATCATCTTTCGACAAGATAACGCAATACCGCATGTTGCCCGTCGTGTCCTGACCTATCTCGACACAGAGGGTGTTCGACTGTTGCCCTGGCCAGCACGTTCTCCCGATCTCTCACCCATTAAAAACATCTCGTCATGGGTTACTGAGAGACTGGGCTGCTACCGCTCTCCAGCCACTACCATTGATGAAGTGTGGCATAGACTTGAAGCAGCATGGAACGACTTGCCCGTATCTGTCTTCCAAGACCAGTTCGACCCGATGCCTAACCGGGTTAGAGCCGCTTTGGCTGCCAGAAGCGGCAGCTGTGTGTACTAATTACGGACCCTGTATACCCCCAATTTGCCTACAAATTTAATCATGTTTTTTTTCTACTATGCTCTATATGTACAATAAGTAAAGTTTTGTTATTTGCTTTCCTTCCTGATGTTGTAATTTTAATGGCCAGCAATGTACTTATATAACGGCAAATATCGTGTGACGTATCATTTAGCAACTGAAGTAATTTAACATACTTGTCGAGAAATTTCCAAATATTGTCTAATAGTTCGACTGTTTGGAATACATGACACTGACAGTTGTAATGTATTGTGAGCAGCTCTTAATTTCCTCTTTTAGCTCTATTCATGAAGCTATAAGAAGGAGGAATAGCTCCGTGTTAAAAAAAAGTGTCTCGCATTTGGTCGCCACCACCAGGAGGCGCGCGCGCCAAAAAGCCTACAGATTTGGCACGAAAACCATAACGCTTTATACGGATTTTTCGTATTTTTAAAAAGAAAACGAGTTTTTTTTAGTCCGTATTTATTATAAATTCATTTATTGAACTTAACAATATTACCTAACAATTGTTTATTTTCATTCAAAATCTTTATTTGAACTGCTTTTTTTGCTAAACTTCATTAAAAATTTTAAAGGAAGTGATTAAATAATGGTACATTATTTTCTAGAGTTAGTTGCCTGCACATATAAGAGCACACACACACTAGCTGCAGCTACAGAGTATGTAATGTCCAAACATGAGATGAAAAGCATCTGACACATGAAGAGTCATACTCCATTATATATACTTTTTTGGAATAATTGTGTATTAGTTACAGAATAAATGAGTTCAGAATTTTGTAATAATTGAATAATTAAGGAAATGAAATTACAGAAAAGAATTGTGAAATTACAGAAATGAAATGGAATTACAGAAAATGAAATTATAGAATTACAGAAAATGAAATTACAGGAAATGAAATTACAGAAAAGAAGGAAATATTTTGTGGAAACAAAAATTGTGCGAAATATTACTGATTAGCCAAAACACACAAACACATAGTAATATAAGAATATTTTTATTTACAGATAAGTATGAATAATACATCATAAATAACAGCCTTTAAAAAGAAAAGCAACATTTTCTATCAATAATCACAAATAAATTATAATCAGGACTAATTAAATAGGAAGTCAATTCAGTATTTAATCACACAATACTTTGAATTATCCTCCTTTGGGGGAAAAAAATCAATCAAAGCATCTCAGATCACACTTTTTGAAACTGGAGGTATAACCATCAAGTTGGTAAATTACTGATTGCAAAATTTTTCAGCGAGTTAAAAAGAAAAAAATACCAAATGACATTGACAAAGACAAATTAGTTATGATTTTGCATTTTCTCAAAGAACAGGTTTGATTGTTCGCACAGTAAAAGGATCTGAAAATATTATTTTTCAAAAAAAAAACTGTACACAACAGATTATGCACAAGAATTTTTAGTGATATCATTGTTTATCATACAATGAAAACTTATTTCCTTATCGAAACTAATTTAATAGAGATTAAATTCAATATTAAGGTTCCAGCATATTCAGGTATTCCCTTCAAGTTTGTGAATTACTGATTATAAAATTTTTCTGCGAATTAAAAAGAAAAAAATTCCCAAATCACATTGACAAGGACAAATCAGCTATATTTTTGCATTTTCACAAAGTATGGTTTTCGCTGTTCTCACAGTAAAAAGATCTGAAAAAATTATTTTTAAAAAAAAATTATACACAACAGATTTTACATAAGCTAACGTCCATTCGATTCATCAGCTTGGAAAGAAAACATGGGAAAAATTTTGATTTCGTTCAACGCTTGCTTTTTCACATCTTCGGACATATCAGAAATGCGTCTGTAAATGGTGTTGTTGGAAGGAGATATTTGTCTCATCTTTGTCTCACTATATTCCCCAAGAACTAACTTTACAGTCTTCAGCCGTGACCTTCGAAATCCTTCGATTTTGAAGATGACGCTTCAGCAAACAGGATTTGATGAGTGTTTCTCAAATCGTGTTGTGCTTTTTATGTTTCTACTTTATAAATAATTACAAGATAAAAAGAACTTTTTATATACTATGTTTTTAAATTTTCTCTTGAATCATATAAACTTGACAATTCTATGTATTAATAAGTACTTTAAAAAAAATTTTTTTGATGAATTATCCCATCAACTTGAAAGAAAATGATCCAAAGCGTAATAAAGAGGGACAAATGCGTAATCAATTGCGTTCTTTTCGTTCCCGTCCAGGCCGACAGATGGCTGCACCATTCTACAAAACAAAATTAACTGAAAATGAATTTAATACTGCTTAAAGATGGCTGAAAGTATGAAAAGAATGTGTTGTCATCGTGTTCTGAGCTATTCTAAAAGTTTCAAATGTCTAGCTAGTCGGGAAATTAGTTAAAAATCGATTACAAGATTTGTACTGGACAAACACACAAACACACAAACAAACAAGAAAGCGAGTTAATAAAAACATAGTAATAATAATGAACTAGATTTATTACCCGGCTTCTCTCGGGATTGTTTCTGTTATTATTTTTTTTCAATGATTAGCCTCATGTTATGATGTTCTAAAGTTATAACAACTCTTAAAAAAATTAATTTAATTTTTTTCAGTAGTAAAAAATTCCTTCATTAACTAATTTGTTGTTATTTTAATACTTGCCAGAACACAACATTTTTTGTTTCTTTTTTATCATCTGCGACAATGTATAATTCTGATTGATTCCTTGCTCAGTATACATTCCCATATATAGCTGACCATGCGAAAAACATTCTTCTGTCACATCCAGTCCAGTAACTTTGAATGGATTGAGAACACATTCAATATTAAAACACAGCAAATCTGATAATTATTATAGAAAAAGTATAAAAACATATTTCATGCTCGGAATTCTTTCACAAAACCAAATCGTCTGCTACGCTTCAATGCCACTTTCAGACTTTCTTAATTAGAATATACATGTATTTCATGATTGTAATTCTTTCTCAAAACTAAACCGTCTGCTATGGATTGAGAACACATTCATTGAAAATGAATGACTTTCCATCTTTATATTTTCATTTTTAAAAAGAAATATTCCGGCGTTGCACGTATATGAAAATAATACACTCATGTCCATAAATTAACGATAATGCCAGCTCCGGGAAATAAAGGTTCAGAAACAAAACAAACGCGACTTATTCATAAACTCATTTATTAAACAAAAGATAAAGAACAAAAAAAGATGGTGTATGTATGATACCGTTCATAAAAACTACAATTTTTGCTCCCTGGAGCAATTGTAAAAAATATCTCCTTTACAAAAACTTAATATTACATGCATGAAGCTACAGAAGGAGCGTAAGCTTCAATGGGGAATTCCTCGAAAAATGGACCGATTATGGTCGCTCACCAGCAGATGGCGCGACATGTTCTACTGGTTCGCATTTTTCATTGAGTTATATGGACACGTGTTTTAGAAAATTGCTTTACAAATTTTTAAATTTATTCTGTGCACAGATATGCCAACATGTTTTTCACCTGGTTGTTCCAGTGGCCAGATTTCATTATAAATTATGTTGCTGGTTATGTTGTTATGGAGGATCAGTAGATTTTCTAAATGTGATCAATGCATTCAAAACTTACCATTATAAACAGCAATACTGATCAAAATAAATTAATTTTTTTTTTAAAGTAAAGGTTCTTTATTATACCCTTCAGAATTGTTTTTAAAAGTAATTAATATTCTAAAAATTGCAATAGTCAAAACTCTAAATTTTAATAAACTAAATAATAAATTAATTTTTTAAGTGATAAAAGAAATTTATACTGGTCCTCTTATGCCAGAAATAGGTTGCAATGAGCAACATAACATTAATTGAATTCAAAATGTTGTCAACTTTTTTCTAATTCCGCGCATGCATTTTATATACAAACAAGAAAATAAAAATTCTCAACTCTGTGCTAAAGTTAAAAAATTAAGAAAACAGTCAAAATTATAAATCACATTTATTATTAAATTTAAGCTTTTATTTTATATTACTTTTGAATTGAATATCAATAAATAATGTTATAAATATCTGTAAAACCTGTCATGTATAATTTTTTGTTCAAATTTATCTATAGTAAATTGTATATCAAGTATTAATTTTTTATTTTAGAATAATGTATTAATAGTGTATGTTGTTAGTTTCAATTCTTTATAATTATAAAATACTTTTCTTATATTCAACATATTTTGTAGTTATGGCAAATTAAGATACACGTCTGAGCTAAAGCCATCATTATTTTTTAAATTGTTCACAGAAATAAAATATTTCCACTATGAAAACTTCCTAAAACTGGTGCATATGCTGAAACCTTAATATAGAATTTAATTACTGTTAAGTTAATTTTGATAAGTAAATAAGTTTTCATTGTATGATAAAAAATGTTGTCACTATAAATGCTTATGCAAAATCTGTTGTGTATAATTAAAAAAAAATTAATATTTTCTGATCTTTTTACTGTGAGTACAATAAAACCCATACTTTGTGTAACTAGCTCGCTCTAGAAAATAATGGATCATTATTTACTCATTTCCCTTAAGGAGGGAGATCACCTTAAACCCTTCAAAATACTCAATTTTTTTATTATGATTTAATTTTGAAGAATGGAATATAAGGAATTTTATGAAAAAAATTTAAGTCGATACGACAATTAGAACCGATTTTATGGCCAAATGTTTAAAGCTAATAGTAAAGTATTTTATAGAAAATTTAAACTTTAAATTGCTTTTTCTAAAAAGTGTTATTTTGAAAGTTGGGCGCACTATTTCTTCAAAACTAATCATCACAAATTGCTAAAAATTTTTGTATACATGTATATCTTGCATGTTTCTACAATTTCTACCTAAATTTAGGTATTTTTTCGCAGACATTTTTTTTTTTAATTTATATTTTTTTGTACATTACAATATATTTGACTGAAAAAATATTTTTATGTGAAATATGGTAACTCTTTTAGGTGTAGATTAAATTATAACCTATGGATAATACATATACAAATAATTTAATATATATCTCTTATAGTTTTTAAAAAAATCTGCACATTGCATTGATCTAAGATTTACTATTCATAAAACATTTTTCCTTAAAATAATTTCTAATAATCTCCCAACAATTCTGTTTTTTTTTTCTAATAGATAAAACTTTGTACAATTCACTTTTAAAAATTGGTAGTAAAATCAGTGTATTTTTGTGCATGCAAAGGTGATCTCCCCCTTAAGAATTTTAATGAAGTTTAGCAAAAAAGGCAGTTCAAATAAACATTTTGAATGAAGATAAACAATTGTTAAGTTGAATAAATAAATTCATATTAAAAATGCACTGTAAAAAAAAACATTTCTTTTGAAATATACGAAAAATCCATATTAAAGCGTATGGTTTCCGTGTTATAGCGGCAACAGGTCAGACGCGCGCGCCATCTAGTGGTGGCGACCAAATCGGAGACACATTTTTAACACTGAGCTTCCCCTCCTTCTGTAGCTTCATGATTACATGGTTGGTATGATGGTTACAGGGCTGCCCAGAGACTTTACGGGGCTTGGGGCAAACTTCTGCTGGGGGCCCCAAGAAAAATAAAAAATGGAAAGAGACGAAAACATACATTCAAATTAAGTTACTCATTCTTAAAATTTTATTACATGAATGATTAACATAATTATTAAATTTCATTGCACTGCTCTCTTGTTATATTCTTCAATAAATATGGCATCTTCATCCATGAAATTTTAGTAGCTAGTACTGTCTTCAATTTATTAGAGAGAATGTAATTTTATAGCAGTTAGGACTAAACAGTTATATTTTTCATTAAAACTAAATCGCGTATTTTTCAGAAGACTATTTCGGAGTAAGAGAAATCTAATTAATCGAATAATTTAAAAAAAAATTTATCCCCTTTTTTCGGGAGATTATTTTGAATTTTGAAGTATGGTACAAGTTTCAGAATTTTCTTTTGGATGAAATCTAATAAATTAATTTTTTTAATTTTGGGGGCCCCTCCGGCAGTTAGGGGCCTGGGGCAAAGTGCCCCAGTTGCCCCCCCCCCTCTCTGGGCAGCCCTGGATGGTTAATACATTGTATGTCTTCCATGCGATGAAATACAGTCCATACAACGCCTAGGCATGCTGAGTATCAAATTATCGAGCTGATCATGGGGAAGATTACTCCACTCAGCAAGCAATGCTCTCCCAAGTTCCGGTACACATGTAGGAGGTGGTTGACGGGCTGCAACTCGTCGGCCAAGCATGTCCCACACATGCTCTATCGGATTCAAGTCAGGTGAGAATGCTGGCCATTCCATACGGATGATATCCTAAGATTGAAGGCATTCGTTTACGATGTTTGCTCGGTGAGAACGGGCGTTGTCATCCATAAACACAAATTCTGCGCCCATGGCACAGCACCCCTAAACAAACGTACATGTTGTTCCAGAATGGTGTCCCGATAAATGTGGTCGTTCATGGTTCCGATTTGAGCATGCAGATCTGTCCTGGAGCCCAGTATAATTCCACCCCAAACGAGCAATCCTGCACCACCGTAACGGTGTCGTTCAATAATGTTGTCTTGGTGTTAACGGTTACCTGGCGTTCTCCATATGAAAGTCCGACGTGAATCAGACTGCAAGCTAAACCTGGACTCGTCGGAAAACATCACACAAGCCCACTGTGACAATGTCCACATTGCATGTTCTCTACTCCAGGCTAATCGCTGCCGACAGTGAGTTCCCGTGAGCGGAATACATCTGACAGGCCTGTGAGCATATAGACCAATATTTCCCAAACGTCTGTACACGGTTTGCCTTGAAACTGTGGTACCCGTGGCTGCAGATAGCTGACGAGACAGGTCGGATTCTGTGCTCCGTCTGCTTCTTTTGGAAGTTACTGCCAAATACTGGTCTTCATTCGGCGTTGTAACTCTGGGGTGACCTGTACTGTAACGTCTACTGACATTTCCATCATCTTGGAATCGTTGCCAAAGCCTAGAGATGACACTTTGGGCAATTCCAAGTTCCTCGTATACTTCCATCTGAGTATGCCACTATTCCAGGCGGCCGATAATTCTACCACGTAAAAAATCATCTACATGCGTTCTCTGTGTCATAACTATTCGGTTATGATACTGAGCGGCTTACAGAACGCTTGTGAGCAATTTTACTTCTTTGCCACCATTCCTTATATATCACTCTCTTACACTCTCGTCATTGTGACGTACTATCGATGTCATCTGGTGGCTTCCTGTAATTTCCATATTATTCTTCAAGATGTGTGTGATAATTCTACAGGTGAAATTTTTACTTTAGAGTTCGATTTCCGTGTGATTCTGAATTATCCTTAATTTATGGACATGAGTGTATATTAAATTCGTTCTTGCATGAGCCAATATATGAATAAATCCCGTTTTTAATTCATGTCTATTTATTTTTATACAAATGTTATAATTTAATTGGCAACAATAAAATGTTACAATGGCTTTGAACAAAAATATCCGTTGATACCGCACAAACTTGTTCTAACATAATTCAGGAATTAAACTTCGTAGCGGGATGAAAATAGTTACATTCATCCTGATTTTCCAAGCACATTAAACCGTGTAAATTTCATCAAGGTGGGGCTCATGGTTCTTGAGTTTTTGTGTCTCACACACACATACAAACACGACCCATTTCCCGTTTCTGCTTTATATATAAGATTTAGAATTCCAAATAATGATAAATTTGACACAATACATATGATGCGCAATATATATGATGCACTATATATATGATACAATATATATGATTTAAGGCAATTTCCATGCAGGTATAAACTGTTTAAGTCAATTTTTAAGAAATGGAGAATACTAACCTTCCTCAGTCCACGATGTGTAATCAAGAACAGAATATAACTTCAGGGGGGGGGGGAATCACCTACCGTATTGATCCAGAATTATAGAAGAGTAAAAATAAAAAAACTTTTACCTAATTAAAATTACTTCCTTTCATTGGGGAGACTACAATAATAATACCAACAGGGACAGCACAGACTGATGCGAGACAAATTGGCGTTTAGAATTTGTTTGCTGTAAGCAGGAAGTACCCGCGATTTTAATTTACCGCCAGATAAAGGCGATCTCTAACGAACTGGGTTTACGTTTTAAACAAGACCTTTAAAAACGTCACAGCCCTAGAACTTGATGGTTATTGGGAGATCACAACCTCCACGACGGCAATGGGCGCTACCCATTCACATATTTTACAGTCAATCATAATTAGTTATGGTTCTATTTTTAGCGCTCTACTGATATAGTATTCTGTTATTATGTTTGGTTCGAGAACGTGAGTAAGTGTTATGTGCTTGTGTTGTTAATAGACAGCATGTTTTTAGCATCGCTACTTATTTTCCGGATTATAACTTGTAAACAGCAAATAATTAATACTTGTTAAGTATTCTTCATCATCTCACCCAACAATAGTAAATGAATATTTCACATTTTTTCCTGTGAATTTCGCTAAACAGTTACTTTAATTCACTAAAGCTTTGGCGACCCCCAAGGAAACACTTCGCGACCCCAGACCCACAGGTTGGGAACCATTGCTCTAGTCCTCAGTCGTTTCAATAGTGAATCGAATCGATATAGAGAATTACCGATATTGTTTTCATCTTAATCGAAAAGTTGTATTGGTTCTTCTGTGTATCTGTTAGCGCGAATGTTAAAGCTACATTACTTAGAATCGGAACTTAACGAAGAACACACTTGGAACGTTGGATTTAACTTCATGAAGGAAATCAAGAAGTATGTATGATGTTTAATTAAAGTAAAAAAGTTTTATTAAGTGAATAGTTTGGCAGTAAATTCACATAACTAGTCAGATCAACGATCTTGTCATGCAAACTCCGCAGGGGAAATGATTGTATTCGAATATAACAGCACAAATTGAGAATAAATGTAATTTTAAAAAATTCAGAAGCAAACAAACGTTAAGATGCTGGGGATCATGTTGCTAGTTTTCTTCAAAAGGGTTTCATACAGTTCCTTTTTGCGTTACCGTTTATCCAAGAAAGAACATCGGTAGCTATTGTAATAAGTGATTTTACCCAGAAATCGGCGGATGATAATTATTAAACTCGTTATTTCGGTCGGCTTATACCTATTATGCAGTGTGATCATATCAAATTACATCGAATTTGTTCGTATTAATATAGTTAGTGATTTTAAAGTATTAACATTTAACATTTCATTTTCTTATTATTCAAGGACAGATTTACGTTTAAAATTAGACATTTGTAATTTACATATTATCCTTTCTATTCAGTCATTGAATAAGGAAGTTCAAATAACTGAGTGACTTTTTGAAATCATTACTCTTCTAGATGTCAATGCAGGCTAAACCCAATTGCTAGGCATGCATAAATCACAATCTATTATCATCAGGTTCCTGCAGCCTTTTTTTTACAAAAAGACCTTTATTATGACAAATATTTTACAGGGTATAAGTATTATATATCTTATTGACATCATAATGGTGTTCATAACAAAAAGTTTCCCCAATTGTTGTCAACCTGCTGTCATCAGTAATGATGTTTAAGTATTTTTCAAATCCTGCTGTTGGCTGAAAGTTTGTGTAAATGTAATCTGTTTCCTCTGCTAAGCCTTCTACTAGGGAAAAAAAATTTAATTGTGAGTATCAGTAGTCAATCAGTGTGTATAATACGCCACCATAAGTTTTCTTCGATTGAAAATTTAGTTTTTAGATTTTGAGATTATTAGTTGCATTGTTCTTAATAACACTTAAATTTTGCCATACATTTGCATAGAAAGAAGGTGCATTGGCCAAATATCTATATGGTAACAGTAAAGGGCAGGTAAAGGTTGTAACAGTAAAGGTTGTTTATGCTAAAATACAGGCTTTAAATTTTAAACTTGAACAATTTAGGTTGTGGAGTGTGAAAATCATCTTACTTGATAATGATGTCATGCCAATATTCTTTCTTTGCATGGACCTATGAATGACCTTGCTGCTAAGAAATAATCATAATTAGATTTCTAGGAAAGTTCAGTTTTATCAGACTGAATTTTTTAGTGTCTCTGGCTGCAAGTAGACTTGGTCAGAATATGGTTATTTAGTTTTATAAGAATCTCAACAGTTACGAAGAGTTATTTAGTAAAAACATTTTGTTTCATTTGGTAAAATCAACAGAGAGGATAAATTTCAGTATTTAATATATGATGAGGGCTTTTTTCTAAAATTTTTATGCATTTTATTGCTGAATTTTGTCTAAATTCAATTGACTTCTTTAGTATGAAGACTATAAAATTTCCATTAGAATAAATTAATAAGACATCAGTATGTAAGTTCGGTTAAAAAAAATTTTTTCCTTATTTTATTTTCTCAACATAAAAAATTGAAGATTTGTGTCTTCGTTTTAGAAAATGTTATTTGTATAGGTGTAAATTTTTCAAATTGTTAATCATTTAATATATTATTAAAAATATATGTGCATTTAAAATGAAAATATAAAGAGGGAAAAATATTGAATTGGTCACATGAGATATCTAAAAAAAAAAAGCTGACTTAAATAATCGGCTTATGATTTCTAAAAAATCACACAGAAAATTTTCAAAAAAATATGAAATGAATAAATAAGTCTAAAAATGTGAGCAAAAAAGGAAAAGGGGTCTGAAAACTGCAAACATTAGGTGAGATGGACCAATACAAAAAAATTTAAGGTATCAAAATAAAATAACATTTACAAATTTTGATGTTTCTTGTCCACTCAATTACTGTAATAATATAAAGTAACTGAAATCTTTAATACAATCACCGTGGCTAAAATACAAAATTTGTTACAGTTTACATGCTAACTTTGAAGAAATTTTTTAAATGCATTTGTAAAATTATTAAAAATGCTAAAATAAATAGCACCTAAATATAAATTTGTTCATTTTAAGCACATTCAAAATTTTACTATTTCTTAAAGATAAAACATCATTATATATTTTCAAAATTGATAAATTACAACGTTAGAAATATTACTTGAGATTAATACTTGATTATTTGTAAGATCTCTTGGATTTAAAAGAAAGGGTTTGAATTTTACTCAAACTAGAAATGAAAATTCAAAATTTTATATTTTATATTATTTAGACAATGAAAGACCTAGTCTGAAAGTTTGGGAATAATTAAACCAAAATCAGCTTTGCCACAAATTAGAAACAAAAATAAGAATATCTTGTAAAAAAATTCCCTTACATTTCCAGATATTTAAAAAACTGAATTATGTTTATTATTAATTTTCATATATTTAGTTTTATTTTCTTCATCAATTCTAGGCTTTCTTGATTTATACATTATATATATTATTTATTTTTGTATATATATTGTGTAAGTATGAATGTAAGTGAAAATCTTTTTCTAAAGTTCAAAGGGTCAGTACAGTTTTAATGGGCATCAATAAAAAGAACAATCCTTCTTTTAAAATGGGGAAAAGCTTTAGAATGGTATGTTTGAATATAGTTAGGTTTTTAGAGATTACAGAACCTTAGTTTAAAAAAAAAGGGCATGGTGCTTTTAAAGGGAGCCGGGAGTGCCACTTTACACACTTTGACACAAAGTGTGTAAAGTGCCACTCCCTGCTAAAACAGTTTTGGTGAAACACTGTTAAAAAATTTTACCAAAATAAAATTAAATCTTAAAAGATTTCAGATCATTGTTACTATTTTAATAAATTTATATAGGGATTCTTAATCATATAATATAAATTCATGAAATAAATGTTTAATATAAGCAGAGATTTTTAAGATTACATACCTTGTTTGTTATTCTTTGACTTTAAATCTAATTTTTATTTACAGATGCTATGATCTATTTTTCCCAGTGAAAACACCATAGCACTTCATCATGTCTGAGCAAAAAGAAGATTTTTGGCTTCTGTATAGCAGTTTCTGTGTGCGGTCTAAAGTATATCCTTTAAAGACTATCTTAAGACATTTAAAAGGAACAGAATTATGTTGCCCAGTCGAATCAATCCGTCCAGAGCATTGGCTTTTTTTACTCTCAGCCCTGTGTAATGATGACAGTTTAACTAAAGTGCATTTTGCCTCTGCTGTTTCGCCTCGTGGGGATTTTGCTGGTAAGTATTTTTTGCCTGCAATGTTTCCTCTGTTTTAGCTGGAAATAATATTTGTATAAAATTCATTTACTCATTAAGTGTCTCTAAAAGTCTAAATGTAATTAAATTTGTATATTGTGATTTTTTTTTTTTCAGTAAAATCTAAGAGGAATCGGCGGGATAGAGGTTTTCCTACTCCTTATGGACGATCAGAGCAAAATATTAGAAATATGTGCATGGCTTTAGGAAGACTTATGCATTCATCAAAGCATTTGGCTGTTTTGAAGTTAGAAAATTTATCATTAAACATTTTAGATGCAGAACAGCTGGCTGCTGTAAGTTTAATATTTAAAATTTGCATTTTTTCTCCTCTTATTTCAAAAGTTAGTTTCATATTTGCTAATGGTTAAGTACATGATCATAAAATAATTATGTATATTAAATTAATCAAACATATCTTTTTTCATCGTTGATTTTTCATCTCTTTACCAATAATGCTTATTTCAGCATTGTGTGTGAACTATTCCAGGGTGGCGACAGAACAGGGAATTCTCAGGGAAGAATCATTTTCAGGAAAAACTCAGGGAAGTTTCGTTTAGCTCAGGGAAAAAGTTGGAATTGATCAATTCTGGTCTTCAATTTTTGATGCAGAAGGTGGCTGTGGAGATGCTGCAAATGTTATGAGATGGTTATGATTTTGTCACATGGTAATGCAAATGTTGAGAAGGGTTTTTCTATTAACAGTGACTGTTTGTGGGAGAATATGAAGGAATCTTCCTTAGTAGCAAGAAGGAGGGTTTATGATCATATCATTTCCAATGGTGGCCTTGATGGCATAACAATTTCCAAAGATATGATCCACTATGCTAGAAACACACGAGCAAGATATGAAGAATCTAAGAAACACCAAGAGAAAGAGCAAATAGAAAAAAAGCATGCTTTAAAAAGAAAAAGGGAAGCAGAATCTCAATTGAAAGAGTTGGCTGCTAAAAAGGCAACCATTTTGCAGGAAGCTCAAAGACAAAGCATTATTATAGAGGCGCAGATGGCAACTCTGCGAACCCATCAAAACAGTTAAAACTCTAGTATATTAAATGTTCAATCTATAACTTAATATTATCTATTTATTATGGTATACAATAAAAATATTTTTGACTTATTTTATTTTTATTCATTTATCAGTCTGTAGATTTTTAGTTCATCAAGTTTATCATTATGGTTGGGGAATTGTTCTGCGAACGGATGGAGAAACTCAGGGAATTTCATGAAAAATACTCTGGAAATCAGGGAACTCTTTATTTCAATTTTTGTAGCCACCCTGTATTCCTTAAACTCTGTTGAAGCTAAATTTAGTGCATACTGTAAACTAGATGCAGGGCTGGCACATGGCGTGTGCAAAGTGTGTAGCGCACATAGACGCCTGCTCTAAGAATGATCAGTGGGGCGCAGATTGCGACCTTGTACACAAGTGCAAAAAAAACACGGGCTGTTCCTGACTAGATGTAACATACTTCATGATAAGAGAAAAAGATATTTCAGGTAGTCTCCTCTAATGTAACTACTGTGGGTTATTAATATAGGATTACTTATTGTTTGCTTACCTCTTTTTCTTTTTTCATGCATTTTGATACTTTTCTGTTTAACTGTTTACTGCTACTGTGTTTGGTGCACTTCCAAAATTATAATCCACAATGCAGGACAATTCTTTTCTCTCCTCTTGATCCTTATTGAGGAACGTTAAAAAATAGTTTATTAAATAAAGTTACACAGCGTGTGTAACATTCTTAAGAGTACTTTGAAGGTTTGTAAAAGTGCTCTTTTCTTTCTTTTTCCTTTTTCTTTTCTTTTTTGTTCTTAAGCTTATTGCTTAAAATGTGTTTTTTTTTTTTTTTTACTGAACTGAAAGCATTGTTTTACTGCTCAAGATTTATGGTGCAGGTATAACATGTTACGTCAGAAATTAAATATGGTTCAGTAAATAAGCTGTATAGTGGTTGTGAAATTGGATTCCAAAAATACATTTAATCTGAAAAGAGAAAAAAATCTGCTTGTACCAGAAAAATTCATAAATTTTCCATTGTACAAAATCTAAGTATATCTCTTGGTTTCTCGTACCCCCACCTCATTTTATTACAATTGCCAGTTTCAGAATGCAAAAGAGAACATGGTGAGCCATGAACTATATGTTTATAATTTTTAATTTTGATTTACAAATTTGAAAATAATCACTTTTATCTCTCATCTCTATCCAAATTTATGTTAAATTTGGATTGTTTGAATCTTATCTAAAACTACAAATATGTGTTGATAGGATCATGGGACTAAAACTTTTGCTCCTAAAAATGTTTACTATCCTTTATTAAATATAGACAGAAAGTTTAATTGGCTTTGTTTTTACGTAGGCTCTTTTAACTATTATTTTTCTTCAAATTATTCTCTTGACATCAAAAACATTTCCGTTTCCACCTCATGATTAAAAAATAATTAGCATTTTTTAGTATTGCCTTTTTTGCTTTCATTTTCCTTTTCTCCTTCTTAAACACATTTTAAAGTCATTGTATGTTGGTAGCTGTCCTATTTGAAATTTCTCATTCTCATCTCAAGAGTCTGTAAATCTCAACTGCATTACATTCTAAACCATTTTAGCAAAACTTGGTTCCTAACTTTTTTTTCTCTCGTCTTTTTAAGTAGTTTACATTTATTACCTTATTTGGACAGTTATGTGTAGTTGCTAATTTTATAAAATATTTTTACTTCTGTTAGATTTTCATAAAAATAACTAATTTTATTTTCTAAAAACATTTTTTTTTTCAGTACCATAAGTAAATAAAGATTTATAATAGAGCAAGTATATTTCATTATAGAATAGCACTTGCCAGTACATTTTCAGACTGTTTGTTAACATTACCAGAATTTTAAAATTGTTCTTTTGAGAGAATAATTAGTACTTGATATGTTGCTAAAGCCAAAACATAACCAAAATTGGTATCTTCATACATGTGTTTTGGAGGTTAGCTTATTTCAGAAAAGTTATACTAGTGTCTAATGTTTTGTTTCTCAATTAAAATTTATCATGGAATGTAGATTATAAAAAATCAAAAATATCAAGAAATTCAGAGTAAATTTAAAGCCTCTCTGTATTAACTAATATTGGTCTTAGTTGTTTGAATGAAATTGTGGTAGAAGATTAACTTTGATTTTTCATTGATTCATTCTACCCTTTCATAAAGGAGTTCAAACTACACCCATACCTCCGTTTTTGGCCTAGATATGTTCTGGAAAAGTTGGCCCTAAAGCGAAAAGCCGTATAACGAATAAATTATTTTGATACAAACCCATACAAATTTAATTGGATCTGTTCCAATTTTTTATAAATAATATAGTTTTTAGTTCATAAAGTATTTTATTCTTTTTATTTCCTATAAAAATGCTTACATAACAATAAAAGTACAAAACAATGTAATAAGCAGAAATTAAAAAAATAAACATATAAATAAAAAACAAAAGAAATCATGCACATATGTATACATATAATAAAATACATAAAATAAAATGTTTAAAAACTTTTAATGTGATGACGCACATTAACATGAAGAATCACTAAGCTATAATATGTTGCCATCATCACTTTCCGCTGTTGTGACTGTATAATGAAATATTGTGGGCCATAAATAAAAAAAGTTTCATAATTAAAAAAGGCCGTTATAGCGAAATGTCGTATAAAGAGTGGCCATATAGTGAGGTATAGTTGTATAATAATTTGAGAAACATTCATAGTCTATCAGTAGAAAATGTCTGAATGTCAAAGTGAAATATGAGTCTTGTAATATTTTTTTTGTAAGTGTTCAATTTAAATTTTGTTATAGTTCTAAGATATAATAGAAATTACTAATGAATTCTGTTTTGCTGTCTGTATAGGGATTTGCTAAACCTTTAACAGATCAAGATAAATATTTAACTCATCTGTCATTTTCTGGTTGTCAATTTGAGAGTGGTTCAGTTCCAAGTTAGTATAGTTTTATATATTAACTCATGTATCTTATTGTTTTGCCTCTAAATCAAGTTTTTTATTACTTTTCTTTACAGTTATCTGCAACAGTCTTCGAAGCTCAAAAGTTTCATGGTTAGATCTAAGTTCTTGTGCCTTAACCCCATCAGATGTTGAAGCTGTCAGCCTTCTGATAAAAGTAAGTATTCTATAATTTCTCAGAAGTTTGAAAAGAATATAACTTAAAATGTAAAAGTGCTATATCCTTTCCTTAGTGCTGCATACATAATAAAGTTTAAAGATAAGTTCTTTCATTGAAACATACTGTCACTCAGTGTAAATATTAAAATTCTTTCATAATTTTGTTTCTATTCTACAGAGGCTGTTCGCACATTTTTTAGACGGTTTTGGTAAGCGGTAATAAAAAATTGTTTGCTGCAAAAGAAATAATTATAATTGTACTATGTTTTTAAAAGTCAATTATCGTCAGCGGCTTGAAAGTTTTGTTTTTATTCAAAATGGCGTTTTTAACAAAGCAGTGGTTCGAAGGCTACATTTATGCTCTTTCCGAAGAGAAATATGCATACTCCATTATCCAAAAACGATGTGAGAGTGGTTTTGTGATATCTAAAGCATCGATAGGTAATATTGTCAACAAGAAAGGAAAAAACGTCAAATTGGAGCCTCAAATGGGACAAAAAATTCCAAACAAGTATCCAAGGAAAAAACGGACATCTTCGACTATTGCAAAGGTACGTTGTTTAATGTTAAAAGAAAATCCCCCTAGTCAAAGGACAGTTGCAAAATCATTGAAATGCTCGGTGTCCACTGTAAACAAAATGATAAACGTTGATTTAAATCTTAAGAAAGCGAAAAAATGCAATGTGCATCGTCTTCTTCCAAATCATATCGCTGAACGGAGGACACGCTGCAGAATTCTATATGAGAAACACTTATCCAAAGAAAAATGGAAAACAATTGTCAAAATAGATGAATCATGGGTGTATTTAAATGATTGCAACAAAAAAAGAGCCATTTATTATCATAAAAGGGGAGAAAAAATTTAAGTACATGGTTCAAAGAATCGAAAGAAAGTTTTTCTAAGGAATTCATGATTGTTGCTGGTTTTTCTTATAATGGCAAGTTAAAAATAAAGAGAGTGGAAAAAAATGTCAAGATTAACTCCAAATACTATCAGGAACATATTTTATCGCCAATTTTTCTGAATGAAATACCATCGCTTTACCCACAGTGCCATCAATCTGTGAGACTCCATCAGGACAAAGCTAGCAGTCACACATCAAAATCCACTGTAAATTTCCTAAAAGAAATGGAACAAAAAACTGGTATCAAGGCCATACCCTTCACTGATATCCCTACTAAATCTCTCGATGTATCGCCTATAGATTTTTGTGCTTTCGGACTTTTAAAATCTGCATTATCCAAACGTCGTCCCAAAACCCTTACAGGACTCTGGAAAGCTGTTCAGGAGGAATGTTATAGAATACCTCTTCTGACACTTCAAAAGGCATTATTATCCTGGAAATTGCGGTGTCGAAAGATAGTTCAGAATAAGGGATGTCAAATAGAACATTTAAAACACAAGAATTTTATGTAATTTAGTTTTGTGAATACAATATACATCGTCTAAAAAATGTGTGAACAGCCTCTGTATAAGAACCTTTTCAGATGTAATATCAAGTATCATGTTTTTAATAACTTGAGCTAATAAATGTGTTAAAATGTTTTTGCTTTTCCTCAAAGATTTCTTTACGGAGTAAAGCCACGCATTTTCAGCCTTTCCTAAATGATGATATAAAGCTAAGGTTTACTGTTTTCTTCTTAACAAGAAAAGTTTTGCTCTAATTAATTTTGTCAAAATTTTCTTCAAAAGTCAAAATAAGATTGTTTAAGTATAGGGACTAGGAGTGTTTTACACATGTAATTGATTTTTTTAATATTTTTTCAGGCCCAATCTCTTAGGAGGGGATGTGAAATGTATCCAGAATCCTTTCGATATGGAATAGCTGATTTGAATAAAATGAAGGGTTTAAATAGAGTTTCACTTAACGACAATCAGCTGGAACATGAATCTGTTCTTCTGTTAATAGAAAGTCTGACGGACGACTTGTGGATGAAAGGTCACAACAAATTTTTTTTTTTTACTTTGTTTTGAAATTAACAAAAAAAGTTTAAATGCTTACTGATCTATCTAAAAATATAAATAATTCATTTTAGAATATAAAAATCCATAGAGGAAATAAAGTATTTATTATCAGCTGAATTATAAAATTTTCGTGTGCAGTCAGTTTGTTGTGTAGCTATGAATTTAAATTTATATATCTAAAGTTTATTGAAAAATTAAAGACAGTGGAAATTTCTTCTGTCAAAGTTATATTCAATGTTATACCAATGTAACAAATTAAAAGCAAAATTTGGAAGTTAAACAAAATATTTAGGAATCATTAAACAATTTCAATTTTTTTCTTCGCATTATCTGCTGCTGAAAACATATTTAATGATGCAGCAGTTTTTAAAATAGCAATTCAATGAAGTAGGCATAGAATTTGGTATTTCTACTACTGTAATGGGTTCTTTCTTTGTGATGTAAGTCATTTCTATATTTTATTCTCATTGTTGGGCTGCATAACTTTTAACCATTAGTATTGATAGCCATATTTTTATCTTTTGAATACTTTAACTTTAAAATCTGAATTACATACAACTTCTTCTTTTGGCAGATTTCTAGCAATAATTTCATCTCAAATCTTGATTCCACTATTTACAAAGAAAATAAATTATAGTTTTTATTGGGCCTTTGAATTTTTATAGAATTACAAGCATTTTATCTTCAATTTCAGAAATTAAATATAGTACTAGAAAGGGTGTAAAGAGTTTTTTTTTAATTAAAAGAAATCATTTATTTTTATAAGTGTGATAAGTCTGATGAGAATTAGTCTTTTATAAAATTTGAAAAGATTTGTGGTGCTGTACAAAGTAGTTCTTGGAAATGATATTTTAGAGGCAGTGAACAGGTTTGGTTTGGAGCACTACGGTCAGTTTTCTGCTACACACAGGCCAATCAGACCAGGACCTACTGCTTAACCCATTAACGCCAACTTAATTTAAAGCATAAAAATAAGTAAAATTCTTTTAAATTATGTTTCTCATTTCAAGCCGCAAGCAGTTTAGGCACTCTTTCTAATGACATCATAAATGTTAAACATTTACTGCATTTACTGTTAGTATGGATACCCCTTCATGATGAACATTGTTGTAGTTATTAAATGTTAAAATTTTTATATTTTGCACTGGAGGGTTTTTTTTCCCTTCTGTTTTCTGTCTTGATATGTGTGTATATATATATATATATATATATATATATATATATAGGTAATAATAATGCCCCAAAAGTTATCAATTCTATTTAATTAATTCTTTACTGTTAACATTGGCTTTCCCCATATATACAGTCAGACCTCTATATATTGAACTTCCATATATCGAAAGTTTCTATATATCAAACAGTTGGTGAATCCCCTTTTTCATTAGGTAGAGAAACTATCTCTATATAACGAAAGAAATTTCTATATATCCAATTTTTTTTTCCAAGAGATTCTTAACGTGGCACGTGATTTTTCTCTCCTGTAAAGAATTGCAGGGCATAGAAACAAGGCAAAAAGTTTGTCAAGGTCATTGTGATACTGACAGGTCATCTTGGCTCGGACAAAAAGAGAATTGTCTCCCCTCCCTGTAAAACACACTTCATTTCTGGTTTTAAAGAGAAACGTTTGGTCATCGTTCATTGGTTCTCTCGATTCTTCACTTTTATTCCCTTTCTTTGCCGATGGAATGTTCTGGTTCTTATTGTTGAATTGACAAAGCGTTTTCCAGAGCCAATTTTGATTTGTTTTTTTAACACAGTGATCACAATGTCCAAGCGAAAATCTCTTAGTGTTGTTGAAAAAGTTGAATTATTGAAAAATGTGAACACTGGAATGCGTAAAAAGGATATTGCAGTTCAATTTCGTGTTCCACCTAGTACAGTTTCAACGATTATACAAAACCAGGAACTCATCATGAAAGCTTTTGAAAACGTTGGACCTGACAGGAAACGTTTGAAAACGTATAATTATGATAAAATTGACGAAGCGTTTTAAAATGGCTAATGATCATTCGTGACAAAAATTTGCCAGTCACTGGTCCACTTATAAAAGAGAAGGCATTAGAGTTTGCATACCATTTAGGACAAGAGGATTTCCAAGCAAGCTGTGGTTGGTTAGATAAATTTAAGAGACGACATGCTATAAAAGAAAAGATTATTTCGGGGGAAAGCGGAAGTATCAAAGAAGCTGATTACGATGAATGGAAAGATACAGTTTTAAAAAAGATTTTAGAAGAATACCCTCCCGATAACATTTTTAACATCGATGAAACAGGTCTTTTCTTTCAGTGTTTGCCAAACAAAACCCTTACTTTTAAAGGTGATGATTGCTATGGAGGTAAACATAGCAAAGATAGGATTACCATTTTGATAGGTGCTAATATGAGCGGCAAAGAAAAACTTAAATTATTGGCGATAGGGAAAAGTATGCGACCTAGATGCTTCAAAGGTGTTAAAGTCATTAGAAGTCAATTATCGTTTAAATAAAAAGTCTTGGATGACAAGTAATATTTTTGAGGAGTGGATGATGAATCTAAATAAAAAAATGATTCGGGAGAAAAGAAAAATTGTTCTTTTTGTCGATAATTGTCCAGCTCATCCCGATGTGTCAGCAAAACTATCACATGTGAATTTGATTTTTCTTCCGCTCAACACTACTTCGAAATTGCAGCCAATGGATCAAGGCATTATAAAGAATCTTAAAGTTCATTATCGTAAACGCATTCTTAGAAGACTTATTACTGCTTTAGAAAATGAACAATCTTCAGGTAAGGTGACTGATTTAAGAATCTGTATAGCAGAGCTAGCTAAGCTGTGGGAAAATGATGTATCAGAAGTCACTATAAAAAATTGCTTTAGAAAAGCTGGTTTTATTGATTCATCTCTAATCGAAGAAGAAAATGTAGTGCCACAAATCGAACAATGTTGGGAACAATTACAAAAGCGATGCCTTATCAAAGATGAAACTTCCTTAGAGATTTTTTAGACGTTGATGAAAGCATCATTGTTTCCGATTACCCCACAGATCACGACATCATAAACTCACTTCAGGAAGAACAAACTGACATCCAAGAAGATGAAGAGACTCTAACTGAAGCAGAAATCGTTAATCCTTCAAAAAAAGAAATGCGTGCAGCATTTGATGTAATCCGTTGTGGTCTTCAATTCACGGAAAATGTCCCGGAGGCTGTATTTAGTGGACGTAAAATAAGTGTGAACACTTTTATGATAAATTTTCTTCTAAATTTATTGTGCAACAAGACATTTGAAAGTTTTTTACAAAAATGTAAATCAATTGCGTTTGTATTTAAAGGTATGTAAATTTTGTTTGATAACTAAATCTAGTATAATTTAATTTATTGATATTTTTTTAATCGATAATAATTTTCATTTATGAATGTACGTAATTTGTAGTAATGTGATTCATATTTAAATTTGTTGATATGAAAGTGATTTAGTATATTAGAAGAAAATGCTCATTTTTATTGCAATACAACGTATCACCAATAATTTAAGCATAACCGTTTCTATATATCGAATTTTTTTCGGGAACCGTCGACTTCGATATATGGAAGTCCAACTGTAATTACTTCTGTTTGTTTTTGTTGGCGCCTAGCTGATGCTAGGTATATATTGCACCACAGATGGTCATGAGAGCAAATGGAACTAATTTTCCTTTGTGTACTGGTGCGAGTTTTGAACTGCACACTTTGAGATTGGATATGGATTGAACTAATCACTATCTATTCTCTCCATACTTTGTAAATATGTAAATATCTACCAGTCTTTTACATTTATTATAATATGTTAGTCTACTCAATAACCATAATGTGCTCAGTGATTAAACGTATAATTCCCATCCACTGGATTGTTTGATAGAATTTGATGCCGAATACTACCCAAGAAGTAACCAAAATCTGTAAATGACTGTTCTTCTGATACTGTATATCGTTGAAAGAGTTGATTATTTAGATTCCATTACATACATATATATACTAGCTGAATACCCGTGCTGTGCTACGGAGTACATTCAAATTAAATTCAACGGTCACTGTATGTCATTAATGCCCCCCCCCCCCCCCAAAAAAAAAAAAATATATATATATATATATATATTTATAAAAAAATCGCAACGGACATTTTTATAGACAAAATAATGAAGAAGAAAATATTCAAATTAAATCTAATAGAATATACTAAAGATTATAGTACAGTTTGGGGAACATTTCTTTTACTGTATTTTAATATTTTTTCGGATAATGTCCAATCATCTGCTGCATTAGAAAGAGAAAAAAAAAATTTGTGTCTATTTCATTGTTATGCATGTGATGCAAAATTAGTGTAAAGTATCACAAAAAGAAAAGAAACCACGTGATCAGCATTTAATAAATTAAATTCTAAAAATTAATCATTAAAAATTCACCAAAAATCAGAAAATGGAGGTCGAAAAAGATTTCATTTTAAAAGAATTTTTATGATCTTTCTCATGATATAAATTTTATAGCCCTCATATTATTATTTTAAATCCAAACTTAAAATAAGTTATAAAAACACCTTAAAAATTTTATTTTAAAAAATTAAGAAGAATTTTTCAAAAATCTTTCTTAGTGCACCCCTATACTATAAGAAGAATTGCCATGCAAAATTTCAGCCCTTTAGGTTCAAGCGGTTTGGTCTGTGTGTTATCTGTCAGTCAGTTACGGAACTGTTTATATATATATATATATATATATATATATATAATTCATTTTTTTAAGAATAAAATTTATATTTGGGAGTAATTGATGGAATACACTTTAGTTTTTGTCCATTGTACTTTGAAATATTTCTTCTCTCATTTAAAGCATTTTATTCTTTAATTTTTTTTAAATTTCAGCCATAGATTTACAGAATTGTGGAATTGAAAATGAAGGTGCTGAGGCCCTTATAAAACTCGCTTGTAAGAAATGTGAACTTGAGATTATTGATCTTCGCTTAAATTATATTGGTTAGTAGTCTTTTGTTAATTTTTTTTAATAATTTCAATATTTTTGAGTGGAAAGTTCATAATTTTTTTATTATTTATATTTTAGATGACAGTTTACTGCATAGATTAGAAGAGCAGTTGGAATTGAATAGAACTGGTAAAACTTTAAATGTATGTCTACATTTTACTTTATTTATATTGGTTAAATTCTATTTTAAAGTAATGTGAATGCTACAAACATCTCTTATAGTAGTTTATATATAAGAGCAAATCATTATATTCTATTTCTTTATTTTTAGACAGTTATTTTAGTGTAAATGGAGCCTGTGTATACTATGATGTGGTTCTATTAATAAAGTGTCTCTGATTTACTCTGATTTAGATTACCATGTCATTTGTAAATGTATAGCTAATCATGGTTATGAAATACTTGAAGAAAGTACATCTGTCATTTAAAGCAAGTAGTGGAAAAAATCTCCATACATATTTTAGAATATGATCTCTACATCATAAATAAATTTGAATTCATACTCATTAATGATATTGATTCATAATGTAGTTATATTAAAATGCCTATAAATAAATATTCTCTATAAATTAAATCCTAAGTCCTTATTAATATTGTGGTGTTTGAAATTCAGCTTACCAGTATGACTTTTATACACATTTATACCAGTGTGACGTAATATTATATTTGCTTGGTTTCTGCACCTGCGATTGTTTGCATGCTTGATACTATATTTTGTGTTATTAATTCTTTACAACAATTGAAAATGGCAACTTCTGTAGATACTTCAGTCAATATGATGGAATATATTTTTTAAGCTGTATTTAGAATGAGGAACCTGTTATGTACCAGGAACTTTGCTGGGATCGCCGCGTAAGGCATCTCAGTCCGTTGTGATATATTTTGTTTTTCTAATTCTCAATAAATGTTTGTGTTGTTCAATACCTGGAAGTCTTTAATACAAAAGAACCAAACGCCGCAAATATAGTGTATTTTTTATGCTATATATTACTGCAAATAGCAAATAAATAAATTTTTGGATGAAATCATATGAATAATTCCTAAAGAAACATGCTAATAGTTTTTCATATATTTTACTGTTTTTTAAATTACCAAACTTTTTTTTTTCAGATTAACCGGTATTGAAACATAATTGAAGTTCATAATTACAGAATACATTTACTTACTTAGATCTTAATATCATTAAGCCTTTTGTTTTAAATGCCTTTTTTCTGTAAAATAATTTTTTTTTTTCAGAAGTTTTGATATATCCTGTTATATTATTTTTGAAAACTTTAATTACATGTTGAATTATTAAAAGTTAGTTATTACATGATTGTAAGTTTAAGAAAGTTAAGGAAAAACAGAAATGATAAAAATTATTTATTCAAATTTACTTGTAATGATGCCTAAAATACATACATTGCAGCATAAGATTTCAAGCTTTGAAGATATCCAATAGAAAGTATATAATCAGCAATCATGTTTAAAAGATTTTAAAAAGCCCTTTATAAAACTTTAATTACATGTTGAATTATTAAAAGTTAGTTATTACATGATTGTAAGTTTAAGAAAGTTAAGGAAAAACAGAAATGATAAAAATTATTTATTCAAATTTACTTGTAATGATGCCTAAAATACATACATTGCAGCATAAGATTTCAAGCTTTGAAGATATCCAATAGAAAGTATATAATCAGCAATCATGTTTAAAAGATTTTAAAAAGCCCTTTATAAAACATTCATTTCAACTTAAACCCTTTAAAATTAGGTACTTTGAATGCATTTTTCCATCTGTACAGCAGACCACTAAGTAGTTCTGTATACTAAGAAAATTGAATGGTATACATTGACTTCATATAATTCTCCCTCTGTTCTTTCTGGGCTGAATTTTCAAATTTCATATTGATGTAACTTTTTTTCTTTCATATTATCAGCCCTATTTTCAATCAAAATAAACCTTGGGCATATTCATTTTAATAGGTGTTTTTAACCCCACAACCTTATTTTTATTTAACCTTATTGATTGTATGGAATTTTATTTTGATTTAGCATGTAAGCTTAATCAAAATATCTATGGTGCCAGGGCATAAGTCAAAAAAAGGGATTTTTAGATATTTGCTAGTATTGATAAAACAAAAAAAAACAATCTTTTGACTTGTATAAAAGGTTTAAGTCTATCGAATTTGCATACATACTTTTTGTGCATTACTTTGTACAAAAGAAACTTTGTACAAGTCGAAATTATATTTCTGCTATTGGTATAAAAGCCAATAACTTGGTATATTTAAATCACTGTTTTTGACTAAAGCCCTTTATACCGGGCACCATAGATATATCATGCATTAGTTGTATTTAAGTCATTTTGTTCAATTTTCTTGCAATATTTCATTTTAAAGTACATTTTTCTTTTTCAGTATTCACTTATGCCTTTATGGAAACCTTCAGAATTGGTTAGGAAATATAATTCCGTAAGGAAAGCAAAAGTAAGGAACTTATCAAATCTTTAAAAATGTCCGTTATAAGCAAATGTACTAAATAACAGTTTTAAAGCTGTAAATTGATTTTAAATACAATGACTGAGGGTTGAAATAGCAGAAAGGATAGATAGTAATATTTTTCATGTTGCATTACAAACTATTATTTGGTTTACTTTGCCCCGGTAAATTATGGGATATCAATGTTAATTCTCTTTTTGAGCTGAGTTTTTTGCCACACAGAATGGAGGATTCTTTTTAAAAATTTGCATGGCATATACAGTGAAACTTAAGGGGTCGGCAACGTGGTGAAGCAATTTTAAAGTGCCCGCCATTCAAATATCTAAATATTAGGTATTTGAGTTTAGAAATTTGATTTTAGATATTTTTGATTATTTGAGTTTAGATATTTGATTGAGAGAGATCAGCAGTGGAAAGGTATTTGAGCAGTTTTTAAATTTATTACCACAGATGAAAGAATTTCTATTATCCAGGAATGAAATTTGTTTAGAATTGGAGAAGAAAGCTATGCTTTCTAACTGATTTAACTGTAAAATTAAAGGAACTAAATTTGGAACTACACGGTAGAAATCATCATATTGCTTCTATGACAAGAACGATAAATGCATTAAAAGCTAAGAAAATCGCATATGGAGAAAGATAATTTATCACATTTCTCAAATTTAAAAATGGTAATAAAAATTCTTATGATGGAAATTCTACTACCTATCAGTTCGCCAAACATTTTGATTCCTTACTGGACAAATTTAATACCAGATTTGAAGAATTCTACGAATTGGAGACATTACTGACAAATATAACTAAAATAAATAAACCAACAGAGTTATATAAATATAATAATAATATAGACAAAAAACAAACAGAAATCAAGCACTCAGGGCATCCACACACCAGAGGCAAGATTCTGTATAAGTGCCGGAACTGAACCATAAAACGACATAGAGGTAACCGATAGGTCTCTTCATCAGGGAGCCTAACCAAATCAGTTACCTCAAGGGGAACTTTCTGAATGGGATGCAGGTAAGACCAAAAGACATCCCAAGGCCCTGAGAGTATGGTGTAAAGGACAAGAGGGGTTTCTTTCTAAACAAAGATCTATTCAGTAAAATTAAAGGGTTAAAAAATAAGTTTATTATTACGGTTGTTGATAAGGTTGCCAATAACTTTGGTTTTATGTGTAAAGATTATTTTAAGCAGTTAATTTCTAGTGAATACAACTCAAATAATACCTATCAAAAAATTAACCTTACCAAAAAAGAAATAGATAATAGGATTTTAGCCTTTAGCAAAAAATTTAAGTTTAAGAAGCCTAAAATACTCTTACCTGTTTCCTACTATTAAATTCCATAAAGTACCTACAAAATTTAGGTTTGTTGCATGTAGTACATATTGTTATAACACTTTGTTCAGTAAAAAGTTCTTTAGCTATTTAAAAATCATTCTAAATAAAATCAAAGTTACCGAAAATAGCTTTATTATAAATAATAACCAGGATGTTCTGCATTTTTTAAAGAGTAAGAATATAGATAGCATACACATGTTTGATTTTGAAAACCTGTTTACCAGTATTCCGCATGATAATTTAATGAATATCTGTTCAGAAATTTATGATGTTTATCTTGATAGTACTTTAATCTTAAAATGTGACTGGATTGATTTATGTAAATTTAATATTTTTGAAAACTATCTCTTTAATGGCTTGAGTTTCTTTAAACAGATAAAGGGTATACCTATGGGAAATAGCTTTTCTAGCGCATTTGAAAACATATTCTTACATTCCTACGAAACTAAATTTCTTAACTCAAATAATGTTACCAGATTCAGGTATATTGATGACCTCATAATTTTCAATTGCAACGATTTGGAATTTCTTAATCAAATCTACCCAAAGGAACTAACTTTAAACCGGACTACCGATAATAATCTTTGTGCGACTTATCTGGATTTAAAAATTAAAATTCAAAATAGAGAAATAAAAATGGGGATATATGATAAAAGGTTAGATTTTAACTTTGAAGTTATCACGTTCCATAGCAACTTAAACTATAAAATTTATTATAATATTTTTTACTCACAACTTTACAGAATAAAAAACATGTAACAACGCTGAGGATTTTTTGGAGGCATGTAACATTTTTGAGGAAAACTTAAGTAAAAACAATTTCCCTAAAAATTTCGACAATTTAAAAGTTTTTAAAAAATGGCATTTAGACTCAGGAATTTTTAAAGATGTTTAGGATAGTGTTTATGTTTTCATTTGTTTAAGCTGTAAGGGGGTGGGGGTGGCGCTGTAGTATTGTTACAGTGACGTAACTGATAGGATAGAATTGGCTGCTGTTTCGCCATAACCGTCACTTACGGAATTGGGGTGTGTATGCATCTTTGGCTTTACATTAGGATTATTTGTGTGCTTGCATGTACGGTGCGTTGAGCCCTTACTGTAAGTTGTGCTTGTCCTTTCATTTTCTTTAGACTAAATGTTTCCATGGGGAACTCTGGGCCTTGGGATGTCTTTTGGTCTACCTGCATCCTATTCAGAAAGTTCCCCTTGAGGTAACTGATTTGGTTAGGCTCCCTGATGAAGAGACCTATCGGTTACCTCTATGTCGTTTTATGGTTCAGTTCCGGCACTTATACAGAATCTTGCCTCTGGAGCATGGATGCCCTGAGTGCTTGATTTCTGTTTGTTTTTTGTCTATGTGTTCATCAAACTGTTGTTCCTATTGTAGGAAATGGAGCCTGCTTATTTAGAGCTTTATCTTAAAGCAATTTCATTATTTTTCATTGTAATTATCCTAAAATGTACTCCGTAGCGAAGCACAGGTATTCAGCAGTTGAATATAAAAAGAAATTAAATGTGATTGTGGCAAATCAAAACATTTAATTTTAGGATCTGTAAGGAGAAGTGTCAAAATGAGTATTTCTTAAACATAAGAACTGTTAGAATTATATTTTGTGAGGTAAATCGGTGAAAGTGATATTTTTGCTAGATGTATTTAATTTGTCTTGGTGTCATAATAATAGCATTGAAGTTCAAGATTCTATTATTTATCATATACATAATTTTAATATATATTTTAACGTTGCTGTTGGGAAATTAAGTCAGTGTACTTATGCAATAAAATGAGTTCAATTTAATCTTCATTTTAAAGTCTTTTGATTAAAAGATAATTAAGGTAAAGAAATAATAACACGTTATTATTTGGAAAAATTTATCAGATGATTTATGTTATTTGGTTGTATTTTCATCTATTGGATATTTTTGGAAGAAAATAGTTTCATCTTTCTAGAAACAATTGCCAGCTTTATTTTTTTTCATTCTTTGTTTAGCATGAAAGGGATTTTCTCTTATAGTAGTATTTTTCTATAAAACATGTCTATTAAAATTTAATTTTTAACGCTAGCTGTATCCTTTCACTAAAATTTTTAATGTATTAAAGTTACCTTGTTATAAGGTCATCCTACATATTGTGTCATTTTTTTAAAAGTCCAGACCCTAATCCTTTGTATTATACTTTAATTGTCTATAGTGTGAGAGAGCAATATCAAAGGAATATTAACATAATCCTAATCTTCAAAGTTCATAACCGTGTGTATCAGGTTGCCCTGCTTAAATGATCATTTCAGTCAATTATATCCCTATAGTTTGATGATACACATAAGTTCAACCATATTTAACTGAATTTATAGCTTTTTTTTTTTTTCTTTACAGGTTCCTAAGAAGCCTTCAGTGTACAAATTGAAAATCATCAAAAAACCATCTAGGAGGTTAAATAATTTTTTAAGTCAAAACATTTTCTCGTATTTTCAACTTAAGTTTTTTATAAATTATTAATTCTAGTGATAAATGGTGATGTAAATTTATTGTTTTATTCTATTCAGGTTGTGAAAAATATACAGAATGCCAAACACAATTTTAATTATTGTTAAGTGTCTTAATTAATGGTTCTTGCAGAGTGAAGATTTGTCTGGCTCAAGTCTTTAAAAACTTCTTAGTTTCAAATTTCTGATCTTAAGGACCAGTTTGGACCACCATTATCAACAGTTCTTTTTTCCAGAAAGGAAAATTTTCAGCATTATTAACCACACCTGGTAGTCTCAGAAAAAAAATATAAGCTGTATACAATATGCATCAGTCTATAAATCTTCATTAGGATATTAAAAGAATTTTAACCAATAATATATAAATTACAGACAGGAAAATATGGTACAGAATTGGCTTTTACATTGATATGTTATGCCTTTGAAGTTTTATCATGCACACCCTCTCTCTCTTTATCTATCTATCTATTTATATCTACCTATCCATCAATATCTACCTATCTCTATCTCTCTACCTATCTATCTATCTCTTTATAACTATCTCTCTCTGTCTCTCTCTCTCCATATATATATATATATATATATATATATATATATATATATATATATATATATATATATATATATATATATATATATCCACACACACACACGGAAAAGTTGAGACAGAATAAAAACAGTTTAATGGTTTTGAATGGGAGCTTGTTTGCTTGTTATGTTATAAAAAGTGAAATTGCTGTGTTTTACGGGCATCAGCTAACTGTCTGTGATTCTTTCTGTTCTGTGCTGGCTGTACAGTTGAATAATTCCAACTTTTTTCTTCTTGGATTATTTTCCCTTGTTCAACCTTCATACAAAAAAAACCATACTGCTATAAATTTTGATGTTTAATAATTGCTTCTGAAATATGATTGCCATGTTGTAGTTAGTTATATTTTAAGCAGCCATACTTAATTTCATTTTTTGTACAGCTTAGACTATTCATCTCTGAAGTCATCTACAGTTCAAAATAAAACTAGTGGGATGCTAGATGCATGTATACAAACTTCATTAGAAAGGCCTAAACCAGTTCCCAAGCATTTGCAGGTAAAAATAAGTATAATTATTCAATTTTTTTCCCTTTTATCTTTGAAGTCATTCTGATTTTTATTTTTTTTTTAAACTGCTTACATAGGATTTATATTGTGAACTGAGGAGCAAATATCAGTATGAAGTAAAATTAAGAAAATACTTCATGTCAAAATTCAATGCGGTAAGGATATTTATTTTTTCTTATACTTTTTAAAAACATTTAATGAAATATACTGTAAATTCTTTTGTTGCATGTATTCTGTTGTACTGATACAATTGCCTCTAAAATGAATTTTCAATGAAGTTTTTTACTTCGTTTCTATGATCTCTCCCGTATGTTTATATAATACTTTTTAAAATTTAGGTTATAACCTCTCTCTTTAGGTATTTTTAAGTTGTTTTCATTATCATCATTTATTTTCTAAATTAATGGTGTGTAAAGGTCGCAAAAACAATTGAAAGGGTCATGGATAGCGTTAAGTAAATTAATGCCATATTGAATTATTTAATTAAAAATGCTCCAATTTTTCTATAATTGCATATTTTTAATATTTTTACAAATATTTTTTATATGTCAAACTGGGTTTTCAAAATGAATCTATTAAAAAAAAAAAAAAAATAGTCTTAACTCGGAAATATAATACGAGAGTAGCACATTCAAATATTTCAACAAATATTATCTGATGTACATGCTCACCCCTTTTCCTTTTCTAAATGTTAGCTTTATATAAAGAAATGAAGTTTATAATTTTTAATGTTATAATAGGAAGCTTGTCATTTTGACATCATGTTCTTCTTTAATTTTGATTCTTGTTACCTAAATGAAACATAAATACTCCAGTAGCAAAAAATGACCATAGTGCTCCTAACCAATCCGAAACACAAGTCATTAATATTTCAATATGAAGTTTTAGTCACACAAAATTTACCAAAATGCAGAAAATATATGAGACATTCTCTTTATTGTTATCAAAGTAAATATATACCCAAACTCTAAATACTGTTCATTGATTTTTAAAACAGTTCGTCAAAATATTTTTTTTCTTCTTTCCCCCCCCCCCCCCCCCAAATTTAAACAGAAAAATTTGCTATTACTAAAAAAATTTGATTGGGGGTTGAGTGATATTTTTAAAAAAAAGGAAAGTGGGTCATGTTCCTAAAATACAGCAAAAAACCCTAAAAGCACAAGTTAGAATAACTGAGTCTTCAATACAATACATGCCTAACACACTTTCAATACATTCAATTCTCAGCAGAAAAGAATACTGAGTTCCAATGCCAATGTTAGGTATATTTATAGACTTCCAAAGCGCCCCCTAATGGTCGGCCAACTAGAAATCTCTAGAACCTTATAGAAAAGAACTTTTTAGAAGGTCGTCTTGAAGGTTGACGACCAAAATAAGTCACCAATTTGGCAAGATTACCATAGACTCGTAAAATTTGTAACAATACTTCAATAAGTCAAATTACCAATCAAGCCTCACTGACACTCGTTTTGACCAATGCCTGAGAACTGGGAATTCAACTTATGTGCCCCTGCGAGTTGGCCGCAAACTTGCAATGTCACATATTGCATTAATTATTATAAATTTTAAGATTGTTTTGTTTAAAGTAAAATTTAGATTTATGTATTAAAAATTTATGTCACATTAATATTTTCATGTTTAAATATCGACCCCCCCCCACCCTTCCTCCTCTTCATAAAGTGGTGCCTGCCAAACTCTTGCATTTTTGAAATATGCCCTCCTAGTAAAAAAGGTTGCTGACCCCTGATCTAGTGCTTTTTCTGATCTTTTAAACCAGTAGCCAAAATAAAGAAACTCATAAAAAGATTAATGGTTTCCATTATGATTCATAATCCAATGTTTTTGCCTTTGTGCTTTTGCGGTACTTACATCTTCAAGTTTCAACCATAATTGAAAACATTCAGAAAATCAAAGAGCTTCATTCTTTGATTTTATTCCATACTTTAAATGCCTGCCGAAAGGCAGTAATTAACATTAGAAAACAAATCTTAATTGTGGGAGATAGCATTGAGGAAGTGTTTCTGTTTCAGAGATTTCAATATATTTGTATTTAGTGCATTAATTTTCATTGGTTTATATAAATATGATTTATACCACTAAATTTTAGCTTAAAACTGAAAATGATCAACTTAAAGAGCTGCTGAAACATCAGAATGATGACATCTACATTGACCAAGAAACATATTTTGACATCAAGCACACGTTTGAGAAACTTAAAATATTTTTTGATGTTATGAAAAGATATGGGTATGTATAAATGTAATTTTGTGTTAATGTTTTTTTTTTTTTTCTATGTACTCACTAAAATTCATTTTTCATCAAAGAGTAGTAAGTGTGAAAGGTTATCTACAGATCTAAACTATTCTCAAGATTTGTTTTCCACGTTTGAACAACATGTATGAAATAAAATTGAAACAATGCATGAACAACAGACTTTTGAATATTATTAAGGATACACTAGATCCTAATAAAATTGGTCAGATTTCCAAAGAAATTTGTCTTGCATGACAATGATTGATGATACTGTTCATGTGTACTTATCATAACAAGTGATGATGATTGATGCTACTGTTCATGTGTGAACTTTGTAATCATAGTAAAGCAGCTGCCATCTCTTCTGATGACCCTGTATGACTTCGATCTTTTCCCCAAAATTGGTTTACTGCTTACTTGACAACCTTTAACACATGAAATAGCATGTGAGTGATAATATGTGCTCTGCAGATGGTATCTGTCATCTTTGAGTTGTGTAGCCAAAGGTTATTTATATGGGAGCTAATTATATCAAATGGATGTAAACTTTAATTTTGTTTTTATGATTAATACAAATCTTACTTATTAATATCCTAACCTCATATACACATTGATTAAGAGTAACTTTTTAACTATTATTTCATGTAATTATATACTGTGAAATCACATGAATTTATGATCTCAGTAACAAAACAGTTAGCTTGTGTCAGAAGTTTGTTGGTTCAGTGGAACTAAGCTTCCCTGTAATTTTTTTAGAAACATTAATATTTTTGACAGTTTTGAATATGTGTCAGAAAATTAATAAACCACTAAGGAATTTGTAGTTTAGGGTATTTTAAATACAAGATTTTTATATAATAATTGGTAAATTTAGTTTCTGAATTAATTTTTTACCAGGGATATTTTTTGTGGTTATCTTTTGCAGAATGATAGTGAAAATTGCTAGTAAATAGTTAAATCAAAATATTAGTAACTGAATACAATAGAGTATACATAATGGCATACTTCAGGTATGAGATTTACCATCTAAACCATATCTACTTTACCATTTACGTCGGCTCATCGGTATAGAAGACCACTGTCGCACCTGTTCTGAAGGGTGGTGTGGTGTTGGGGGTTTGTGACATCATCAGTCGGATCCTGACATTTAATTACAACACATCGGAGATTTTCGCCCACTCGTAGCTTGTCAGTAAATTTAATCTTTGTAAAACATAGTCAGTGTTTTGGACCAATGAGCCTTGAACTGTTTTAATTTTTTGCCAGTCTGTATTAGGGATGCGACATCGATGTCGATGTTTTCAAAACATCGATGTTTTAAACATCGATTTATTGAAGCCGATGTTTTTTTAACATCGATGTTTTGTGCTCGATGTTTTACGATGTCTCTATGTTTTCTTTTTTTTAATGAAAAAGTACCATAGATTAAAAAAAATTACCACGCAGCATAATTTTCACACTCAGTAAATGTAAGTCTGAGTTCTGAAAAGGATGAATACAAAAGGGAGAACGATTCCTTAGCAAACAGACAAATGGCAATCAACAACCAATGAACCAATCAGAGCGCTTGGAATGTTCCTGACACTCCAGAACCTTCCACAGGGTTTTATTTTACAAATAGTATATACACGAGAGCAGCCATTTAAGTTTTTGTTTTGTTCTGGTTTTATATAAGTTGAAGTTAATATTATTAGTAGGATGCCTCCCAAAAGTACCGTTTGGAAATATTTTTGCAAAACCTCTGACAAATTGGCAAAATGCAATATTTGCCTGAAGTCCCTCAAATCTTCTGGCAATACCACGAATTTATCTGGACATTTGAAGGCAAAACATGGTAATATTTACAACGAGAATTTTGAGTCATCAATGTAGCCCAAGGCACAAGCAACCAAGATTTTGTCATTTGTGTCAGCCCAATCAGAGAGTAAAATTAAATCATCCCCCCCCCCCCCCCCCCCCCACGACTAACCGAAGTAACATTAATGTTAGAGATTACTAAACCAGTTTTAAAACATCGATGGTTTTCGGGCGATGTTTTATTAGTATCGATGTTTTAATATTGAATATTGATGTTGCATCACTAGTCTGTATGACCGATAAGCCTTGAATCATACTAATTGTCTGTCAGTATGCATGCATTCTATTTCCAAGATCTTTGTTTTATTGTTGTAGCTAACATGGCTGGAAGAATTCCTCCTTCGAACCAGACAGTTTATCTTTCTCGCACTATCACAGATTGAGGAATCGTATTCTGAAATTGATTCAGACAACTCCTACATTCCAAACAATCGTACTATTCTTCCTCAAATCTCTGATAATGAGAAAAATGGTGATGATGAAGTTCTTTTAGAAGATTACGAGCAGATTGTCAGTATTTCAGAACAGCAGCAACAAATCACAGCACTTAGCTTTGAACAGCCTTTATCGACCAGTCATGGTAACGTTGATATTATATCAGACAAAGAGAGTAGCAGAGGGGATGTTCCACGGAAACGAAGGGATCACAAACCACAAAAACTCGTCATAGCAAGTGATGATAATTCTGAGGATTCAGAGAGTGAGGTCAGATTAACATCTTGTGAAAGAACTCAATATTGAGGAATTTTTTTTTTTTAAACTTTGAGATCAAGCCCTTGCATCCTATAGCGTAGTCACCACCTTGTAATGTGATAAAGGTGAGAGTAAACAAGTTAGAGGGTCCAGCACTGGCCTTGGGGCACGACCCTTTTCCAGAGCAAGTTTAGCATTTGCTATTTACTGACAAGTTCATGAAAAAGTCATCAATCATACCAATAACAAAATAACAAAAATATGCTCAAACATTGAAAGTCCTTCAGATAATTATTACAAAGACATTACATTAGAAGAAATAACGCACTCATTGGAATAATGGTTCTTTCTGCAATTTTGGTATACTTTGTGCAATGGTCAGTCTTTGGCTTTGTCAGTCTTGAGAATCAATGACTTTGTTATTCTCTTTACAAAATTTTCTATTTGTAAAGTTTTGTTACTAATGTTATTTTTCCAATTGTAAGATGTAAACAGCCTAATTTTTTGTTGAATAATCTATTTTTTATTTACCCTTTTCAAGAATGAGAGGTGGCAGTAGTTTTTCATTAATGACTTATAACTGTGAAAAACTTATAAAAATAGGAAAATATCCTAATTTTATAGCATGGTGGTCTGTGAGACCGATGAGCTGATGAGCCAATGTAAGGTTTATGGTAAAAAGCTAGTTCTAGTACATTAGGAATAACTTTATTAAAGTAAGGGAGAAAATCTGCTTGATCATGTAACTTTATTAAATAAAATAATATGAATATCTTGGAAAAAGAACCTTTTTTTGTGTGTTCCATCCTCATTTAAAAAAAATAAAAATCACTTTAATGTTTTTACTTTTCCAAAGGTTCACCATTTCAGTGGGAAGAAAAGTAAACTTGCTGTAATTTTGATTATGATAATGTGTGCAATGTTTGGCCAGACAGGATTTTTTTTTTTTTTTTTTTTTAAATTGAACTATTTACAAAAAGGATAAGCATAGGAATAAGGGAAGGGACCATAAGGATGTAGTAAATGTGATGGCACAAGTTTCAAAGCTATGCTTAGAAACTATAGTTGTCTGGAAAGAAAAACTTTACGGGCTCCATTCTCAGATTCAGGATACTCAATTTTTTTTTTTTTTTTAAATCAAATAAAAGAGAAAAGAAATTTAAAATTCTTAATTATACAACATGACACACACACATGTATGTATATATGTATCCATCAGAAATCTATTACAGATATTTTTAAAATGTGCTTTAATTTATTCATACTTAAAAATATAAATTTAGTAAATATTTCTTCATGTGTAACTGCAGCTCTTAAAGAAACCTAAAGTAAGCAATCAATAAACCATAGCATTTTGTGTCATGATATTTGTAACATCACTTTTGATGGATATGAAACAATTTGCTTTGAGTTTATAAAGATAACATACTATCACTTTACTGCATTTATTCACAGAAGAATAATTCCAACTAAAAACACACTTGCAAGATAACTGCATGTATAACATGAAATTACATAGTATTTACAACATGAAATTACATAATATTGAGCATTTCAATTAATGAACAGTTCCAAATCACAATAAAAAAAATGTAAAAAAAACTATTGACTTTTAAAATTATTAAATATTAGTATTAAAAAATTCTAATTGTAAACATTTAAGCAAAAAAAAGATAAGTAATTGGGAGATTTTTGATGAGAGAAATAGGGTGGTTATCATTTATAGAGGTATTTATTAACAATTCCACCTGCATTTAAATTTTAATACATGCAGTATTAGAAAAGAAATAGTGAAAGACAACTGTAAAGATATGTCTATGCAAATTAATACTAAACAAGACCATATATCATTCAGTACGGTAAAATTATGCATACTTGGATAAATTTATAAGATAATTAATGCAATATATAAAGTAAATTTTCTTACTGAAATGTAAACAGAACATTAGTAAACTCTCAGATATAAATATAAATTAAAAAAACAATGGAATATTTGTTTAGCTGTAAAATTAAACAAATAAAAGTTCCAGGTTATATTCAAGAGAAATAATTTTAAAGTGAATTTTACATTCACCTAAGGCAAGGGTGGGCAAATAGCGGCCCACTACAGATGTTTTTGTTTGTTTGTGGCCTGCCAAGACACCCAGAAAAATCCGGACAACCAGAAAAACTGCCAATATTTTATTTAATTTATATTTATTGATTTCTATGATAAAATTTATACCTTTTCTGAAATGCAAAGTTAACTAATAAATTCAATAATTTTAAAAGATGTGGCCCCTGGGCCAAAACAATTGCCCTTCCCTCTCCTAAGGCAATCAAAAGTATTTTAAAAGATATTCAAAATCATTTAAAAGACTTAAAAAATAAAGTTCATGAAGCAGTCCTGTTAATTTTAAATTACTGTACCTAAAATTGCAAATTAGGCAGCTAAAAGATGTCTTTAGAACAGTTAACTACAAAATAATGCATAAAAAAATTATTTTTAAACTAAAGAATGATATAACATAACTTTATGTATAATAGAAACCAGTTGAAAGAGGAATTTTGAGAGCTGCTGAAATTTTTATAGTGCATTTAGAAATATTAGATGAGTATTCATATAAATAGTAGAACAATGTTTTGTCTATCAAAAATTTGTTATGACTTAATTATACATTTTGATTTTAGGAGCATGAATTAATTATGAGATAAAAAATAACACCAGCACAGGAACAAATATGTCTAACAAGTAATAGAAATATTATATTTATATATTCACAATTTTCAAAGTACATTTAAATAACTATCTGTTAATACTCAGTATGTAATAATCTGAATATGATATCACTCAACAATATAATATCATTCAGTACATGTAATTAAAATAAAGCACATCAACCTGAATATGTCTCAGTTACCAAAAGCAAAGTGTTAATTTGACACAAAATCCTCAAAATAGTATGCTACAACAATGAATTTTACAAGCCAAAATCTCTTATGTATTGTCATCTAAAATATTTAATTTAAAATAACTGGGAATAAAATAATTTTTAAATTATATATGGCAAAAACTTTATTCTTAATTATGTTGTGTTATTAAAACTTTCAATACATAAGCTGTTCTATGTAGAGTCCATTACAAATGTATTATATATTTATATACATGGATATCATATTATCGTATACAGTTACTTTTATTTTTTACAAAATTATAAGATTAATTTTCGTGCTATTGTTTTTGTAATTTTAATGGTGATTAAAAGAAACATGAATGACATTTGTTTTACCTTTATAGTTTCATTGTAGCAATACCAGCACACATGCACACATTTTTGTTTTGTAAACAAATTATCAATGGAACAATATTATTTATAGATATAATATATATATATATATATATTGGTTTAAAAAATAAAGATATACAAATAATATCTAACATAATTTGTGATTCATAAATAAGATACCTTATACTTACTGGAATAATACATGATCATAACTCAGCAAAACTAAAAAATATCAAAGTGCTCTATGAGCTATTTAAAGATAAGTGTACAGTCACAAAAAAAAAACTCATGTTTGTTAGATGAAATTTAATAAAATTATGATAAGGTAAAGGTAATCACATTACAGAAACAAAGCTGTGATCAGATCATTCAATAGCATTGAAAAAATAAATATGCTATTAAACATATTGTTCCACTTTCTGGAGGTCTACAGTTCTTCTGGAATATGATCCATTCTTGAATACCTAAAGATGGTTGCTCTTGATGAAAATATCTAGTAAAGTCTACAATAACTAAAGCAGAATTTCTTAGTTAAGAAACCAATGTCAGACAATATCCATTGCTGGGGATTTTCCTTATAACACTCTAACAGCAGAGGAGAATTGTTTGTTTTGAGTTCATGGACTTCCATTTCCTGCACTTTGATGACATTGGCTGTACAGCCTGCTTGAAATTGCAACCTGTAAGTGTCTTGCTCATTTGAACAGCTGTTAGCTCATCAACCAACGATCAATCTTTAAGCTTTGATGTGCATTTCTCCCATTTGTTGTTCATTTGTACCTAAATCTACATGTTTACTGTAGTCTAAAGTTGGTGGTGAGATTAATTTATATCAAATGACCATAATACTTCAAGACAATTTATGGTACTGAAAAATGTTGATGAGATTTCTTTCATCATGATTATATATATATATATATATATATATATATATATATATATATATATATTCAAATGACATTTTAATATGTATTAGTGTCTCTTAATTTTTAAAATTGTTTGTAATTGTAAAAACAAGTTCGAAAAGGGCTTGAAACAAGAAGTGAAAAGAATCGTGTAGTTATATCATGCATGCAGGGGCAATCTTGATTTTAGCATGTGTTAATAATTTTGCTAGAGACAGGAAATTTTGCGTAAATAATTAGCTAACTTGCAAAAAAATTTAATATTTGGTGTGTTTTTGAGTTGCAAAGAAAAAGTATATGTATGAATGACTGGGAATGTTTGTTATACATTGCCAATACATTTCTACTTTGACCTGTAATTTGTTGATTTTTTAGAAAAATAACTCTTGAAGTTACTTTACCTTTGCTCTAAAATATCTTGTCTCATTTGTCCTGTTTCTTGAACTCTTAAATCACCTTAAGATTCATGTAAAAACAGCTAAATTTTCATTTCCCAAGTTAAAAGCTATGGAGTAAGGTAATTTCTCGCTGGAGTCAATCAAATTTATATTTTTCACTGAAAAGTTATAATTTTCCTTTTTAGTATTTTGTTGGCCTAATTAACAAACCATGTAACTTCAAGAAATACGATTTTGGGATTTTCATGCTATTACATTGGTTTATGGCCCCTGTTATCAAACCTCATAACTCCAAAAAATTTAATTAATCCAAAAAAAGTGAAAAACAAGACATACTACACAATTCCTTAACTTAACTGTTATTAACTTTGTAACTCCACTTTAATTATGAAGATGTTTAATTACATAACAATGTGGCCTATATATCTCTCAGAACACTTTAACATTTATTTTTATGAATAAACAATAATGTTATCTTTTCACTGTTGAATAAATCAGTTTTTTGTTCATCCTGTAAAAAGTATTAAATATGACTTATGTGGTTTGTTAATTAGGGTGATTTATTACCTTGTTGTTGCACATTCTTACAGCCATATTTTGTGCCTATGCAGTCAATTCCGGTTAATTGGACCACATCGGGATGTTATCATTTTGGTCCTAATAACCGGCTGGTCCAATTACACGAACATGCCCCATTAGGCTTATGCAATAGGATTTGTTTCGGTTCTTTAGGATTTGGTCCGATTAAGCAGCTGGTCCAATTAACCAGATTCCATTGTATATCATACCTAAGGTTGTATTATATGATATAGTCATGTAATTGGATTGGATGGTGGTGGGTTGACTGTAAGAAGTATGAAAGAAATATTGGTACTGAAATATTATTTTTGATATTATATGTGCATCTCTATCATATTAAACAGTAACCATCAATATGCAAATGGCTCATACTTATTGCATTTGTATCTTTGTTACATATTAGTATGTTATACATTTAATGCTGACTTCTGTTTCACATATATCCTTCTATTTTTTTATAAAAGCTTAGAATTTGTTGTAATTTTAGTGTGCAATTATTCTGAAATTAATTTTTAATGCAAACATTTTTCAGGCTGTGGGAATACATATCAATGTTAGGATTTGATGAGGCTGCTGATGTTATGATGTTAGAAAATGATTCTGGGAAGCAAATGACTCTTACCAGAAAAGAGGCATGTTGTCAAGAGAATAAGTGTAGACTGGAGTCAGATGAAGAACCGTGTTGTAAGTGTCGAAAAATGGACCCCAAGCACAAGCATACTGAATCCTGTGGCTTGCTTGAAGCAGCGCAAAATTTTGTTGCAACAGCAAATCTTAAAGCAGCACATGATAAATATGTTGCAGATAGTGTAAAAGAATATTTCCTGAAAGAAAAGGGTCCATATAGATTGTTGCAAGAGTTGGTTAATGATTATAACCATTCTGCTAATATTCAACAATTCCAAAAAACTATGTCTGCAAAACAGACAAATGCTGCCAATGTGCCACAAGACAATGCAAAAGCTACATGTAGCAAACAGCCACGTTCTTTGTCGCCGAAACCAGCTTCTGCAGCTCATATGTTAATTAAAAAATTTTCCTACTCCAATATGCCAAAGAAATTGAAGGAACTTATATCCCCTGCAGATTTTTATAAAATAGTCAAAAAAGAGTTAGAAAGATGTGAGATCGAAGCGAGGAAAGCCTTACCGTTGGTTTATACTGAAAGTTCATCTCAGACAAGTTCAAATAGTACTTCTCAGATACATGCTGAAAAATATGTGCCTGTAAAACATTCTGAAACAAACTCAGCTAGTACTTCAAATAAAGAATCTACACCAGTTTCTAACAAAGAATCTACCCAAAAAAATCCTGCTGCAATGTGTTCTAATGATGAAGATTATGAAGACATCACTATTTCTGAGCTTATTGCTAGAGAAAAGGCTATGTTGGCTTTAAAGCAAAACAGAGCTTTTAAGAACTTTTCAACTAAGAAGGAACCTGCCAAATCTTCAGTTTCTTCTGTGCCCAGTTCTAAAACTCAAAAAAACTCAAGTCATGCCAGGGATAGAGAAGCATTTCTCAAATTAGACCAAATACAGGCTGTAGTTGTGGATCGTTTGACTGAACATGTGTTGCCAAAATCAAAATTAAAAGTCTCTTCAAGTACTTCTCAAACAAGTAGTAAAAAAGTCCAACCTAGATCAAATGCTTCAAGTGAGGATATCAACTCATCTAATAGTATAGTTACTGAAAATGATAAGTCATCTGCCTCAAGTGCTGCATCTAGTTTATCTGGTAGTAAGTCACATACTAAGAGTTCTTCAAACCATAGCGAAAGTGACCCTCAAAAGAGTTACATTGAGTCTGTCAGTGATGCATCTACATTTAGGGATGTAAAATCTATTTCTGTGTCTGAAATTGCATCAGAAGTTCTTGAAAAAGATGAGCCAAATGAGAATATATCCTCCATAGAGCCATTTAAGGTGGAATCTGTGAGTTCTCAGTCATCTAATAAAAAAGGTGATTCTGTGGCTACATCTCTAGCTATTGAAGCAAAAGGAAATGAATCAAAAAACAAAAGTGTTTCATCAAAAAACAAAAGTGTTTCATTAATGAAGGCTTCCAAAGATGGGTCTACTGGTTTGCAGTCATCTACAATAAAAGACTTGCCAGAAATCCAAAATGGTAAGGCAGATCAGTCTGTAGCATGCAAGTCACCTATGCAGTCTACATCTAAAAAAACTGATAGATCAACAAAAGCTAATTCACCTCCCCAAGGAAAGACAAAAAATGGAAAAAACTCTAAGAACCGTCCAAAGAGTAATTCTAAAAGTTCCTCGGTTCCATCTTTAAGTGATATTACAACTGTCTCATCTCAAAGTTTGAACACTGATTCAGTCATGAAACAAATATCTGGTAGTGAGGAGAATTAATAAACATATCACACAAGAGAAAAGTCATTTTCCCCTTTTACGCATGCAGCTTTTCATTTTAGGGTTACCATACTTCTGAGAAGGAGATTTTACAAGAGAAAATGTATTATGAGGCCCTCCCCCCCCCCCCCCTTGATATATATATACATATATATATACATACACACACACACTTTCAATTTACATGAAGGAATGTTCTTGAAACATCATTTAAATCAAAGTAATTTACTTATTGATTGTAATTGAAGGTTGATGCTGTTGCATAACTTTAATACAACAAATGCATGTAGTGGAGTAATATTACTTGAAGCTTAGCTTTCTACTTTTCAGGTATGATATTTGTGATTTATTGTTTCTGTGTTTCTCTCTATGCAATAATGCCAACTATTATTATAGTTGGCAATACTATTAGAATTTTTACGAATTGGAGAGCAAGAATCAATTTACATTAAATGAGTTTTTAGTTTTCTTAAACTTATACATTACATTTTGTATGATTTGTGTTCAAAATTGTGAATTTTTTTTCGCATTTCAGTTGATGCTGCCAACAACTAGTGTAGAGATATTCTGGTCATATTGCAAAAAAACTTATTTTGCAGACTGCTGTAGAATGAACTTCCAGTGTTCAGTGATAATTATCAATTACTGATTCAAATTAAAAATTTTTATTTGACATTCTCTGATTGCTAACTCTTGAGCTTAGAATACCCCAGAATTTTGTGCATTAGAAATGCACAAAATTGCATTAAAGAAATTGTTCAAGTTCATAATACAAGAACAAAAATTGTTTAGATCACTATCAAATATGTGACAGTTTTGAAATTTAAAAATCAATAGGTTAAGAAAAGAAATGGATAGTAAAGAGTTAGCATTTGTTTGCTTTGACTAAAAAAAAGAAAAAGAAATATATTGTTAAACCAGAAAATTTAATTTCCCTTCTAAGAGTGCTTTAGGGGAAAAGAGGATGTACGGTAACCCTACTTAATGTCTTTGAAAGAGAGTGAAATGTCTTGAAGAAATGTAAAGACAATTATCTTCATGAGGTGCTGAAGTATTTTTTTATATACAGTGTATTTTTCAACTAGTTTTCACAATTTTTTAGTCACACATTTTAAATGTGTGTGTTGTTATTTATGAACTAGTATTTGTTTGAAGTTTGAAGCTTATTTAAATTGAAGTTGAATTTCATGAGTTTCTTTTAGAATATTTTTCTTCTCATTTTTTTCAATTACATGAATAGAATTCAAAAGAATCTAACAATTGCATTATGTTACCTTGTGAACTGTGTACTTTTCTAAGAGTTAGATGCTTAAACAACAAAAGAAGCATCCCAGCTTATATTCTTTTTCAAAAGAAAATGTTTTCTTTCTCTGTAATGTAATGGAAGTTATATTGTGAAATGTTTAAATTCCTTTTCTTTTTTTTCTCCTGTAAAATTGTATGTAATTTTGGAGGTTCATCTGTTGTAATAGATTTCATTCTCCCTTCATTCACTTGTATAAAGGTTTTTAATGGTTTTCGTTCTTAATGTAGCATTCCATTCTTACTGCAATAAACCTTATAAACCTTATAAATTTTAATACCTGTTCCAGTTATAATTACTTAAAGTTTTACTCCACACATATAGCCCAATTCCACTATTCAAATTTTCTTAAGCATAATTTAATAGTATTTCAGAGCATTTAATTTTATTTTGAATTATTGCATGAGTACTGGGAAGAAGTTAGGTAGCTCTCATATTTATCAACCTTAATTCTGTAAGTACAAAGAAACTTTCATTTAACAAATGCTACAAGGATATATCCTTGGGTAGCTCCAAGGATATATCCTTCGCATATATCCTTGCATTTCTCCAACTGAGAAATTTGTTGGGTCAAAGTTCTTCCATTAATATTGTAAAAAGAAACAAAAATTTTAGATAATATATTTATATCAAAATTCATATGCTAACTTTACTTTTTTGTTCTCTATTTTCTCTTAGTTTTTTTATATTTTTATTATTATTATATCGAGCAAATTTTTTGCCTTTTAAGAAAAATTGATAACTTTTATACATCTGGTGCATTTAATTTTTTATTCTGCATATTGCACAAATATTTCAATCTAGATATATGATCATTCTAAAAAGCAAACGATGGGATTAGGTAACACACCGGGTTTTATTATAATTATATTTTAATACATTTTCCGGTACTTGCTCAAATGTCACTACCAGTTGCAGCAGTTAAGAACTTAAGGTTCTCATAGGTTCTTGAAATTTCTGAATCCTATAAATTATTGACTGCAATTTTCAGAAAACCCTGAACTATTTTCAGTTAGTTTTTTTTTTATTTTCAAACTTAATCTTGGCAGTATAAGAAAGTATTTTCTTCAGTACTATATTCAGTTTTGAATCTTCCTCCATTTAAAGTTTTCACTTATATCTAGGGATACATAATTTTTGTATTTACGAAATAGATGTGAATAAATGCGAAATTTGTCATTATGAGGGAATAAATGCGAAAATTATTTTTTTACTACTTTTTGGCGAAAGCTCAGTGATAAACGAAATTAGGTATTAATAGTAATAATTTGATAACGTAACTGCTTAACTACGACAATCCACTGTTTTTAACTGAGGAATCTCACTCTCCTTCAAATTTTCTCCAAATTTCAACTGGACAGTTTGTCTGTACTGGAGTTGAACCTAAAAAATCTAACTGTAAAAGTCAACCATCAAGTTTTGTGGAACAATTTAGTAGATTTAAGAATGTCTCGAGCTGCAAAGTCAAGGATATTTTAGTTACATACAGTAGTCAACCAAGAGACTCCTGTTGATGTTTTCAGATTTTAATTGCAATGAAATACTGCTACCTTTTAACTTTACACTACCTTGATACTTACCTATCCAAGTAAGTAAAATTATAATTTTTTAAAAAATGAATGGCGAAATTTGAATTTATATATATTTTTTGCGAATAAATGTGATATTTTTTTTTAAATTATTATTTCGATTATTTTTTTATGCAAAATTTATGTATCCCTACTTATATCTAATATTCAAACCTGAAATAATATTTTGCTTGGCCATTTGCTTATGCTATAACAAGAAAGATTACGGAAACATAATTTTTCAACTCTTCTGTATAATATATTTTAGGGAAGGGGGAAAAGGAATGAGTTTTCGGTACCATGCCTCTTGACTTTGAAAGTCAAAGTCAAGAGGTCCTTTACCAGAGTTTTCAGAGATTCCAGAAGTTCACAAATTTTACATTTCATTTTCCAGGGCTTTGGCAAGTTACAGAATTCAATCAATAACTCCTGAATCTTTTCTAACAGATTCTGGAGTTGTCATTTGTGAAAAGTTCTAGTTAGATATGTTTGTGTTACTCTGAATGAATGTCAGTAGTGAAATGATGGTCATATGTCACTTCCAATTCATCATAGGGAGGGCAGTAAAAGTCTGCTACTTAACTAGGGAGATCCACAGAGAATCCCCAAATTAGAAGATGGGTCCAGAAAATGTCATGAAAATAAAAACTGATGAAAAAAATTAAAAGCTGGAAAAAGAAAACTTTGTGAGAAACCTTAATAGCTCTAATTTAGGGCACTACAGAGGCTGTTCACACATTTTTTAGACGATGTATATTGTATTCACAAAACTAAATTACATAAAATTCTTGTGTTTTAAATGTTCTATTTGACATCCCTTATTCTGAACTATCTTTCGATGCTGCAATTTCCAGGATAATAATGCCTTTTGAAGTGTCAGAAGAGGTATTCTATCCCATTCCTCCTGAACAGCTTTCCAGAGTCCTGTAAGGGTTTGGGGACGACATATTTGGAGTTAATCTTGACATTTTTTTCCACTCTCTTTATTTTTAACTTGCCATTATAAGAAAAACCAGCAACAATCATGAATCCCTTAGAAAAACATTCTTTCGATTCTTTGAACCATGTACTTAAATTTTTTTCTCCCCTTTTATGATAATAAATGGCTTGTGGTGCTCCATGGTATAAATTTTCCGATTACATTTTAGAAAGATTAATTACTAATTAAATATTCAATGAATCACGTTAACTTATGCATTGAATCGCTTCGAAGCAGCAAACGTCATAGCAAACTCTGATTGGCTGCGTAAGCAGTTATAAGCCATAGCCAGACAGATGGGAGTCAGAGGTTCTTAAGTTTTTTTCGGTTTGTTTGTTTTAGTCATTTGTCAGTTTGCCTGATGTGTTTAAGTTGAGGCTGAGGCGATGGCTCCCTCATTTACGATTTATCACAAATTCTTTTGGACCTCTCGAGATGTTTAAAGTTGATTTTATCAAAGCAGGTTCGCGCCATAATTTAAGTATGTTGTGTATGTCGGCGTGATCTGCCTATACTATTACTTTGTGAATAAAGTTGTTAAGTTTGTTAATGAGTTTAGAGTGATTAACTTGGCTTCTACAATATTGGTGGTATACACGAGCCACCATAGGCTCTTTTTTTTTGTTGCAATCATTTAAATACACCCATGATTCATCTATTGTGACAATTGTTTTCCATTTTTCTTTGGATAAGTGTTTCTCATATAGAATTCTGCAGCGTGTCCTGCGTTCAGCGATATGATTTGGAAGAAGACGATACACATTGCATTTTTTCGCTTTCTTAAGATTTAAATCAACGTTTATCATTTTGTTTACAGTGGACACCGAGCATTTTAATGATTTTGCAACTGTCCTTTGACTAGGGGGATTTTCTTTTAACATTAAACAACGTACCTTTGCAATAGTCGAAGATGTCCGTTTTTTCCTTGGATACTTGTTTGGAATTTTTGTCCCACTTGAGGCTCCAATTTGACGTTTTTTTTCTTTCTTGTTGACGATATTACCTATCGACGCTTTAGATATCACAAAACCATGACTCTCACATCGTTTTTGGATAACGGAGTATGCATATTTCTCTTCGGAAAGAGCATAAATGTAGCCTTCGAACCACTGCTTTGTTAAAAACGCCATTTTGAATAAAAACAAAACTTTCAAGCCGCAGACCATAATTTTGACTTTTAAAAACATAGTACAATTGCAATTATTTCTTTTGCAGCAAACGATTTTTTATTACCTCTTACCAAAATCGTCTAAAAATGTGCGAACAGCCTCTGTATATTCAGAATCCCTAAGAGTATTAAAGAAAAGCCAAGTATTATAAGTATTTAGTTTTAATTTAGTGTTTAAAAGTATAAAAATCTGTCTTTTTTTTTCACATGCTTATGTGGTTAGTTCAATTCTTAGTTTCAAAAAGTATTTATTTCCACGTGTTTTTTGCAATAATCAGGAATAATGATAGAAGAAAGGGGAGTAAAATATGTAACATGTTCTGTCTTCTTCCAATATAATTCTAGAACTTACTCTCTGTATACAGTTGTGTTTTGAATTTCTAAAGTTGTGCTAATCGAGTAATACTATGTCCATGTGATCAAATTGCATGTTAAATTAAAACAAGGATTTCCAACCTTTTTACGTTTGCAGCACCCTTAGGAATCAGATAAGAAACTCAGGTCATCCTAGTTAGAATTTCAGTTCTTTCAAATATTAAATCTAGATGGAATATATAGCAGGAGCAAGTAAAATTTAAGTTTGAAAGACGAAAAAATCGCATGACATCAAATCTGGCAAATAGGAAGGCCAATCCATGCCACTTTGCGTATGCTTCTTGCTTTGAAAACATTGTTTTATAGTTTTTCCCAGTCAGTAGCGCCATCTGTTGAGGAACTTTGTAAATTATGAAAATTTGTGAGAATAAATTCCCTGGTTACCTAAGCAGAATGCAACAAACCGTACATTTCTATCTCCATCCGTTTTTCTTTAATTGATTTTTCAAATCGTCGGTCAAAGCTAAATTGGTGCTCTGGAAATCGCATATGGCGAAAGATAACTTATCACATTTCCCAAATTAAAAAATGGTGATAGGAAATTATTGCGTTGGAAATACTACAGCCTATCAGTTTGTAAATATTTAATTCCTTATTGGAAGAATTTAATACCATATTTGAAGAATTCTACGAAGTGGAAGCATTCTTGACTTTTTTTGTATTAATCCTTTCTCTCATACAAAGAAAGATGTGACTAATAAAATCGCAAAATATTTTGATATTAAGGATAACTTAGAATTTTAAACTATAAATATAAGAAATAACATTGAATTAAAATCACATCATAACGAAGAAAAATTCTGGAATTTAGGGAATGAATAGTTTCCTATTGTTGAGAAAATGTGCTCCGAAATTTAACTTTCTTTGCGCATCGACATATGCTTGTGAATCTTTGTTTTCCAATATGAAATACTTAAAATCAAAGTACCTATCAAGCTTCGCTGGCACTCATTTCGACCAATGCCTGCGAACAGGGGATTCAACTTACGTGCCACATTACAACGAGTTGACTGTAGATATGCAATGTCCAATTTCGCATTAATTATCAATTTTAAGATTGTTTTGTTTAAATTAAAATTTGAATTTATGCATGAAAAATGTATGTCACATTAATATTTTCACATTTAAATATTAATCCCCTCCCCCTCCTCCTCTTCATCAAGCGCTACCTGCCGAAATCCCTCATTACCATGTTTTTATTAACTTGCTTTCTTGTTTGTGTGTGTGTTTGACTGGTACAAATCTTGCAATCGATTTTTAACTAACTTCTCGACTAGCTAGACATTTGAAACTTTTAGAATAGCTCAGAACACGATGACAATGCATCATTTTAATACTTTTAGCCAAATCTATTCCATATTTTAAATTCCATTACATAAAAATACGAGTAGCGTCTGGAGACAAAAGTAACTGCGCTACAGGCGCCATCTATTAACGTAATATTGAACCTATTAACGAAATTTCGAAATTATTCGGGTAATGTGTTTATATATGTTATTCAATAAATAAATGTTTGAAAATTTCTTATAATTGCTCTCTTTATTACGTATTTCATTATTTTCTTTCAAGTTGATGGGATAATTCCTCAAAGAATTTTTAAAAAGTATTTATTAATACATAGAATTGTCAAGTTTATATGATTCAACAGAAAATTTAAAAACGTGGTACATAAAAAGTCTTTTTATCTTGCATGAAGCTACAGAAGGAGGATAAGCTTCAATGGGGAATTCCTCGAAAAATGGACCGATTATGGTCGCTCACCGGCAGATGGCGCGACATGTTCTACTGGTTCGCATTTTTCATTGAGTTATATGGACACGTGTTTTAGAAAATTGTTTTACAAATTTTTAAATTTATTCTGTGCACAGATATGCCAACATGTTTTTCACCTGGTTGTTCCAGTGGTCAGATTTCATTATAAATTATGTTGCTGGTTATGTAATTAGGAGGATCAGTAGATTTTCTTAATGTGACCAATGCATTCAAAACTTACCATTATAAACAGCAATACTGATCAAAGTAAATTAATTAAAAATAAATAATAATAAATAATAAAAAAATAATTAATAAATTTATTTTTTAAGTGATAAAAGAAATTTAAACTGGTCCTCTTATGCCAGAAATAGGTTGCAATGAGCAACATAACATTAATTTAATTCAAAATGTTGCCAACTTTTTTCTAATTCCGCGCATGCATTTTATAATGCATAAAGAAAATAAAAATTCTCAACTCTGTGCTAAAGGTAAAAAATTAAGAAAACAGTCAAAATTATAAATCACATTTATTATTAAATTTAAGCTTTTATTTTATATTACTTTTGAATTGAATATCTATAAATAATGTTATAAATATCTGTAAAACCAGTCATGTATAATTTTTTGTTCAAATTTATCTATAGTAAATTGTATATCAAGCATTAATTTTTTATTTTATAATAATGTATTAATAGTGTATGTTGTTAGTTTCAATTCTTTATAATTATGAAATACTTTTCTTATATTCAACATATTTTGTGGTTATGGCAAATTAAATACACGTCTGAGCTAAAGCCATCATTATTTTTTAAATTGTTCACAGAAATAAAATATTTCCACTATGAAAACTTCATAAAACTGGTGAATATGCTGAAACCTTAATATAGAATTTAATTACTGTTAAGTTAGTTTTGATAAGTAAATAAGTTTTCGTTGTATGATAAAAAATGTTGTCACTATAAATGCTTATGCAAAATCTGTTGTGTATAAGTAAAAAAAAAAATTTATATTTTCCGATCTTTTTACTGTGAGTACAATAAAACCCATATTTTGTGTAACTAGCTCGCTCTAGAAAATAATGGATCATTATTTACTCATTTCCCTTAAGGGGAGTGGTCACTTTTATGTACATTTAAAAGTATAATTTTTAGACCTATGTTCGATTGTATGTACTACTCATGATTTTTGCTTGATTTACATAAAATTTTTTGAGTAACTGCCTATAATATTGTTTATTATAGATGCAATTTTTCAAGGTAATTAATAAAAATGACTTTTTATGCATAAAAAGTGAATATTTTTTTTAAAAATCGAGCATTTTGCAGTCAACTACTGTGCGCATTCTGTCAAAATAAATCATTAAGGTACATTAATAATTTTTAACTACACTGCTGGCCATAGTAAATGCAACACCCTGAAGGAAACATGCAAATAACATGAAATTTACAACATGCATTAGCGGAGGTGAGATATGCAAATGATTAGAATTTCAGCGCAGACACACATCACGCGCGCCTGTGGCGCCACTTCAAAGCGCTATTTAAGGCTTGGAGATTTCGACGATTTCAAGTTCGGCAATTGTGTTTTTCTTGTGGTTTTTTTAAAAAAAACGATCAATTATGCCTCGTCGAAACCAGCGATCATCTTTTGATCAAGTATCCGAGTTCGACAGAGGAAGGATAGTGGCCTACCGAGATTGTGGATTATCTTTCAGAGAAATCGGTAGTCGTGTAGGACGAAACCAAACAACTGTAATGCGGATATGTGATCGTTGGATGCAGGAGGGTACGACGGACCGGCGTGTTCGATCGCATCCACCTCAGCGCACCACTTCACGTGATGACAGGCAAATTGTGAGCATGGCAGGGACGGATCGCTCAGTCACATCACGAACCATAGCACAGCACATGCAGTCTGTAACGCATCATCCAGTGTCTGCGCGTACCATTCGACGCCGTTTACAGCAGAGTGGTCTGTCCGCAAGACGTCCATTGCTTTGTCTACCCTTGACGCAGAACCACAGACGTCTCCGCCGCTAATGGTGCGATGACAGAAGGATGTGGACGGCAGAATGGAATGAAATTGTCTTTAGTGACGAGTCACGCTTCTGTCTGCAACACCACGATGGTCGCATTCGAGTCTGGAGACACCGTGAGGAGAGGATGCTGAACAGCTGCGTTATGCACCGCCACACTGCTCCTGCACCGGGTATTATGGTATGGGGCGGTATTGGATATCACTCTCGCACACCTCTAGTACGCATTGCCGGTACTTTAAACAGCCAGAGCTACATCTCCGAGGTGTTGGAGCCAGTTGTCCTTCTTTACCTTCAGGGCTTGCCCACAGCCATATTTCAACAGGATAATGCGCGACCACACGTGGCACGCGGTAACTCGCATATGCACACGTGGTCCAACGGTTCTTCGTCAATCGCCAGATTGAATTGATTCCCTGGCCGCCTTGCTCTCCGGATCTTTCGCCGATAGAAAACATGTGGTCCATGGTTGCTCTACGATTGACCCAGATTCCATCCCCAGCTGCCACAGCAGATCAACTTTGGCGACGTGTGGAAGCTGCTTGGTCTGCTGTACCCTAAGAACTCATCCAAAGTCTCTTGTTGGACGAAACCAAACAACGCCGAGGCGTGTGGCAGCGGTGATCTCCAACAATGGCGGCTACTCTGGCTACTGATTTTGGCAGGAACCACACTTCACAGAAGTCTATAAATTTAATCATTTGATACTTGGTCAACATGTTATCTACAAAATAAATTTTGTTGTGATATCTCTTGTCTTTCTTGGTGTTGCAATTTGGGTGGCCAGCAGTGTATATGTGATTACAATACTTCAGGCAACAATATAAAGAAACATTATTCTAAAATATATTAAAACATTTTAGTACGTGCTATTTTTAATTAGAAATTTTAAAAATGACTGAGTAAAAGCTTATAAAAAATTCTTTAAAAAATTAAAATATATTAAGGTCCAAACATTTTGGTGGATTTTGTTGTCTAAAGTGTTGTAATCACTTATAGTAAGCAATTATTAATGTAACTTAATAATTTATTTTGATAGAATGCGCACAGTAGTTGACTGCAAAATGCTCGATTTTAAAAAAATATTCACTTTTTATGCATAAAAAATCATTTTATTTTTTTATTAATTACCTTGAAATATTGCATATATAATAAACAGTATTATAGGCAAAAAATTTCTTGTAAATCAAGCAAAAATCATGAGTAGTACATACAATCCAGCATAGGTCTAAAAATGATACTTTTAAAGGTACGTAAATGTGACCACTCCTCTTTTAAGGAGGGAGATCACCTTAAACCTTCAAAAAACTCAATTTTTTATTATGATTTAATTTTGAAGAATGGAATATAAGGAATCTTATGAAAAAAATTTAAGTCGATACTACAATTAGAACCAAATTTATGGCCAAATGTATAAAGCTAATAGTAAAGTAATTTATAGAAAATTTAAACTTTAAATTGCTTTTTCTAAAAACTTATTTTGAAACTTGTGCGCACTATTTCTTCAAAACTAATCATCACAAATTGCTAAAATTTTTTGTATACATGTATATCTTGCATGTTTGTACAATTTCTACCTAAATTAAGGTATTTTTTTGCAGAATTTTTTTTTTTTAATTTATATTTTTTTGTACATTACAATACATTTGCCTGAAAAAAATATTTTTATGCGAAATATGGTAACTATTTTAGGTGCAGATTAAATTATAACCTATGGATAAAATATATACAAATAATTTAATATAAATCTCTTTTAGTTTTAAAAAATACTCTACACATTGCATTGATCTAAGATTCACTATTCATAAAACATTTTTTTCTTAAAATAATTTATAATAATCTCCCAACAATTCTGTTTTTTTTTTTCTAATAGATAAAACTTTGTACAATTCACCTTTAAAAATTGGTTCAAATTAATTACAAATTAACTGTTTAACAACACATTAAGCTTGGTAGTAAAATCAGTGTATTTTTGTGCATGCAAAGGTGACCTCCCCCTTAAGAATATTAATGAAGTTTAGCAAAAAAGGCAGTTCAAATAAACATTTTGAATGAAGATAAACAATTGTTAAGTTGAATAAATAAATTCATATTAAAAATGCACTTAAAAAAAACTTATTTCTTTTGAAAAATACGAAAAATCCATATTAAAGCGTATGGTTTCCGTGTTATAGCGGCAACAGATCAGGCGCGTGCGCCCTCTAGTGGTGACGACCAAATCGGAGACACATTTTTAACCCATTAATGCCCAACATCGAATTCTTTGATTTTCTTTACCTAATTATGTTCGTACAGGTGCAAAATGAACTGAAAAAATAATAAAAAAATTGCTGCATTAAAGTTTTAATTTTTATTCAAAATAATATTACCGTCCTATAAAAAGGACGCTAGGCACGGGAGGGTACAGGTTTTACACAAACATTTCAACCCTTAGATTTTCTAAAACTATTCCTTTTAATGTCGTTTTTAGATAAATAAACGCATGAAACCAATGGAACTCTGCGAAAATATGCATAATAAAATAAACACAAGGTTTTTTAAATTGTATTTTAATCATTTAAAAGAAATCAAAACAATTTTAAAAGCTGAAAATGTCAAAAATAATAGCTTAAAAGGCACAAATTTAATAAATTATGCCTTATGATAAATTTTACACACTTTTATATTTAAATTTACATATAAAAGGGGCTTATTAAAATACAAAATAATGAAAAAAGCTATTCGAAATTTTTTTTTACACAATTTATATACAAGCTATTTTGTGCGAAAGATTTCAAAGCATTTATCATGCAGTCCAACTAAACATTTATTGCATTTTCTCGTGGATTTTTTGCCACAGTAGGCGCATCTTATCTGTTTTGGATTCACAACGATTAAATGATCTTTCCGTCATACCGGACATTACCATACACTCTTTTTGAAAGTTTTTTTTTTTCGTATCCCTGCAGCCAGACTGTTATTTGGTCTCTTACTGTACTTAGAAAAATATGTCTGACAGATTTCTCTTCTAAAGTGGAGGAGATCCATTCTGTTACTGTCATTAGAAGGGCATAATCTGTACAATAGCCACGCATTTTGGATTGATGCTTCTAAGCTAAAGAAAAACAATGGCCACCACCATTTTTTAGACCGTATGGAACACTGGTATTGTGCCACATTTTGATCCATTTGATCGGTGCCTCCCATAAATTTATTATATTGAGACACAATATGCGGTTGGTCAATCTCTACAAATCTTTTATCAATATTTGACCAGCGTTTGGCCTGAGCTACAGGTTCAATACCATAATGGTTAGACGCCAAAGTAACGACACTATTGTCATTCCACCGAACCATTTTAAAATTTTTGCTGTTCTGAAAATTAAAGCTTCCCCTACTCTACTTTTTAACATATTTAACATCTCCAAGTGGACATTTTTTTAGTTCTATTAACCCGTATAGTGCCATTCATCGGTAACTTCATTAGATGGTGGGTCCAAATAAATATCCGCTTCATGGAATGTATCAATATCAGATAACTCTGCCATTAAAGCTAATGCCTCTCCACAGTCAAACTTAAAATAAAAACAAAAATATAAATAAGAGCTTTAAAACTTATCGATTGCTCATTGCAGTATATTTAGATCAAATATAATTTAGATTAAAAGACAAAATTCTTAAAATTTATTAAATTATAGACATTTAAAGTACACATATTTTGAAAAAATCCAGACAATTACTTATGTACTTCGTAATTTTTCTTTATTTTTTAAAATCACTATATACAGAACACATCCTTTGCTTAAAATTTTTGTATTTAAGAGGCTAATTTGTTAATGCGTTCATTACATTATCAAGAGGCTAATATTTCTCTTAAATAAGACATTTTTTAAAATCATTCCTTAATCAACAGAACATTTATTTGTAAATTATTTTCATAAATAAGGAATACTCAATAATCTTTATTTATAAAAATAATTTAAAACATCATTTTTCTGAAAATAAATAGCATTTCATTTTCTCTATGGTAATAAAACATCATAAATTGAGAAAAAAAGACGCATTCGTATAGCGGAACAGGTCAGAAAAACATGTACCCATCCGTGCCTAGCGTCCTATATATAGAACGCTACGCAAAAGAAAATATAACAGTGTTAAAAAATAATTTTAACAATTTTGAAAGATACATATTTAAGAAAAGAGTATTGACTGTGATAACAGCATAAAATATTTTCGTAACATTGAAAAACAATAAAATAAACTTATTTTTTGCGTGACGCTCTTTTGAAAACCTAAAAAACGACTAAACCTGACTTGAGACCCTCAAAGCAGAAATAGAACATTAATGTAGTGCTACTAACTGATGGAAAATAAGAAATACAACACTTTATCATGATATTCTGCTAGTTGGATCGAAAAAAAATAAAAAATTCAGTGATTTAGAGCTTATTATGTAAGCGTCCTTTTAAAAGGACGCTAGGCACTAATGGGTTAACACTAGCTTCCCCTCCTTCTGTAGCTTCATGTTATCTTGTAATTATTTCTGAAATATGCCCTAGTTAAAAAGGTTGCCAACCCGTGAGATGGAACTTCCGGACAAAATTCGACTTCTGACATTCGGCAGTGTTCATGATCTGAGAAGGGGAGTTCGGGTAGAGGTCGTGAAAGTTTGGCCGCCTCAAGTTCAAAATCCTCGATATCAAAACTTACAGTTTTCTAGATCAACGTCAACCACAATTATTGTTATCATTCAATAAAAATTGGAGCAAATGCCTTTACGATTATACTTGATAAATGAAGGACGACAAACAAGAAAAATCAGAATTTCGTCCACATTGATTAAAAACAAAAATAATAACGAACATGACAGGTAAATAGTACAAACTTCAGAAGAAGAATGCGGCAAGAATAGAGACTGCAGAACCGGACTTAAATGTCAGAAACGGGTTTAGGTTCTCAAGTGTTTCAAAAACAGGGTACTTGGATATTGCCCGGGTTTGAATTATACATGAACCACATGAAAAAGTATATTTATTTATAATGTACAGAATTTTGCTATTTTTAGCTTCCCCGTGGAACTTTACAACTATCTCAATACGAACTTTTTTTTCTTTCTTCTTTTTAAAGCACTTCTTACTTTAGAACGTTTTTATTTTTTAACATCTTGCTTTCTGCTATGGGCCGATTCTCTCATCTTTAAATTTTAGTACCTTGATAAATTAATTTTCCCCTTTTTTACTTTTTCTTGGAAAATTTAAAAAAAAAATTATTTTTATTTTTTATCTCTCAGTTATTTTACTACCTGTTATTTTTAAATTCTCAATTCCACTTTTCTATTTTTAACTTTAAATTTTAATTACTGAGCACTTGTACCTTGAAATAATTATCTTGCTACAGGAGATAAACAGGAGCTACAGGAGAAACAGGATTTAAAGTCGCCAACTTCTAAAGACCCAATTACATCTGCAATGTGCAGAATTTTAGTTTATTGCGTAAGTAAAAATATATTTTTTTTAATTTATTTTAATTGAAGGAAATGGGTTCTAAAACCCGAAATTAACGAATTCTCGGCGAAGATTTTATGTTTTTATTTTCAGTTTGCCATTAGATTAGAAATTCGTCACAGACCAGATTGCATAATTTTAAATAATATAAAACGCAATCTATTTTTGCCGTTTATAACAGCAACATATAAAATTTCTTTTAAAAATTTTATATGAAATAAATCAATAGCAGTAAATGGCAGTCGATTGAATACCTTTTGACAGCAGGAGGGGATTGACATCTGAGATGGTCTAGGACAGGGCTGGCCAACCTTTTTTAGTTGGTGATCGCTTTTCCTATAATTTTTTACTCGGCGATCGACTAGTTCTCATTTTTTAAATGGAAAATGAGCCGCTTATCACTAACATAGTCCATATATTTATGAAATTATGGCTCGCGATCGACTAAAATCATGTCGAAGATCGACCGGTCGATCGCGATCGACCGGTTCGCCACCCCTGGTCTAGGAGGATCTAGTAGTTCATGCTGTGCGCTTCAGACAACTGGTTCCAAACATCTAGATCAGGGATTCCCAACGGGGTCCAGGTGAACCCCTGGGGTCGATGGACGTTTAAAAAGTCTCTATAGTATTCCAGGAGTATATTGGGGGTCTATGATAAATTTTTCTGTTTTAAAATTTAATCTAATTTTTTAGGAATGTAATTATTAGATAATATATCCGTTTTAATATGTATAAATACAGATTTGCATAGGTCGGAGTGATCCACGTTTCTAAAGTCGAATGTCATGACGCTTTTGTATATGCCTCGAATGCCGCCGTCGGCTTTTATTTGTGTACCAACACTAGGCAGAACTGGGGAAATCCACGGAACCTTAAACAGCACGTGTCCTCCCGGTGCAACCAATCAGGAACAGTTTCGTTTTTCTCTTGGCGATGTTTTTGCAATTACAATCTGTTCTTCAATCTTGTTTATATTTATGAAATTAAGAATGAAATAGTACGAAAATAATAAAACCTAATAATGAACCACTTTTTCTAATCTTTTGTTCCTATTCTTAGTCAAATTGTTAACTTTAAGTTTTTTATGTGGAATTATTACTATTATAATTATTGTACCAAATCCGAGCGACGGGAAGATATTCTAAATAGTAAATTTCAAATACAGAAATAAATATGCCAGTTACCGCAAATTCAATAATAGAAATTTATATAACATTAAATCTTTAGTACACTTTTTCACAACTTGCAGAAGAGTAGACAAGATAAGAACGTTGAATCTTCGCTGTAAGCTAACAATTCCAGCACCTAAGAACTTTTCTTTAACATGGTGGGATTCAGAGAAAAAAATTAATTGCAATATAACAATTATCAACAAGTAGCATACGACCTTAAATTTCCCTCCTTCTAAGGACCTCGTCTTAAACCAGCCGAGACTAAAACTTTCCACAAGGAGAATCACCTGTTTAAAACAGTCAACCGATCGCATCAAAACCAACTTTAGAAGATAACTTTTTTTATTCCAGACTCTTATTCTCCTAGGAAACAAAACCCGTGATGCCACACCGCTCAACCAAACCATTTCCCAACAATAGACCCAAGAGCAGGATTTATTACTTACTCCATGGTAGACGCGTGAACGTGCTAAACCATTGTTTTTAATTACCGTAGACTCCAAAACATCGCATGCTGGCGATAACACGCCAAGTTGGCCCCAAACTCGTAACATTATGTTGTATGCTGTATATTATAGAGAAAAATGTGAGGGGGGTCGAGGAAGAAAATCATTCTTTTAAGAGGGGTCGATGTAGGAAAAAGGTTGGGAACCCCTGATCTAGATAGTGATATATTGTTAAGATAGTATCTGCCTAGGTTCGGAGCCCTTTTTTTCAAAAATATATAGTACTGATTAAAAACATATATTTTTAGCTCAAATGTGATATAAAATCATGAAAAAAAATATAATTTTGGTAAAAGTTTCGTAACATTTTAAAATAGAGGGAATTTTTTATAAATTTTTCGCACAATTGAGTACTTACGCCAGAGACCCTACACTCCATTCAACTCAATATATTTTAATTTCCTTTATACTATATACTACTGTGACACTCACCCGTGTTCTAAAGTAAAAGTTTTACAATATTCCCAAAAATCGCTGAAATATACGCCAAAATGGGGACAAACACTGTTTTTTTACATGTTTTTATTAACTCGCTTTCTTGTTTGTGTGTGTGTTTGTCCCTTACAAATCTTGCAATCGATTTTTAACTAACTTCCCAACTAGCTAGACATTTGAAAGTTTTAGAATAGCTCAGAACACGATGACAATGCATTATTTTAATACTTTTAGCCATCTTTATGCAGAATTAAATTAATTTTCAGTTAATTTTGTTTTGTAGACTAGTGCAGCCCTCTATCGGCCCGGACGGGAACGAAAAGTTAAACGCAAGTTAACTTCCAATTAACTTCATTTTCTTTCAACTTGATAGGATAATTCATCAAAAAAATTTTTTTAAGTATTTATTAATACATGATTCAACAGAAAATTTAAAAACATGGTATATAAAAAGTTCTTTTTAACTTGCAATTACTTTTTAAATTATCTATCTTTAAGTGCTAGTACCTGCAGCAGTGGCCCACTCAGGGGGGGGGGGTCAAGAGGCCCTGCCCCCCCCCAAAGAAATAGAAATTGCATTATAAATATTTATTTTGCATTATAAATATTTTTATCGTTCATCTCGCTCGCCCCCCCCCCCCCCCAAAGAAAAAATCCTGGTGCGCCACTGACCTGCAGAATGATTAAATTAACGAATATAGCTTAGCTTTTAGGTCAAAAGATAGTAGTATGTAAGACACTACTGCAAAATTTCATTGAAATATATTGAAAACTTTTTAAATGATTAGCTTTCTCGTTTACAATAGTAACTGAAAAATAAGTTTTCTAGAAATTGCATATAAAGATGCTACATTTAGTCTTTTAATATAGCTTTCGGTTTATTAAATTGGCTATAAATTCTCATCCAATGATCGTACGATTAAATGTAAAGCAGTTTTAGGGCCTGTTCATAGGAGTTCGGTAGCGGAAGCGCTAAAGTATTGAAAGATATTTAACCAATGACAAACCTCCAAACGATTAGTAACGAAATTTTTAACGCATATGATTGGTTTATTTCCGTCTCGGCGCCATCTTTCCTTTTACGCTTCCGCTACTGGACTCCTATGTGAACAGGACTTTAGAATCCTAAAAGATTGGCCTTTGAAATAGAGCAGTACATTTATTCTGAAAGAAAAAGGCTTCTAAATTTGTTAAGTAATAAATGAGAAATATGAAATGTTAGTGCAAAAATGAGATAAATTTCTTACTCCTAATTTTCTTTTCAGAGAATTTTGAAGTTCAGACATTTCTTTAAAATCTTTCTCCAAAACAGTTTGAGAAATTATAATCTATGTATATAAAACAGTTCCGTAACTGACTGACTGACTGACTCACTGACATACAACACACAGACCAAACCGCTGAACCTAAAGGGCTGAAATTTTGCATGGCGATTCTTCTTATGGTATAGGGGTGCACTAAGAAAGATTTTTGAAAAATTCTTCTTAGAATTTTTTAAATTAAATTTTTAAGCTGTTTTTGTAACTTTTTTTAAGTTTGCATTTAAAATAATAATTTGAGGGTTATAAAATTTATATCACGAGAAAGATCATAAAAATTCCTTTAAAATGAAATCTTTTTCGAATATTTATCTCCATTTTCTGATTTTTGGTGAATTTTTAAAGATTAATTTTTCGAATTTAATTTATTAAATGCTGATCACGTGATTTCTTTTTCTGGTGCTTTAAATAAATTTATCGTCACGTGCATAACAACTAAAAAGACAAAAAAAAAATATTTTTTATCTTTCTAATGCAGCAGACGATTGGATATTATCCAAAAAAATAAATATCCCTTACGATTTTTTTATAAATATATATATATATATATATATATATATATATATATATATATATATAAAACAGTTCCGTAACTGACTCATTCATTCATTCATTCATTCATTCATTCACTGACTGACTGACATACAACGCACAGACCAAACCGCTGGACCTAAAGGGCTGAATTTTGCATGGCGATTCTTCTAATAGTGTAGGGGTGCACTAAGAAAGATTTTTCTAAAATTCTTCTTAGATTTTTTAAAATTAAATTTTTAAGCTGTTTTTTAAACTTTTTTTACGTTTGCATTTAAAATAATACATTGCGGATTATAAAATTTATATCACGAGAAAGATCATAAAAATTCCTTCAAAATGAAATCTTTTTCGAACCTTTACCTTGATTTTCTGATTTTTGGTGAATTTTTAAAGATTAATTTCTAGAATTTTATTTATTAAATGTTGATCACGTGATTTCTTTTTCTGGTACTTTAAATAAATTTATCGTCACGTGCATAACAACTAAATAGACAAAAATGATATTCTTTTTCTTTCTAATGCAGCAGACGATTGGATATTATCCAAAAAAAATAAATATCCCTTACGATTTTTTTATAAATATATATATATTTTGGCATTAATTGCATAAATTGACCGTTGTATTTAATTTGAATGTACTCCGTAGCGAAGCGCGGGTTTTCAGCTAGTATATATATATATATATATATATATATACACCGGGTGGCCATAATTAAACTGACAGTGCTCACAGTGTTCTGTAGCGCGATCTGTTTGCGAGAATGGCGCCACATTTTGAAGGAAGATTAAACAAGACGGGGGACGAAGGATTCCGCGAAAAAATAAATTAGTTCCAAAAGTCACCGCTAGGGGAATATTTGGCGCTGTGTAATAGAAAATAGAGTGTTAACAAATGCAAATTAATTCGGAATAAAATTACCTTTTATTATGCACATTTTCTTATTTAGTTCAAGTGCAATATGGAAACACTTTTAAAAAAGCGTAAAATCTACATAAACAGCGATAAAGTCTCGTGATCTGCAATATCACGTACGCTGAGCAGAAGAAGAAGTTCTTTATTCAAATTTCACGTTACATCCATTGGCACAGTGCCAGCTGCTTGGGTTTTAAAAGGCAATGTGTTACGTTTCGAATCAATCGGATTGAAAGTTTATGTGCAATGTCTCATTCTTTAGTCGAGCGTGCGTTACTGGTCAAATTCTTTTACCTCAACCAGTGCAACGCGTCAGCCGCTCTTCGTGCTTTTAGAACACACAAAAAAAAAATGCGTAAAGGTAACGGTCCTGTGTCAGTTAATGGGCTAAAAGCAATGGTTGCGACGTTTGAGAAAACAGGTTCTCTGAAGGTTCAGTCAGGCAGAGGACGAAAACCTGTACCACAGGATACAATCGAAGCAGTTGCCACGGCGATTGTCGACAGAGGACCAGACAATATTGCTGCCACCTCTAGCGCTCGTGGATTAGCTCGGAATATGGATATGCCTTACAGTACGGTATGGAAAATCTTACGAAAGATTATCAACTTCTATCCGTACAAGATCAGCCGTGTACAGGAGTTACTGTACCCCTACCATGATAAGCGATTGACTTTTGCTCTCACCTTTCTTGCCAGAATGGAGGTGGATGATGCTTGGCCGTGGAAAATCTTATGGGGAGACGAGGCCCACTTTTACCTGCATGGAACTGTAAATACCCAGAACTGCCGAATTTGGGATGACAAATCACCACATGCAGTCACAGAAATTCCTTTACATTCACCAAAGGTAACTGTTTGGTGTGGGTTCACAGCGGAATTTATCGTAGGTCCATTCTTCTGAGAACATTACCCCGACAGGACCGGAAACCTGTTCTGTTACCGGAGAGAAATATCGCCACATGTTGAACAGCTTTGTCATTCCGGCACTTCAGCAAAGACAATGCCTGGGGGAAATCATTTTCATGCAAGATGGAGCCCCTCCACACGTTGCTGTACGGGTGCAACAGCTGCTACGACAGAAGTTCACAACAGAAAGAATCATTAGCCGCTACTTTCCAATTGCATGGCCACCTCGGTCGCCTGATCTTACCCCATGCGACTTCTGGCTATGGGGTTACCTTAAGTCCAAGGTCTATCAAGGAGTGGTCCAGGACCTGTCTGCGTTGAAGGATAACATATCACGGACTGTAAGGGAGATTCCTGCAGACATGTTACTTTCTGCTGTTGTGCATACTGTGCACAGAATGCAATATGTGGTCCACAACAACGGCAGCCACATTGAACCTCATTTGAATGCAAAATAAAAGGTAATTTCCGTATTGATTTGCATTTGATAACACTCTATTTTCTATTACACAGCGCCAAATATTCCTCTAGCGGTGACTTTTGGAACTAATTTATTTTTTCGCGGAATCCTTCGTCCCCCGTCTTGTTTAATCTTCCTATAAAATGTGGCGTCATTCTCGCAAATAGATCGCGCTACAGAACACTGTGAGCACTGTCAGTTTAATTATGGCCACCCGGTATATATATATACTAGGGGCTTTGCCCCTAGGCTCGCTACGCTCGCTCCTCTGTTATGGCTAATAGCGAGATACATAGGGGTGATTATCGGGCAATGTAACAGCCATTTACTGTTGTCAGTCACTCTTATGCGAAGGGGAATCACTGTTGAATCTCTGTTTCAGCTTTAAAATTCAATTAAAAATCGAAATTTTAAGATAGAGACTTGAAACGAGGTTTATATGAATGAGAAAGCTTTCATCTTCCAGATGATGTAAATATTTTCTTTGTAAGATAAAAACTCGAGGAGCATTGACATTACATCCACATATGTGACGATATTTCTCGAAAAAGTGGGTTTAATATTTTGATGAAAATATTAGTCTGTTTTAAATTATTTTTAAACAAATGAGGTGTCATGTCGTGGCCGACAACAAGCCAACACATGACATGACATGACAACTGGTGGCAGCGGTGGGATGTTGCACGACTTCACAACTCCCTCCCCCTAAAAAAGTCCAAAGATCTTCTTTGGGATAGCCAAAGTTCGGATAATTAATTCAATATTCAGATATGAGATTGTGTTCTCTTCTTGTTTGAAGGAGAAATGTCTGTAGTCTTAGATTGTAAAAAGGTTAAAATTCTACGATTAATTTTTGCCGAGTTATCGTAATCTGAACATGAAAAAGTCAATATTTTTCCACAAAACATAAAATAAAAAAAACTTAAAGTCCGACGAAGATGAGACATGTCTTACTTTCTTCCCCGCATTTTTTCTGCATCTATTGGTATCGGTCTCTACCCCATACCCCCAGTGGTTTCGGAGGAGATAGCTTGACAAGCTTTTGACAGCGGCGGCGGCGGCGCCAGTTACTTTTTTTAGAATGTATATATATATATATATATTACATCAATTGTATACATTGATCGTCGCATTTTTTATAAATATATACTAGGGGCTTTGCCCCTAGGCTCACTACGCTCGCTCCTCTGTTATGGCTAATAGCGAGATACATAGGGTTGATTCTCGGGCAACGTAACAGCCATTTACTGTTGTCAGTCGCCCTTATGCGAAGTGGATGAAGCCCGCCTATGGGTGAAAAATTGGATCTTCTTTCATGTATTCTGCGAATGAGAAGGAAGCGAATGAGAAGTATTTTTTTAAAATTCAATTAAAAATCGAAATTTTAAGATAAAGACTTGAAATGAGGTTTATATGAATGAGGAAGCTTTCGTATTCCAGATGATGTAAATATTTTTTTTTGTAACATAATAAATCTGAGAGCATTAAACTTATATTTGTCGAAACGCATAAATTTGTCGAAAAAGTGGGTTTTAAATTTTAATAAAAATATTAGTCTGTTTTAAATTATTTTTAAACAAATGAGGTCTTGTTTGAAGGAGAATGTCTGTAGTCTTAGACTGTAAAAAAATCAAAATTCTACGATCCTTTTTTGGCGACTTATCGTAATCTGAACATAAAAAAGCCAATATTTTTCCACAAAATAAAAAAAAATAAAAAAAACTTACAGGCCGACGAAGATGAAACATGTCTTACTTCCTTCCCCACGTTGTTCTGCATCTATTGGTATTGGTCTCGACCCCATACCCCCAGCGATTTCGGAGGAGATAGCGTGACAAGTGTTTGACAGCGGCTTCGACAGCAGCGGCAGTTACTTTTTTTTAGAATATATATATATATATATATATATATATTTGGCATTAATTGCATACATTGACCGTTGTATTTAATTTGAAGCGCGGGTTTTCAGCTAGTTAATCTACATATATATATAACAGTTCCGTAACTGACTGACTCACTAACTGACATTCAACACACAGACCAAACCGCTGGACCTGAAGGGCTGAAATTTTTCATGGCGATTTTTCTTATAGTGTAGGGGTGCACTAAGAAGATTTTGAAAAATTCTTAGATTTTTTTAAATTAAATTTTTAAGCTGTTTTAGTAACTTTTTTTAAGTTTGCATTTAAAACAATAATTTGAGTTATGAAATTTATATCACGAGAAAGATCGTAAAAATTCCTTTAAAATGAAATCTTTTTCGAATCTTTACCTCCATTTTCTGATATTTGGTGAATTTTTAAAGATTAAATTTTAGAATTTAATTTATTAAATGCTGATCACGTGATTTCTTTTTCTGGTACTTTAAATAAATTTATCGTCACGTCCATAACAATGAAATAGACAAAAAAAAATTTTTTTTCCCTTGCTAATGCGGCAGACGATTGGACATTATCCAGAAAAATATTAAAATACAGTAATAGATATGTTCCTCAAACTGCACTATATTCTTTAGTATGTTCTATTAGATTTAATTTCAGTATTTTCTTCGACATTATTTTGTCTATAAAAATATCCGTTACGATTTTTTCATACATATATTTTTTTGCTTTTTTGGCATTAATTGCATACATTGACCGTTGTATTTATTATATATATATATATATATATATATATATATATATATATATATATATATATTTACGTGTTAACTGCATACATTGACCTTTGTACTTAATTTGAATGTACTCCGTAGCGAAGTGTGGGTTTTCAGCTAGTTTCTCATATAAGTCAAAAAGATTTGAAAGCAAGTTTTCTTTAAGTTTGAATACTTCAGAATATTCCCGCATTTTCTAGTCATCGTTCAAAGTCTAAAAAATAAGAAACTAAATCTATTGAGAATTTTAATTTAAAAATGCCAAATTCGAAATTTAGCACCAAAACAGCCATTTCAATGTAGGCAGATTAGAAAAGACCCATTAGAATGTTGTTTTTTAAACCCAAGATTGACTACACTGCTCAAAAATATTAGGGGAGCAAGCAAAGAAGTTAAGAAAACCGTGCGAGACAGCCACGTATTGGCATAAAATTCATAGTACACGCGTATCAATGCGCAATACAGAAAAAAAAGACGTAAAAAAATTTGCAATTAAGCTTTAATTCTTTGAAAATATGGAAAAAACATGAAAAGATGATTTAGGGCAACAATTTGGTTACATGTAAACGATAAAAAAAAATTATTGTTTAGATATTATGCAAGATTTTTAATATGGCGTGTGGTCTCCTCGAACAGCTAAGACTGCGGCACACCTGTTTTCCATGGATGCGATGATGTTATCGATAAGACTTTGGGAATACTGTTCCACTCCTCAAAAAGTGCAATCTCCAAGTCTCGGAGAGTAAAAGGAGGCCTTGGTCTCGCAGCAATGCGTCGTCCGGACATGTCCCAAACATGCTCGATGGGATTCAGGTCAGGAGAGCACGCTGGCCATTCCATACGTTGTATTGTTTTAGCTTCAAGCATGTTCTCCACAAGACGAGCTGTATGCGGTCTGGCATTATCATGCTGGAAAACAAAGGAATCTCCAATGGCTGCAGCGTAAGGTATGACATGAGGTTTCAGTATCTCGTCTGCATACCTTCGGGCCGTCAAAGTACCATTCCGAATGATATGCAGGTCCGTACGTCCACCTATGCTGATTCCACCCCATACCATAAAACCAGCTCGTCTGCATTGTGACCTTTCACGAACGAATGTGGGGTTATTTCGAGTGCCCCTTTCCCTCCATACCAAAACACGTCGGGTGTCACACTCCAGACTGAATCGGGACTCGTCTGTAAACAGCACTTGGCTCCAATCATGTTGCTCCCAATCTCGATGTTCAGCAGCCCATCTTCTTCGGGCCGCACGGTGGCGTGAGTTCAACGGAATGCAGACCATTGGCCTACGTTCATAGAGACCTTCCTCATGAAGCCTATTACGTACTGTTTGGCTGGACACCCTTCGTCCTGTTGCCAAAAGCAACTGTCTTTGCAGCTGAGTAGCATTGTCAGTTCTGTTTCGACGAGCTATTAACAGTATATACCGGTCATCAGTTGGCGCGTGGCCGACCTTGCCTGGTCGACGTCTAACATTCCCTGTTTCTTGGAATCGATTCCACAACCTTGCAACGACACTTCTGGCGACTCCAACAGCGTCCGCGACACTACGTTGTGTTTGCCCGGATTCAAGTCTGCCTATAATACGCCATGCCATGGATTCCGGTAAATCCCGTTGTTGAGATATTTTCAAGTCACCTTTTCTCAAAAAGAATACCTGAGCAATCGAATTTCACAGTGAAGGCAGTGAAACAGACGTTTCTGCAACATCCCGATTTCCATCCTTACGTTCTTTTTCTGGTTTTTGACGTCATGAACTTTGATTTGCATATGAAGTTTTCTTCTTCTGTTTCCTGCTAGGCTTTAAATTATGGATAATTTATTTTATGTTACTTATCGGTATAAGTATTTGCGTAATTTCGTTAAAACCATGTGCTCCCCTAATTGTTTTGAGCAGTGTACTTTCGAATACCCGACTACAACCTTTGGAACCGAGTTTTCAGTTCCAATAATTTCCCCCGTATACCTGGTTCTGCAGTCTCTGTACAAGAATGTCATGTGAAAAACGACTCAATTTATTACTCTTCTCATATCCATGTAACACTAAACCTCTGTCTGTATTTTAGTACAAGAAAAACTGCTCACTATAACGTCATTATTTGCTAGAACAAAATATCCCTGAAATGAAGAGCTATATAGTAAATCAATTTTCGTTAAAATAAGTCTCGAATTTCAGGAGCGAGATGTATTTTCAATCGTATTTTATAGCGTTCGTTAAAGTCAGACGACAGACGGTGGTTTACATATTAAATTTCACTGCTCACATCAGTCGGCTGAAAGAGGAATCGTCTGTTAATTGCGAGGGGTAAAATTCAATGACTAGGCAATGATAAGAGCGACTTTTTTTTCAATGATCAAGGCGCAAGATATTATTGAAAAATCAATTTAGTTTCTGGCCAGGGTTTAAAATAAATTTTTTTAAAAAATGTTCCCAGACCTTGGCATTTATCTCTATGGTTTTGCGTGAGTCCAGTAGTTGGATGTAGTTCGGCAAAATCATTTCATTTGAAAAGCAAGTTAAACTAATGGAGAAAACACCATGGTTCGAGACTTTAGATACGCGCCAAGGGCTCGAGATAGCCTTGTGGTAGCGCGCTGGGTTCCGGTGCTGACGGGCTCGGATCGAATCCTGACACGCGCCATTAAATACCTCGGTGTCTAGGCCGGATATGAAGACGTTAAATCCGTAGACCGAAAAGTCCTTGTATGAGGTCTTTCCGGAACCTCATACAGGGACATACCTGTATGAGGTATGTCCCTGTATGATGTACGCTCATACCTGAGAGGGTGGGAGAGGGTACGGTCCCTCCCGATTCGCTCCGGGGGTGTTCGGTCAAAATTGAGGTGGCAACTAGCTAAGACGGACTCTGACCCTTATGGTGCTATATATGGCGAAGCAGCACTCTTCAGCCCAAAGCCTATATGGACCTGGTTTGTAACTCCCAGCTAGGAGGCATTACAAGCAACAACAACAAATACGCGCGTAGATGTTATTGATTAGATTCATTACTTGTTCTTTCTCTGTTAAAAGTCGCTAAGACATTGTTATATTAATGTTTATGGAAATTTTGACAGCTTGAAAAGGACAGAAAATAAAATCTGTCTAAGTGATAACAGTAGTACTTTAGTGCTAAAAAATAAAACTCTACTAACGTAATTACGTGGTTGAAGGCTCTTGGATATTCGAGCTAAGTATCCGGCATTTTGTTGCCCACTGGCGCTAAATTAAGGCTGCTGTGTACTAACTGTGTATATTTGATTCGCTCACCCCAATGTTAACCTATGGAGAAAATGTGTCCAAGGATTGCCGACTTGGATTGAAAGATTAAAATAAATAAATAAATTGTGCTCCGTAATAGAGAAAGAAATTTTTACACCTTGGGACATTTTCCCGTTTGTTTAAAAAAGTGCAAATAATATTTTAAAATTTAATTTATTCGGGGGAGAAATCTGGTATAGTGTGATTTAAAAGCTCCTAAATTCCTCTGATGGGCGGAATTTATAAAATCAATCCTTTTGCACGGTGCAGAAAATTTCAGGAAAATATAATTTTTTTAGGATTATCAGGTTACAGAATGATCAAGAATAATTACAAGATAAAAAGAACTTTTTATATACCATGTTTTTAAATTTTCTGTTGAATCATATAAACTTGACAATTCTGTGTATTAATAAATACTTTTTCAAAAATTTTTTGATGAATTATCCCATCAACTAGAAAGAAAGTTAAGTTAATTGGAAGTTAACTTGTGTTTAACTTTTCGTTCCCGTCCCGGGTGATAGATGGCTGCACCAGTCTACGAAACAAAATTAACTGAAAATTAATTTAATTCTGCTTAAAGATGGCTAAAAGTATTTAAAAAATCATGTCTGAGCTATTCTAAAAGTTTCAAATGTCTAGCTAGTCGGGAAGTTAGTTAAAAATCGATTGCAAGATTTGTAAGGGACAAACACACAAACAAACAAGAAAGTAAGTTAATAAAAACATGGTAAAAGAAAAAAGAAAAAAGTTTGGAACTTTCACCATCTCATATATTTTGAAGGAAGTCATTGAAAATAGCTCCTCCTCGAGTTGCCGGTATAATTCAGTTTATGGCCTCAAGCTCTGGAGACATGGCTTGGCACTCCAGCTTGTCAAACATAGAATCCTGCTACCATCTTGTTACGATTGGTTGTCTTATATCAAACAGTCACTAGCAATTGACATACAACAATGCTATGAACAGTAACACGGCCTCAGAGCAACGTTTTCAAGTCTATGAATGGTAGAAGGCTATGATTTTTGGAGAGCTATGTGCGTAACTTGCCTTCTAGCCTGTCCGGTGAACATTATTTTCAATACCTCAATCGAACTGAAAAGTGTCAAAAGCTCCAAAATTTGTCATAAGTTGAAGATACTTCGACATCAGAGCAAACACCAATGCGTAATCGTAATTCCTTGAAGAATGTTCGTATGGAGCTTCAAAGACTTCGAGCAAATTCAAATACTTTGCAAAGCTAAAAATACTGTATTGCTTGTGATCTTGGCGGATATATAATGAGTTCTTGCATACGTTATGAGTATGCTCAAGTTTTATGTACAGCGATAAACTGTAACTTCTTTCTCTGTATCTGTTGTTTTGCTGAAAATTTTTATATCAGGTAATTAAAATTAAGTATTTGAATTTCAATGTTTTATTGATCGTGATAGACTAACTGAGCTATATACAGGGTGGTCATAAAAAACTTTGCCGATATATGGCCATCTAGCGGCTGTTCCGTACAACCGATCGAGATGAGATTTCAGATATACAGAGGCTGTTCACACATTTTTTTAGACGATGTATATTGTATTCACAAAACTAAATTACATAAAATTCTTGTGTTTTAAATGTACTATTTGACATTCCTTATTCTGAACTATCTTTCGACACCGCAATTTCCAGGATAATAATGCCTTTTGAAGTGTCAGAAGAGGTATTCTATCCCATTCCTCCTGAACAGCTTTCCAGAGTCCTGTAAGGGTTTTGGGACGACGTTTGGATAATGCAGATTTTAAAAGTCCGAAAGCACAAAAATACATAGGTGATACATCGGGAGATTTAGTAGGGATATCAGTGAAGGGTATGGCCTTGATACCAGTTTTTTGTTCCATTTCTTTTAGGAAATTTACAGTGGATTTTGATGTGTGACTGCTAGCTTTGTCCTGATGGAGTCTCACAGATTGATGGCACTGTGGGTAAAGCGATGGTATTTCATTCAGAAAAATTGGCGATAAAATATGTTCCTGATAGTATTTGGAGTTAATCTTGACATTTTTTTCCACTCTCTTTATTTTTAACTTGCCATTATAAGAAAAACCAGCAACAATCATGAATCCCTTAGAAAAACCTTCTTTCGATTCTTTGAACCATGTACTTAAATTTTTTTCTCCCCTTTTATGATATTAAATGGCTCTTTTTTTGTTGCAATCATTTAAATACACCCATGATTCATCTATTGTGACAATTGTTTTCCATTTTTCTTTGGATAAGTGTTTCTCATATAGAATTCTGCAGCGTGTCCTGCGTTCAGCGATATGATTTGGAAGAAGACGATGCACATTGCATTTTTTCGCTTTCTTAAGATTTAAATCAACGTTTATCATTTTGTTTACAGTGGACACCGAGCATTTTAATGATTTTGCAACTGTCCTTTGACTAGGGGGATTTTCTTTTAACATTAAACAACGTACCTTTGCAATAGTCGAAGATGTCCGTTTTTTTCCTTGGATACTTGTTTGGAATTTTTGTCCCACTTGAGGCTCCAATTTGACGTTTTTTTCCTTTCTTGTTGACGATATTACCTATCGACGCTTTAGATATCACAAAACCATGACTCTCACATCGTTTTTGGATAACGGAGTATGCATATTTCTCTTCGGAAAGAGCATAAATGTAGCCTTCGAACCACTGCTTTGTTAAAAACGCCATTTTGAATAAAAACAAAACTTTCAAGCCGCAGACGATAATTTTGACTTTTAAAAACATAGTACAATTGCAATTATTTCTTTTGCAGCAAACGATTTTTTATTACCGCTTACCAAAATCATCTAAAAAATGTGCGAACAGCCTCTGTAGTTATTCAGAGGTATGAGCTCGCGATTCTGTGAACGTCAACAAAGTGGTTCCCACGGTTACGGTTATGGGTAGAGAAGCTCGAAATTTTCAAATGGCACTGCCCACTTTTTCTCGTCGCAAAATGCTCAGTGCATGCGAAAACCCTAAAGAGCGTTGGAACGGTACGTGTATCAGAAAAAGCGGACGCGTTAAGCACGCACAAAAAACAACTCTGCGAACGGCCAACAATAACACGATGATGGCACCCATGTCGAAAATGTGTAATCCAAATAAAAGTTTTCTTTTGCCCAATCTCTGTTGTCATCAGTGATTGGTGTCTTGACTCTGTCATATGCAAATTTCCTCCGTGCGCCCCGATCGTGTTTTTGTAGGCCGTTCACATAGAGCTGTTTTTTGTTTGTGCATAACGCGTTCGTTTTTTGTGATACACGTACCGTTCCAACGCTCTTTAGGGTTTTCGCATGCGCTGAGCATTTTGAGACGGGAAAAAATGGGTGTTGCCATTTCAAAATTTCGAGTTTCTGTACCTATAACCGCAACCGTGAGCGCCACTTTGTTGCCGTTCTCAAAATCCCGAGCTCATACCTCTGAAAAACTATACCTGAAATCTCATCTCGATCGGTTAAACAGAAGGGCCGAAAAAATTCAAAAAGAGTGCCGAAGGATAAGAATTTCTTTTCCCAAACCTGCGAAAAATTTTTAATGTAATCTCCATCACCGCCTAGGAGACCATTAAAAAATTCAGAAAGAGTGCCGAAAGAAATGAATTTCTTTTCCCAAACCTGCGAAAAATATTTTATTATTTCGAATACTGTGTTATAGGGTTATATGAGATAACGCAGCCTTCCTAAACCTTTTTCTCTCACGGACCACGTGGATATGTTTGCTATATTACGCGGGCTGCATTGTAGCAAACATATCCACGGTACACTAAATCTCATAATACAGAGTGATTCAAAATGAATATAACGATTACAAACGGCTATAACTATTTAAACGAAAATAATTTATCGATAAGAATTACACAGAATGTAAAAGGAAGTTCAAAATTTTGTTTGTATACATTATAAATGTTTTATGCGACTCCTCTTGGTCACACGGACAACATCTAAGCGATAGTCCATTTCACGCCGTACATTCTGAAAAATATGTGGAGTCATCAACGCAAGCGCATTAGAAATCCGCAGTTTGAGTTCTTGAATTGTTTTCGACAGAGGAAGCGTATACACAAGGTCGTCTTTCACATAACCCCATAGAAAGAAATCGCAGGGTGTCAAGTCCGGAGATCTAGGTGGCCAAGAGTAGAACACATCGTCGGAATCTCCAGTTCGTCCCAGGGATGCGACATCGATGTCGATGTTTTCAAAACATCAATGTTTAGATCAAAACAGCGATGTTCTAGACATCGATTTATTGGATCCGATTTTTTTTAAACATCGATGTTTTGTGTTTTAAAACATCGATATGTATATATATGTAACTTTCTTTTGTATTATTTCATTTGAAAATGAAAGATTTGTTAATAAATTATTCTTATTAATATTTTTGATATTAAACACTGTTGAACCAAACTCAAAAATTCTTTAAATGATTTTGCCTTTTACTCTACTGATATGAAACCAATGCTTTTGTCTTGTATTACAGTCATGACCTTCAGATATTTTTTTTACTAAATTATTTAAGCCTCCTGGAAGTAAATTATTGTCCAACTTGTAAATAAACATGACATGATATTTACAATAATTTTTTCACATTCAACAAATTTAAATTAGAAAGCATCGCGGATTTTTCTCTATGGCTTTGGTCCTATCAATTGTTTTGATAGCAAAAACATCTTCCTCAATTTTCTGGTAAAAGTAATAAAATGTATCATGGAAATTATGTGATATACGCTGACTCTAGAAACCAAGTTTTTGTCATTTGTGTCAGCCCAATCAGAGAGTAAAATTAAATCCCCACTCCCCGCGACTAACCAAAGTAACATTAAAGTTAGAGGTTACTAAAGCAGTTTTAAAATATGGATGTTCAAAACATCGATGTTTAAAAAAATCGATGGTTTTTGGGCGATGTTTTATTAGCATCGATGTTTTAATATTGAATATCGATGTTTCAAAACATCGATGTTTTGTTGTCGATGTCGCATCCCTAGTTCGGCCGAGCCAACGCTTTGGAAGATGCTGGTTTAAAACTGTGCGAACCTCCATACCCCAGTGTGGGGGTTGTAACATCTTCCGTGCTTGGTGTCAAAGCCAACACGCTAGGTAGCGTCACACCGGTTATGTATAGTGATAAAACAGCTTACTAATAAGAACTTTTTACACTGATATCAATTTATTAGGGATTCTGGATTAAAATACTTCACGATTAGGTCGTATTCTGGAACATCAATTTACACTAGTAATGTCCGTTGAAGTCTGCGACGCACGTTAAAGATTGTCCGTTCAGCTGGCTGGATGCTCTGTCGCTACGGATCGTCGATCGGGCCTTCAGGCAATAAAGCTCTAATCGCAGAAGTCTCAGTTGCTAGGAACGGATTCCACTCGTGGGAACCGGCTGGAATGAGGCGAACTCGAGCTCCAAACGCAATTTGATCTAATTATCACAGAGTAGTGGACGGCTCGTCCCACACTCTCACCAAAGAAACTAGCTGCTTCGAAAATAGGGAAGATCAAGCTTTGATCTCTAAACGACCCTTCTCAGCGAGAAAGGGAACCTGATTTCAACTGTTAAACAGGGTGGAAGAGGAGTTATTTGAGGGGTTGTATGTCCTTGGTTAGTGTATATTAAGTTTAAAAAAATATAACTTAAATAAAAGTGTTAACGAAACATATTAACCTAAAAAAAAAATAAAATTCACATTTCTTTCCTTTGATGTAAAATTGTAAAAGTTTCCGAAAAATTCTGAAAGAGTCTCTTAAAAAAAAAAAAAGTTCTCCGTTTTCACTTTGACGTCAAGGAGTGGCAAAAATATACAAGCGGCTAGATTCTGCCGATCGATAAAATTTACTTGCTTTCTAATTGGACAATGAATAGCGTCATTTAAGGTGATATTTATACCTTTTCCCCTCTTTTGTGGATGTCTTTTGCTGAAACTTTATCATGGAAAAAAACATTAAATTTGTTACTACAGTCGTACCCCGTTATAACGAACTTCAAGGGACCAAAGGTTTTGTTCGCTTTATCCGGTGGTTCGCTATATCCGAACCGTTAAGAAAAATGCTAGATTTCACAAAACGTATAATTCATTAGTTCATGTGTATTCAATAATGATGTGTTGAAAATGATAATGAATTCAATCGACTAAAATCCATTACATTTAACAACACAATACTAATCAAATTACGTATAATAGGAAAACGACGGGACCAAAATTTTCGTTCGTTATATCCGTGAGTTTTATACCGGGTTCGCTATAACGGAGTTCGACTGTAGTTGCCTGATGGTTTAACAACAATTTAATTTGATGTTTTGAAGTAAACAGCTAACGGAAGAAAATAATAATTTTGCTAGTCTGCTTTGATGTCAATTTAATAAGGCAGTGTAAAGTCAGTGTTTCGTGCCATAAGCTAATTTTAAGCATCCATCTGGTTTGCCCTTTTCAAGGTAATTACTCCGAAACTTATTTTATTTTTGTATTGAGGATTTTTAGAAACAGTGTCTTCTTGTAATGCATTTGTTTTCAACTTTTTTAGTATCATGGACCCCTCCCGCTGACAATAAAGTCTAATACTGAGCTCCGCAACCTTTTATCTTCCACGGCACAACAACGTTTTTTTCGGTAATTCCGCGGCACACCATAAGAAAAGGCTTGCAAATATATAAATTACAGTAAATACGTATATGTTTTATTAGATAAAAAAAAAACACAACAAAATAGCTCTATGTATCAAGATAATTATAATCATTTAAGTTTTATAGAATTCATTTTGAACTGTACACCAACACAAGAACAAAAATATATAAATTATAGTTTACAAGTAAAATAAAATTCTCTGTAAATTTTTATATTGAAATTTGTTTTTTGGTCTTTATTTAAGCCTAATAAATCAAAGTTAATTTAAACATAACTAATTTATTAATGAGATATTTGAAATTGTTTTGATAAATCTGCGTTTTATATTTGGCTCTATAATAGAAAGAGCTACAGTTCATGGTCAAGGCCCTTTAAATATGATCGTTTGTCATTTTCAATTAGAAACAGTGTCGAAAAACTTTGTTCGCATAAGTATGTCGTCGAAAATGGGAGCAAAATTGCAATGGCCTTGTCAGAAATTTGTGGATATTCTTCCTTAACTGAAATCCAGAAATATGACGCTCGAGCATACATACAATGTATGGCTAACAACATGTTTTTGTTTTGTGTATAATTTCGACCCAGAAAAATTACATATTAACAAAAAGTTAGAGGAATATTTTACTTAGAAAAATTTCTATTTAATACGGTGGTTAATATTTTTATTATCATAATCGATAAAATCACCGCAGCACAGTCAAGATCACCTCGCGGCACACTAGTGTGCCACGGCACAGCGGTTGCGGAGCACTGGTCTAATATAACGAATCGTTTCAGGCAAAAAATTTGGAAATGTAAAAAAGCAACAAATAGTTTTTAAAAAATCTAATTTTATTCGATTATATTTGTATTCTAGAATGCGTAGGAGGTGCATAAAACAAAATACGGAGAATTACTAAAGATATCAGTATATTATTAAAACAAATTTGTTACTTAATAATGTAATTTGGGCTTTAATGGCGTATTAGTTACCGAATGACCACTGCACAGTTGTATATGCTGACAGAATTAAATCATTCGTCCATTTTAGTTTCAAATAAAAAGCCTTGAAATTTATGCTTTGCAAGTACCTGGACTACAAATATCTTTATAGTCTGCGGACCCCCTGAAATGTATACCGGAAACCCCAAGGGGTCCATGGACCGCACCAGATGGTGCAATGCGTTCCTGCAAGTTTTACGCAAGAAAATCTTACTAACCTCTAAACCTCTTCCTGCGAATGCGATAATTTTAATCTGTCAGAAAATTTTATCACCTGTTGCCATCACGGCAGCAACCTTTAAACTTGTCATGCCGTTCGTCGTTCAATGACATACTTTTCATAGCGCACTCCCGTAGACACACACACACACACGAGCTTATTGTTTTTCTCACATCCGGAGTGTATTTTCGCCCACACGGCAGCCGTCTTCGAAAGTCCGCGCGTACCCCCACTCGACTGGCAACCAATCGTCTGCACCTATCCACACGCGTGTGCGTTGCATCACTCCGGGGAGCGGTTTTGAACAGATAAACACACGAGATTTCTGCCGGAGACAGCCCGAATTTCGTCTAGGTGTAAAGTCGAGAATCTGACTCATTCGACTTTTTCTGTTCGGTTGCTATTCACGAAAAAGGTAAGCCTGGAGGTTAACTCGAATTCTTATAGTTTTCTATGTCATTTCGGCAGTGTTATTTCAACATTTAGACGCTTCCTGTAATAGTAAAGTTCTATTTGTTTGTGAATCGTGAATCGCGTTTGCTTACTGTATATAACCTGTGATTAACGTTAAAAAGTAAGTCTGGAAGTTAACTCAAATTCTAATACATGTAACCCTCCTATAACACGGCAGATAGGTTCCTAGAAAATGCCGTGTTGTGAGAAACCGTGTTATGGGAGACCCAGAGACAGTTTAAAAACGTTCTGAAAACTTATTAAATACAAACATTTTTTTAAAAATCCCATATAAGCAACTTCATTTTTATTAAAAATATAAATGTATGTATAATACAAAACGAAAAGAAACAAAAAATATTATTGTCATTTAATGCGACCTTAATTTTATAAATTTCTTCCTCATTACTGCTCAGTACAATCAAACGAGAACGTTTTTTCGATTGAACGGTATCACCTTCACTTTCAGAACCTGTTTCTTCATTTAGATTTTTTTGCACCTTCTATCCTCTTTAAAAAAATCTGTAATTTTGGTTTATTTGCTGGTTCTTACAAGGTCGTTGTAGATTCACAGTATGGAGACAGACAATTTTGCAGCCCCCTTTTGAATTTTCGGCTTCTTTCAGCGGAAGTGTCTGCATTCAGGAAAAATGATTCAAGATTTTCAGCTAAGCTTAGGCCTTCTTGTAATTTTATAGAGTTCTAAATTAATAAATTATAATTTGTTTATACATTTTCATGTAACATGGTTCATGAAATATAGTTCATTATTCCTTCCCGTCATTATTTTAAGGTAATTTAGATTTTAAATGTGTTAAACAAAATTCGTGTAATCTAGTGCTATAGAAGTACAGTGTTGTACAAAGGTTTTCGTAATTTCTTTATCGTGTTAGAGCGAAACCGTGTTACAGGTTACAGTGTTATACGATGGTTCCCGCAATTTATCCTATCGTGTTAGAGCGAAACCGTGTTGTAAGATGCCGTGCTGTAGGAGGGCTACCTGTGTTTTCATTCTGTCTTTTCGATAGCATAATTTCACTATTTAGCCGCTTTATGTGCTACTATGTTTCTGTATGTTTATGAATCGTGTTTGCTTACTGTATTCATCTTGTGATTGACGTTAAAAAATAACTCTGGGGGTTGACTTGAATTCGGCTTTTCGGGAGTGTTTATTTTTTAATATCCAGCTGTTTCCTGTTTTAAGTAATTCGTGTATAATTGTGAATCGTTTATACTTACGAGAACTTTATTATATATCGCGATTAACATAAAAAAAAAGTCTGGAAGTTAACTTGAATTCTAATGTTGTTGTTTTGTGTCTTTTCGGCAGTGTTGTTTTAATATTTAGCTGCTGTTTGTTTAAGTAAATTTCTGTGTGCTTACAAATCGTTTTTTGCTTTACAAGACCTTTATTCTGTTCTGCAATTAACATAAATATCAAATCTGGGGAGGGCCCCGTGTTTACCCCTAGCCGTAATAGGTACGTGCCTAAGGCTCATTGTAAAATGGGGCGCGCACAGAGGTTTTTGTCATTACTGTATAAAATAAATAAATCCACTGGGCTCGACTTTTAAATTTAATTAAAATATTTATACAAATAATAATACTGCATCTGAAAATAAGGATTTATAATGGAAAACAAATTTATGACAACATTTACTAATGTCTTAATAATTATATGCATGTTTTTTATTTATTTACTTATTTATTTATTTATTTATTTATTAACATTACCAAATTACCAATGAGGAATTCTTAAAGAGAGCGTTCCGCACTGAAATTCATAGGCGTAGCGTCCTTCTTTTTTTTTTTTTTTTGGGGGGGGGGGGCGCACGAATTGAATTCAGTGACGGCCATCCCCAGCGCATTGACTGCAGGATGGTCTTTAAAATATGAATTATGATTTTTTTAAATTGAATAACAATAGAATTGATGTTGTTTGAGTAATATTCAAGAGTTATACAATGGGAAAAATTAATATAATTTAAATAAAATGAGAAAAAAAATATAGCATCGATTTTTTGTTATGGATCATATCATAGTTAAAAACTATGTTAAGGCTAAAAATATAATCGGAATCTTCAGTTTCACAGTTTGAAACAGCGGGGGGAAAAAACCAACTTTCTTAAAAGTTTTCTACAATTTTCCGATTAAAACTGAACTTCTATTAACATTTTTATATATTTCAAGTTAAGTTGAAGTGGGCACGTGCCCCCCCCCCCCCCCCTCCCAAGGCTACGCCTAAGCTGAAACTGGTGATTATTTACGCAGTGCTGTTTCGGAACAAAATCTTAAAGCACAGACAATACTGTACACAGAAAAGGATATTCTTAAAACTCTTTAGTTGTGAGGATACTATTAGTAAGTTTACAGACATCAAAATTAGAAAACAAAAAATTTTTAATGTCTTAAAATAATTTAATATTGATTTATTTCCATTTTGTACTCTTTTTTTTTTTTAAATCTCAAACTAATCATATAAATTTACACAACTTCAAAAATTGTGATTACTTTTTTTAAAAAATAAATATCACCCTCATATATATTTAAGAAGGGTCCCGACTTCCATTTGCATGCCATGGGCCCGAAAAGCTCTAGAAGCGGCCCAGAGTCTGGAGGTTAACTTGAATGCTGACGTTTTGAATCTGCCTTTACGACAATGTTATTTTAATATTCAACCGTTTCCTGTTTGATTAAATCTCTGTATGTTTCTCAATCGCCTTTAGTAACGAGAATTCCATTATGCTGTCACTAAAGCAATCCTACGGCAGAACATAAGATAATATATTTTTGGGGTAGTCAATATCTTTGAAAGGGTGAAACAGATTTAAATTTCAACCACAATAAAATAGATATTCCTCGCTTTCAAACATGTTCACAGTATTCAAATATCTCTGTTAGATGTCAAATGAATGTTTTTCAGCAGCGTTCGATCATAATGGGAACAAAACCGTAAACCTTCTAAGACGCGGAAAGGGGGTTCTAAAATTTGAAAGGAAGGGTTAAGGATGCTGTGTACTTACCCTATTGGATTCGCTCACAGCGATTAGGTTGGACTTAACCTTTTTTTAATGTTATTGGTCGATCATTCGAGAAGTAATACGAATTAAACAGTAATTATTGTTACACACATGTGAGTTATGGCAAACACACAGCTTCTTGATATCCACAATAAAAAAAAATATACAGATGACTAGTTTCTAACTAATTAATAGGTCTCTATCACGACGAGGAATTATTCATAGTCTTTTGACTAATTGCCACCGTTATTTTTTATTGTGGATATTACGAAGTTTAGTATACCTGATACAGTAAATATTATGATAAATGTACAGATCCGATTAGATGGGAGGGGGGGAACGAGGGGTTTAGATCCCCTATAGGTTTATGAAGGATTGTGATTGTGAACACCTGTGCTAAAGAACAGCCGTGCCACGGTTTTATTCAATTAAAATAACTTTTAAACTTATTTCGCCGGAAAAAATTTGTCCATATTTATTTACCATGAAACTGTAGGGCAGTGACGTGTTTTTAAAGTAAAAAGTCTCGTTCAAAGCGTCAATTCAGTTCGTTAGAACAGTGGTGAGCAGACTGTGAGTCGCGAAAAAATTGGGGGAGGGGGGGGGTGTACTTTGAAGTAAATTTATACAGTGGAACCTCGATATATCAAACCTCAAGGGGAACGAAAAAACTTCGAATTATCAAGGATTTCGAAATACCAAGGTAATTTCATACCGATTTCGATATATAAAGGTTTTTTCCCGAGAAACGAACTATGTTTCGTTTAAACCAGGGACCCACAAGGTGGACCCCTTGTGGGTCGATGGAAATTTAAAAAGGGTCTATAATATTCCAGGGGTCTATTGGGGGTCTATAATCATTTTTTCTGTTTTAAAATTTAATTTAATTTTTGAAAATGTAATTATTAGATAATAATATACGTTTTAATATGTATAAATACAGATTTGCATAGGGCGGAGTGATCCACCCATCTAAAGTCGAATGTCATGACGCTTTTGTGTATGTGTCGAATGAAATTATATTATAATTACATATGTCAGCAAAATATATATTTATATTCGTTAAGTTAATTATTGTGGACTATACGACGATAAGCAATACGATGATAAGCAAGATTAAAAAAAATTGTATCAATTCATCAAGCAAGACCACCACATTAATTGAAATCGAACTTTTGTGCAATTACAATTTGTGTTTCTGAAATCTTGTTTATATTTGTGAAATTAACAATTAAAATAGTACGAAAATAATAAAACAAACCTAATGAACCACTTTTTCTAATTTTTTGTTCATATTCTTAGTCAAATTGTTATCTTTAAGCGTTTTATGTGCAATTATTATCATTGTAATTATGTTATATGCTGCATATTATAGAGAAAAATGTGACGAGGTCGATGAAGAAAATCATTCTTTTAGAAGGGGTCGATGTATGAAAAAGGTTGGGAACTCCTCGTCTAAATGCTACTGATTTTATCGAAACAACTTCGATATATAGAGTTTTTCCAATAAAAACTTCGATATATAGAGATGTTGTGCCAATCCAAGCAAACTAAAAATTCGAAATATTGAGGTCTTCCTGACCAGTCCTTCAATATGTAGAGGTAAGAATAACATGGGAATGTTAGGCAGGTTCAAGGGAAAATGAAAAAACTTCGATTTATCGAGGAATTCGATTATATATAGTTTTCACTGTATCATATAGAATTGTTTAATTAAAAGTATGCTTTAAATTTTCTATAATTACATATTTTTAATATTTTATTATTTTTTCTTTTTTTTTTACGTGTTGAAACATATATGATACGATCTATATATATAAAACGCGTAGGTATGCGGCACAAAAATTGCTGATATTTCTACACCCCAAATTGCAACGGCCCCAACGGCTAGAACTGCCAGATGTAAACATTAGCGGCTGTCCGCTATTTGCAACCGTGTGGCAACATGGATTTACGCAGTGAAATCAGGAATGCTGGAAAGCAAGCTACACAATGAAGTGAAAATTGGGAACAGTCTCAAGAAAGAAAGCGAAGTAATGCATTGTGAAAGAGAGAGCGTATATGATAGCGAGGTTAGGCTTAATTGTCGCCGGCATAGCAACTGATAGCCAATAATAGTTAATTTTCTTCACTTTTTTCAGCACTTGCTGAATTTTTACTCCATTTTATAAGTGAAGACATTTTCCCAACAATTTATTATTTGTTATGATTAAGTGTAAGATATCTGAATTGTGAACAATAGTACATACAGAGAGTGATGTAATCCATGCTATATTTTAATACTTGCTGAATTTTTACTCCATTTTTAAGTGAAAAATTTCTTATTTGATGTAATGATAAAGTGTAGATATCTTAATTTTGAAAAATAGTACATACAGAAAGGGATGTAGTTTATAAAATCATTGGTGTTAGGTTTCTCAGTCTTGCGTAATGGAAATTCACATTTTTTAATCGCGATGTTTTAGAATCTGCCTTATAGAGAATAAATACCCCTTAACAACGTATATTTATGATGGCAGTTAATGGTAACATTCCTTACATATGTAACTTTCAGTTGAGTTGTTTTGCAAAAGAAAATATAAAACTAAAAGCGACCATGCTGGTCGCACAGCGGCTAGTATTATTAAATAAGGCATCACATAGTCTTAGAAGGCTATACTTACATTGCTTCCATTCTCTTCTACCCATCTGTATGAGACAAAATGAATCTTTCAAAATGAGTTGTTATATTAGGGAAAAAAAAAAGAATGATGGTGTGAAAGAAGAAGCACTCTAAAATATTTCACGAAATATTACCTGAGGTTCAGGCTTACCCTTATCGTTCATTTTTTTTCTATTTTAGTTTTATGTAAATAAGTGAAGTTTATAAGTTTCGTTGCTTTGAAATGAAGCTTATAATTTTGAAACCAGGCTCTTTTAATTTTAATTTTAAAAAGTTTTGACCTAAATAAAATAGAAATACATGTTAATTTTTATAAGGGGGTCCAGGACACAAAATTCTTCAAATTTTCAAAAAAAAATAATGGCATTAAAAATTTCTGTGTTTATTTCCGCTTAAAATGGGGTTTAAATCATGTTTCTATGTTAATTAGAACAGGAGATATTATTATTATTATTATTTTTGGCAACATTCTAATAGCAGCCGATCGTAGTTTAAACCTGTAAGTTCGTTTTTCTGCATGATAGGTTTTTTCACCATTTTTCGTCTTTAAATTGTCATTAGTCAAGAACCGTTAAAGGAAAATGGTTCAAACTTGGAACATGTCTTTTTCAATTATTTTACTTTTTTTTTAATCAGAAAATTTGAAAAAAATATTTTCTTTTGAAAATATGATTTTTTAAAAATAAGTTACATCATTTTTTTAAAAACTTTTACTCTAAATATTATTTTTTTTAAAAATTAATATTTAAAAAAATGCTGAATCAAAATTAAAACTTATATATATTTCTGTTTAATTAAATGAAAAAAATTTTGAAATTCAACAATTAATATTTTGAGGTATAACGATTTTAAACTACCCCACTTTTTAAAAAAATTTCAATTTTAAAATTAAAAATTAAACTTTATCAGAAGTTTTATTATGCGAATTTGTTTACAAATTATATGGTTAACCATCTCAAAAATTTCAAAATTTTAATTCAATAAATAATTTTTTTAAAAAATGTGTCCCGGACCTCCTTAAATATGAACTTGTAGTCGCATGAGATTTTGCAAAAACAAAGATAAGCAAGAACATTTTTTTTTTGTTATTATGAATGCAAGTTAAACGTACGCCTTAAATCTACAGTTCATTGGTTTTTAAAATAAGTTTGTCAAAATTTACTTTTTCTCTACTTGTTAATTAACACTTTCCTAATTCTTTATTGGGGTCGAATGATTTTTTTTTTTATTGAGAGTAAATAGGTCGATGTCGAAAAAAGTTTGCGCACCACTGCGTTAGAAATCTACTGCCTTTATTGGGTAGTAAATGAAAATCGCGGTTCCTTTTTACGTGCAGTACACGAATTTTAACTGTGCTGTCACTTTTTATATTACTATTGTAGTTTTCCCAACGGAATAAAGCAATTTTTATTGAGGTAAGAATTTTTTTATTGTTACATAATTCTGAATCTATACAGTAGGTGCATTAATTTTTCTTGAGGTTCTGACCCTTAGGCCGTCTGCACACGGAGCAACTCAAAAGAAACTGATAACTGACTCAAATCACAAACCAGTCCGTGATGAGTCGCAACCTATGTAATTGAATGGAGCCACGCACATGGCGCAACTGGTTACAAACCTGACTGGTTTGTGATTTGAGTCAGTTATCAGTTTCTTTTGAGTTGCTCCGTGTGCAGACGGCCTAAGGGTTGAATGTTCTAAGCCAAGAGTTCCCAACATTTTTTACAGTACCGTACCTGTACGTTGTAAACAATTTGATGACGTACCGGTAGACCAAAAATTTTGAAATGGGGAATAAAATGCAATGGAGATCATTTGTAATAAAAACAAGTAACTTGGGATATATTTTTATTGCTAAACATATACATAAAATATAATCACTTTTAAAAATATATAATTAGTGAGAAAGTTAGGGCCTGTTTATTGTTGACTACAGAAGTAATATCGGGCTCAATGTTTGTCAGTTTAAGGCGAAGATCCGATTCAATGTCCAGCAAAGCTCTCTATAAAAAATCAATTTGAATAAATCTCCTGATTTTAATACACTTACTTTAACAGCTTCTTAATATTTATTAATAATACAATTACTATTGATTAATAATATGAAATTAATTTAAAGATGTTTGAAACACAAATGCAATTTTTAGTAGAACTTAGACACAGTTATAATTCGCAGGCAAATGCCAAATTTTTATGGGGCGGTCATAGATAACATATTCAGGTGTAGACGGCATCTCTTGAGATTAGGTTAACTCCAATAAAGTATTATAACACAAACAATGGATAAGAAATTCCAAACTAAAATATTAAAACGTATAGATTATTAGTTATTATAGTCATTTCTTTTCTTTTTTCGTAAAACAGATTCTCAATAGATTTTTGTTTTAGATTGTAAAATCATTCGCGTACCGGTAGCTGCTTGTCCGCGCACTGGTACTGGTACGCGTACCCAAGGTTGGGAACCACTGTTCTAAGCAGTTTCTATTTATATATATACCCTTTCTAATCCAGGTGTGATTTTCTGACCCTTCTATTCCTTTCTCTTCATTGTTAGTCGTGATTTAACCCTGGTAAACCAACGATTATACTGGATTACAATACGGCAAAAGCAAGAGTTGATGTAGTCGATCAAATGTGCAGCTATTACACGGTATCCCGCATATCGAAAAGATGGACTCTCTCATTGTTTTTTAGGTGTTTGGACAAAATACGAATCAATTCGCAAGTTGTCCTTAGAACCAATAAACTGGACAGTTTTGAAATAAGGCGATTGTATCTGCATTCTTTGGCCTTTAATTACAAATATATCTCAATATTATCAACATTTTATATCTTGTCATAAAACGCAGAATTAATATTTTCAATTTGAAAAAAGAAAGTTTATTACAAAAGGAATAATCAAGGTTGAAAGAGACGTTGCACTTTATGCAACGCGCGCCTGCTGGTGTACCCGAAAATTGGCGCGCCCGATGAAGGGTTAAATGGAACAAGGGAGAAAAAACGCAGATTATAGATGAAACAAATAAATTATTACGTGTGTTGAATCAACAAAGAATCTTTATATCTGATTTAAAGGGACAAATTAAAGCTCTTGAGCGAAGCTTTAAAAATACAGCTCAGATTCAAAATATTAGAATAATTGAGAAAAAGTAATAAGAAAGAAATTATTTTCCATTTATTTATTTTTGATACTAAGTAAATGCAATTAAATTTCTTATAAATTAAATCTGGAATGTTTAGATAAGATTTTAACATTTACAAAATATAAAATACAATAAATTAGGTATACAACAGCTTTCTGAAACACATCAAAATATTAGAATAAAATTTAGATTGGTTCAAAATATTAGAATATTTTATTTTACGCAAAAATATTACCTTATGAATATGAAGTAAATGGTAATTAATATTTTGTAGCATCCCCTTTAGCTTTAATAACAGCGTACAATCGATCTTACATACTATATACAAGGTGTTTACAAACATTTCTATCAATATTAGCCCAAATAGACTTTATATGTGCCACTAACTCAGTTTTACTTTAAGGAGAATTTTCTTGGAGTTTTTCTTCATTATACCCCATAAGTTTTCAATGGGATTAATGTCTGGTGAGTTTGGTGGCCAAGGAAGTACCTTAATTTTACGTTGATGGAACCAATTCTAATGACACCGAGGTATGTGGTGACGCTAAATCTTGTTGAAAGATGAAATCATCTTCAAATAAATCTTCTGATGATGGAATCATGTAATATTCCAAAATTTCTTGATATATCTGAGAGTTAACCTTTTCGTAGACTATGCATAACTTTCCAGGTCCTTCTGCGCTCATGCAACCCCAAACCATGACACTAGCAGCAAATATTACCGAACGTTTAAGGCATTCTTTATCAAATGCTTCTTGCTTCATTCTACAAACTCGAATACCTAGATTACCATATGAAACACAAAACATACTTTCATCACTAAATATTTTTTTCCAATCTTCTTCGCTCCATAAACGTCTTGATTTACACCAATTCAATCTTATACGCTTTTGTTTTGCAGTCATGAGAGGTTTTGTTTTCGGTACACGAGATTCAAACTTAAATTTATGGAGACGTCTTAATGTTGTCGATGTAGAAACTTCAACTCCTTCTTCTTTCCATTTTCGGTGCAAGAATCGCACACTTAGCACAAGCGTATAGTTAAGAAAACGGTTTTTCTTAACTATACGCTTCAGTTTCCTGTCATCTCTAGCAGATGTTTTTGGTTTTCGGCCGCCATTTCGGCGATTATTTTGTAATTTTCCATTTTTTGAATATTGTGTTAGTATTTTACTAAAGCTTGATTGCGAACAATGTAAATAATTCGCTATATAACATTGATTTTTACCGTGCCGATACAAATCAACCATACGAAGTTTAATAGATTCAGGAATATCACTCACACGACCCATTTTAAGACGAAAAAGCAAACAAACTGCAAAAAGAATACTGATTTTAAATAAAATCGTCTGAATTTAATCAATGATGCCACCAGTTATGAATTTGTGATAATTAAAGGAGAATTAATGTGAAATATTCTAATATTTTGAACCACTTGAATAAATATTCTAATATTTTGACTTTTCAAAATTTTTTTTCAATTAATCTTTTCAAAAATGATATTAATTTTAAGATAAGTTTAATCAACAATAAGTTCTTAATAAAAATATCGTTTGCTTATTTGCATTAAAAGACATTAAATTACCAAATGATATTTTCAATTTCTAAAAAAATGTAATTATTCTAATATTTTGAATATGAGCTGTAAGACCGAAACTTATGAGGAAGTAGCGAGAGGACCAATGGAAGTGAGCAGAGGAAGCGGATCCAGTTCAGGAAAAAGGAAAGAGAAAGATAACTGTGACTGTGTTCCCAAAGGAAAGAACGGGAATCGGAAAAAAAACTAAACTCGAGATACTCAAACCTGAGGAACTGAAAATAGGAGTTAAGACTTGCAAAAAAATATCTAAAGGGGGAATTCTAATAGGCGTTGAGAAGGCCGAAGATGTTGATAAAATAATTACGGAGTGCGTTAAGTCAGACAAATTACAGGAAGGATACACGGTTGTGGCGTCACTGTAAGTAGGTAAGGCGATTCTCTCTGAGGCATTTTGAAGAAATTTCACAACTATTGATCCATACCAAAGAAAGACAGAGTTCTAATTAACAAACGAAGGCCAACTTTTTAAAACAAAAAAACTTAACAATTTATTAGCAAAAATAGTTAACATTTAAAACAGTGAAACATATTCAATTTAAAAAAAAAAAACCGTGCAGATTCCCAATGTACGGAGCCTAACCACACATCCGCACCGCCCGCGTTCTCAAGCGTCTCTCTCCAATGTCTGGATTTTCAGAAGGGGTGAAGGGGCCGGCAGATTATCGGCTGACAGCTCTTCTTAGAAGCCGAACTTTACTACATTGCAGAAACGCCAAGATGACAGCTTTAGTGGCTGCATCTGTAAGGGAAACGGTTGTTAATCCCCCCACGTGTTCCGAACTGGTGGAACCGAACAACACATTCCTTGAAAACCACGCAGCTGTGTTTCAAGCCCTTGTGGGGTCTCGGGAAAAAATAAGACCCTATTTCCAGTACGCTACACGGTTAAGGCAACAATGGACCATGAAAAACGTTTTTTATTGATCAACCAATTGCTATGAAATTTTGTGTACTTACACAGTGTTGTTTAGAGAGGAAAATGCTAAGTTTAAAAAAAATCAGAATGTAATTAAGATATTAATTAAAATCAGTTTGTTAATTACTCTATTTAAAAATGCTCCATGTGCATCAATTTTTGTCTCATATCTAATTTTCTTTCTTAAGATAGCTTTATATAGTTATAATAAAAGTTAGTAGCAATATTTGATTTACAGTCATATTTATAAAAACTAGAAAAGAAATCGATAAATAGGTCATTTTATGCAAAATTTTGTCAAACATTTTTTTTATTGTTGTAAAAATTGTAAGGTATTTTAAAATAGTATAATGAATTTATTACTAAGTTTTATTCTAACATATATAAATAATCATTTTATGGAATTTTATAAATTCAAGAAAAATTATGACGCATGGAACATTTTGAACTTACCGGAACGACATTAATACTTGTTTTGAGAAAATAGCATTTAAAGTTTTAATTTAACGTAACATTTCCATTGTTTACGTTTGAAAAAATGCTTATAACTCGGTTAATAATGATCAGATCAACATACTTTTTTTTAAATTTAAAGCTGACGAGTTGCAGAATCATTTTCTGAAATAAGTTTTTAAAAAAATCGTTTTGTGGACATATTTTTGTCAATCTGAAGGTCCATTGTCGCCTTAACGTACCCAAAAAAAAGAAAACCACAACTGATCATATACGGGGTTCACGAGGAGATAGAAAAAGAACTGCAGAGTAAATTAACGTAACAAAACGCGGAATTGAACGAAACTGAGACCATTTAAATTTAAAGGAAAATTATATATATATATATAATAGCCGTTGTCTCTGTATAACACTTCCGGGCTGTACTCCTCTTTCAATTGAAGCCCTCAGTAAACAAACGGCCGGTTAGGCTTAATTTCAATTTCAGATGTGGATCAGAATTTTTTCTTACCTAAAAACTAATATCTTCTCCATCAAATCACGTTTGTTCAGCCTAAATTTCTATAAAACATTGAGAACTAGAAAAAATTAGATGCTTTTAGCTATATATTTAACAGTTTTTAAAAATCTGTTTACTTTTGTGATGAATTCTGAAAGTAAACAAACTTGAATGTGAATGAATCAAGTAGCTCAAGTATTCATAGCTGTAAAAAACTGGATTGCAGTCTACTACTCCAATTGGATGAAAAACTAAATAAATAAAAAATAATGAAAGGGTTTGCTTTTACAAGGTGTGGATTAAATGCAATATTGTTAGATAATTCGGGATATTTTTTAACTTTCATATACTTTTTCCATTATGACGTCATTATTAGTATTATGACGTCAAAAATGACGGGTTACCTTCTAGTTTGGGTATAATTGGGTACTCAATACCAACGGAAAATCATTCAAACAAATTATTAAGAATCAAAAGATGAGATTAAATTGGCAAAATTTACAATATTAAAGAGTATATAAAGCCAAAGATCTGTTATAATTGTTACAAGATCGGACATTTAGCTAAGTTTTGTAGAAGCGACAAAATTTGCAGAAATTGTGGTGAAAAAGAGCACGGCGATTGCAGCGTAGTAGTCTGTTGTCCCAATTGTAAAGCAACAAACGAAAAATTTAAGTCAAATCTAAATACGGATCACTTACCTACTGACAATAAGTGTCATACGTATAATTCTGAAGTAGATAGAATTATTGCCCGCACTGACTATGGATAACGTGCATTTTACTTTGTTTAAATGTGTTCATTTGAACTTGAATAATTCATTTAATGCAGCATTTGAATTGTTTTCATCATTGGAACCAGATATTTTCTCTCTAAATGAGACCCATTTTAGAAGAGAAGAGTCTGTCAGTTTTCTGGGTTTGCCCAGCTCCTTTCACATTATTCATAGTGCTAATGAACCAAGAGTTGCCATTGTCCTCAAAAGAAAAATTAGATATTTACCCAGTACCTCCTTACTTACCCAGTTCGTATAGACCAATTTGCCTGTTACCGGTGATTGGTACAATATTTGATAAACTCATCACAAACAGATTAATCCTTCATTTGGAAAGTCATAATCTTATTTCACCCGAGCAATACGGCTTCAGAAGAGGTCTTAGTACTACTCATGCGCTGAGAAGTGTCTTGAAACGAATAAACAACAATAAAAAAGAGAATAAAAATACTTGCTTAATCACGCTGGACATTACTAATGCATTTAATTCCGTTAAGAAAACTAGCATAATTTACGAATTAAAAAAGTTAAAATTGGATGATTACCTTTTGAAAATTATAAGCAATTATCTACACAATAGAAAAATAATACTTCAAGACGCGGATCATGAATATAACGTGGGTGTGCCCCAGGGTTCTTCCTTGGGCCCTATCTTATGGCTTGTAGTTATTAACGAACTACTGGACACTAACAAAATGGAAGATTGGTATAATATCCAGGCTTTTGCAGACGACTTGCTCAGTAGAGTAAGCTATAAATTTACGGACTTATCCAAAAAAAGTCTTGGTGAAATGTGAACAATGGGTGGAAAAGCACAGCTTGAATTTCAGTATTAATAAATGCAGTTATACGGTAATGGCAAGGAAAAAGGAAATAAGCAGAAAACCTACGATAAAGTTAGGAAATGAAGCAATTACACATTTGAAGCAAGACAGATTTGAAGTATTTGGGTGTGACATTGGATCACAAGTTAAATTTCAAGAAACATATAGATGATATGAAAGAAAAAGCTTTAAAGATGATGTATAAAGTTATGAGATTTACCAAAGTCAGAGATTATTAAAGAAATCTACAGACTAGTTGCAGAAAAGATAATATTATATGCGACTGAGGCCTGGTATAAAGATAAAGAAACGATCAACAATAAACTTAGACAGGCGAAAAGACCATTTTTAATAGCTATCACAAAATGTTATAGGACTGTCTCCACCGATACCCAGAATGTAATAGCAGGCTGCCTCCCGCTTGAATTAAAGGCAAGGGTCAATCAGAGTTTACGAAATCAACAATGAGGGAAAGGAAATTAGATTGGAGGATAAAGTTTACAGTAGTGAAAATTGTGAGGTCAAACAAAGGAAAATTAGACAACTGGATGAAATATATGCGATCAAATGGACATCGGACATGAAGTCAAAAGCTTAGGACAATATCTTTACAGATGGCTCTAAAATGGGAGATAAAGTGGGCTCTGGCCTAATCTGGTACAAGGGCGACATCAAACAAGATACTATGAAAGAAAGAATTGAAGGGGGTAATTCATACCCTGCCGAAGTAAGGGCAATCCAGATGGCTGTGGAATTGGCTAAAGAAAAGGGGGTTAAAATTTATGACATATTCACTGATTCGAGAAGAGCAATAGAAGCGCTGAGTAGTGTACATTACAAAGGAGACATGATTGAAAGCATCAAACAAATTATTAAAAAAGAGGGAGCAGAAATATCTTGGCATTGGGTGAAAGCTCATGTGGGTCACGAAAAGAATGAGGCTGTTGATAAAATAGCAAAGGAAGCCACGGGACAGCTACAAATCGATACTAAATTTAAAAAGAATAGGAAAAATATTAGAAAAGAATTTGAAGAAGATGAGATAAAGTTTGGCAAAAGAGATGGAGGGATTCTGATAAGGGCCGGAGAGTTTACGAGGTTTTTCCAAATGTGCCCAAAGACAGACTCCTAGGTGATTTTAAAATAAATCAAGCATTCACGGGACACGGAGCCTTCGGCTCATACCAACATCGTATACATAATAAAGACAAGAGGTATGTGTGCGGCGATGATCAGACAGTCGAACACTGTATTTAAATGCGAAGCTTTTAAAGATCACAGGAAAAATTTACCTAAAGATTGCTAGTGATGGAATAAATACAAATTCTATTGAGATTTTTACTGTAAAAAGGTTATTCGGAATATAGTGAGTAAACTCATGGACCAGCACATGCCTTTCGTGCATGTGAGGGTTCTGAGCTAATTGCTAATTTGTATAAGTATATATATAGTGTTATTTAATTGCGAATTGAATGGAAATGATTTGTAACGCAATGTGTTAATTATAAATGTAATTGAAAAGAATGATATATATATATATTGATGGATTTGAGCTCTAAATGTACATTTTATATTGTTCATGCATTTATTTATATATATATAAACAAAAACAAAAATAAAAAGTTTGAATGTAATGTTAAGTGTTAGTTTATGTAAAATGTAACCTAAAGTGTAAATTAATTCTGCTTTTAAAAAGAAATTCATAGTGTTTTTCATGCTGTATTTTAAGTAAAGGCTTATTCGCAGTATTAACGTAACATTTAATGGAAACAAGTAAATTTTCAGGTTATCTAATCCTAAGGTCGCTGGTGCTAAAAGACTCCATGAATTGGTTGTACCATGGTGCAGTGCTATCGTTGAGTGCCCTGGTCATCTAAAGTGTAAATTATTATTGAAATGTACCGGGTGTCCCAAAAATGACCGATTATTTGAAAAATCAATTAAAGAAAAACGAAAGGTGATAGAAATGTACGGTTTGCTGCATTCTGCTTTGGTAACCAGGGAAGTATTTGTCAGAGGGTGTTAAAAATCTAGAATATTTAAAATTAAATTGTCTTGGCTTGGGGGAGTAAGCGTAGTTTGTTCTCCCTCAATGCCCATGGGTTTCGACTGGGAGGATTTCAGTCGGAACAACCAGAGCCCGACTTTGACCCAATGGGGCCCTGGGCAAAGCAGACTTTGGGGGCCCCCTCAAAGGACAGATCCAGAGGGAGGCCATGTGCCCTCCCCCTCCAGGAGTAGATTTCCACATGCACATGTGGGACACTCACCAAGGCCCCCCCCCCCATAAATTCGGACCGGAAATTCAAAATATTTTCGACCAAAAAGTCAGACATTTGAAAAATAATAATAATAATAATAATAATGTGTTAATTAATTTACTTTTAATGTTAATAAATAAATTCAGGAAATTTTCTTTTGAAATGAATATAGTGGGTGCATTGTGCCCCACCCAGGATTTTTTTCTGTATCCGCCATTGCCCACCTTTACTGAATTAACCTAAAACCAAATTTTCAAAAATATGTACAACTTAATACTAAATTAGGGGCCCCATAAATTTGAGGGCCCTGGGCAAGTGCCCCACTTACCCATGCGGAAATCTGGGCCTGGGAACAACCTGATATCAAAAGTTTCCGTGTAAGCTTAGGCTGTGGACGGAATAATATTTTGGATTTTGAAAAAATAGAAATTAAATTTTAAAATTTAAATTATTCGGGGGGAAAAATCTGGTCTAGTGTGTTTGAAACGCTCCAAAATTACTTTGGTGGACGAAATTTATAAAATGATTCCTGTTGCAAGGTGCAGAAAAGTTCGGGCTATCTGAAAATACCATTTCTATTGGACTATCAGCATTTATGTAGCAGTCAATAGTAGACACATTCCATACGTTAACATTCAGATGAACGAATCCAATAGGGTAAGTGCAAGGCAGCCTTAAAGGCAGTGCCAGGCGTCAGTGCTAAATGAGGTTGCAAGTTTTCTTTCTACTTAAATGACTTGACAAAACAAAAACTGTGGTTGTTTTGTAAAATGTTATTGATAGACACGTTCATTTCCGTTTCTTTCGAGGTCGATTAAACATCTAGGAAACACATTAAGCTGTTATTTAACTTTGATTTGTTAAATTCTAACGCCGGTTGTGAAAATGGGTTGCTTTATAAACAGCGTTTAAACTGTATTTGAATTGTGAATTAACCCCTTAACGATCGCATAGTTTTCAAGAAAACGGTAATAAAAGTGGCTATTTTTTCCGGAGGATTCCATTTTTATTTCTTTATCTGTCACATCTAGTTTTAAAAAACCCAGCCCCAGTTACATTACAAATTGTTCACAAATCACTCTAACTTCTCAAAATACAAGTGAATCTTTGAACCTCATTTAAGTCACCAATAATCTGACTTCGGATTAAAACAAGCAATCAACATTTAATGGACGAAACACATTAACAATACATGGTTAGGCAGCTTAAAGGAGATGCGCCCCTCACTGCTCTCAAACCTACAATAAATATAACATGAAATCCAACTGTTGCCAAAGCTAAAGTACAATTTACCCTGCTGCCAGTTTCACAAAATACTGCAGTAAAATAAAAAATAGGAAAATACAGTTACATGGAGTTTAACATTATTTAAACATTCAAAATAAACATGATGTACATCAGCATCAGGGAAGATGCGAGAAATCACGTAACATAAATAGTCTGGTGCTGCCATCTGGTATGTAAAATGAGAAATAAAAAATCTTCGGTGTAAATAAAATGGATTGTTTTAATCTTTTTGGTGCGTTACTTTTAAACACTCCAGCCTGGAAATAACACGGGCACGAGAAATAGAAGGCGAAACCTCACCCTGTAATTTTGACGGGAGAAGGAAGGGGTTAAATATAAGATACTATTTATTAGATAAAGGGAATTCCCCTGTTGTTGCTAATGTCACCTGTCCGGAAGTTACAGACCAAGTCCATACAGACTTCGGGCTGAGGGGTGCAGCTCCGGTTTATAATAGCACCACAAGGATCGGAGCCCGACTTGGCTGGATGCCACCACAATTTTGACTGACTACCCCCAGGGGCAACATCTGGGGGGGGAATAGGACCTTCCCCACTGACCTCATAGAAGGACATTCCGGTCTACGGATTAAACGTGCCCCTATCTGGCCTAGACACGAAGGTACTTAACGGCGCTTGTCGGGATTCGATCCGAGCACCCTCAGTACCGAAAGCCGACGCGCTGCCGATAGGCTACCTCGGGCCCGATAATTCTCCTATATCCTGTTATCTCCGGTCCGTTTTCAATAGCCTTTGAATGCCATCGCATGTTTAGGCTTTCGTATTTCCATTCTCTGATTCATAAACTTCAACTGTAACATTTTATGCATGGCTTTGCTGTAACGGCGTATAATCCTTTAATAATATCCGCCCCCCCCTCCCTTAACTGTACCTTACATCAAACTTATGTGATTGTCTACTAGAGGCCCGATTATTGCTAAGGCCCCGTTGACCGGCATTTTATTCATACTATTCGCAAATAACACAAGACCTTTGGGAAATTGTTGGGTAACCGTCATTTAGCGTAGTTAGCCTATAGTTGGGGTTATGTTGAAACAACGGTTGGCTGTTAGTTGGCCTAACCGTTGGGAAGAGCAGTCGAAACAACAGTTGGCTGTTAGTTGGGCCAACGGTCAATTTTGCAGATCAGCCAATGTTAGATTCAATTGGGCCCAAGTTTCATTTTGCACCTCTATGAACTATCAACTATTAGTTAGGCCAACAGTCAAACTATATCACTCTCAAAGACTTTACATTATGCTCTTTTTTTCCTTTTTTTCTTTCTAAAGCAAACTGTTTACATTTTTTTTTTCATTTTTTTTTACCAGTTTACTTTGTACTACTAAATATTATTGACTGTTATCCATTGAAAATTTATATACAAACAGCATGCTCAGAAATGACTTTCCTCTACTTTATTTGAAAGCTACAAAATTGACTCCATTTCATGAATTCAAAATATTTCTATGCCAAAATTTTCAGTTTACAAAAAATGAGAATTATAAATTTTTAAATGCCGGACAGACATTCTGTGAACCTATGCAGTTGTCATTCTTTATGATGGGGGGGGGGGGGGTTTGGAGGGTTAACATGCATGTGTTTGATTATTCTTGGCATGTCTTCTGACTACATACTTTTAATATGCATTTATCTTAATTTATATAATCTTTCATGCCATCTTGTAATAAAGTGATGCGTTGAAAATACAGTATTGAGTACTTAAGTTTATGTCTACATAATTTTAGATCTATAGTTTAAAAATATAATTTTTCTTCACCCTCCAAGTGAGGGTGATTTTCATATTCTTCTGTACGATGTCGCGGAAGAAATTTATACCTTGTATAGGTTTACCGTGAGGAGACTTGTAATGCAATAAAAAAATAACGATTAACATAAGTGGAGAGGAAGGATATATTTTTGTTTGTTAGCTTACAAATTGGAAGGAAACGCGGTTTACAAAATTGTTATGACGACATTACTCTTCGCTTGCGTTGGACATTGCGTTGTGTTCAGCGGGAAAAAATTTCGGCTCTTCGAAGGACTCTGATCCGCGCTAAATGACGCGCGGAGCAACAAAACGCGCGTAGATTTAGTTTGCAAGGAAACTTTTATTTGGAACTACTAATACGTCGAACAGACTTCCTTAGCATGTGAAAAAGTGGGCGTCAAAAAAACTTCAAATTCGGCTGTGGTCAAACCTTATACAGTAAGGGTTGCCAGAAAATGTGTGCCCCCCAGAAAACTGCCAACAAAAAATAAAGCTTGCCAGAAATAGGAGGCCAACACCTCATCCCCAGTCATTCAAACATAAAGACCGGAAGTGCTGGCCTCGCCAAGGTAGCAACCAGTCCCCCTAAACCTCCACCCACTAGTGAGGTCCGTCAAGAAAAATTAACGATGGCCAGGACCCCCCCCTCCCACCCAGTAAAAAGGCAGCATCTAGACAGATGGCGATTGCTTCCCAGCCACCACACACTGCGACAAAGCCATTCCAGGAATCGGAAGCTATGGGCGGGAAGACGGGACTGCAAGGCCAATAAAAATAAATCCAACAAAAATTATCCAACAAAAATAAATTAACTGATTATTTAGAAAAATAAATAAATATCAATATTAATTACTTACATATTCCTCTCGTGATATTATAAATCTAAAAAAAAGTATTCCATATTTTTTAGGTTTAGAATTTTTCCATAAATTTTTATTTTTTGCATGAAAGTATATAAATGTTACATATTTGGAAAGAGCTTTAAAAACTGATAATTTTTTCTGCGTACACTTATTCTGTTACTTTAATAGTTTTAGCGATATTTCAATTCTAAATGTATATTCCACCGATATAAAACGTAACCGCCATGTTTTACGATGTAAACACAGCGTGATTCTCACTAAAAAATGAATCACTGAAAAGAAATGTTTCATCGTATGTCTAATTTTTACTTATTTTTATTTTTGATACTTTTTAATTCAAACTTTTTTTTAATCATAAGTAGATCATTTGAAGATGTACTGATTTTTTGGGGATTTTTTGACAATTAAAAGTGAAAAAAAAAATGTTTAATTCAAGTGAACTGTGATTCGAGTGTCAAGTAATTCGATAGCTGGGTGAAGCCCGGCTTAACAAATACAGCAATTTTGAAGGCCAAAATCATATTGTGGTATAAAGAATTAGAAAAACCGTTTGCAATAGCTCCATGCAAAAATGTCATTGTTGCAGTTTCAGGGCGTGACAAAATGATATGTCACGGTATCTTTAACCTGTTAAAAATATTTACAACGTTTCCGGTAACAGCACGCGTCAGTGAAATGCCATTTTCTACCTTAAACTTTCTAAAAACCTATTTAAGATCTACCATGATCGAATCACGATAGAACAGCCTGGCTTTGATATACACAGAAAGATTAATGTAACCACGACTGAAGTCATTCTAAGAACTTTATAAAAAAAACTAGCGGCCCGTCCCGACTTTGTCCGGGTTGAACAAAATATTATACCAATAAATTTCCAGTTGATAGCCAATAAATTGTAAATCTTTTTTTACCTTAATAATAACCTAAATAATACCTTAAATTAATTTTATGTTAGTTAATAATTAAAATAAAAATTTTTTAAGAAAAAGGAGAACGGCTAGGTTCGAACCGCTAGCGTCAGAACAGAAGCCCACCGCGATAGCACCGCGCTAAGGATCGTTGAAGACTTCGGCACAAAAAGCGGTAGAGGACAGTAGCGGTAACAATGGAGATTGTTAGGATTAAGCCCCTAACTTTATTTCTACTGATTAGATATACATAATATATAGCCTATGTCCATCTGGAATACTGTACCTTTCAAACAGTGAAAGAATTTTTCAAATAGGTACAGTGGTTCTGAAGATTACCCTCCACGTACAAAATCGCTCTCTCTTTATATATAAGTATAGATGAAAACTAGATATTATTCTTTAAATGAATTCTTTAGAGGAACTTGCATTGAAAATGTTTTTATCTTTTCAACTCGACTCCTGCCTGCGCCACTGGTCCAACGTGGTTTTATTCGGTTTTCCTAGCATGTCCCATTTTGGACCTTGCGCCATTAAACCCTAGCATGTCACAAAATATTTGCCTTCTTAACTCTCTGCGAGAAGCGAGGTAACTTAAGGCTCACCTCAATGTTAACCTACGGAGAAAATGTGTCTATTATCTATTATCAATGCTGAAAATTCAATAAAAATGCTATTTTCGGATAGCCTTAACTTTTCTACACCTTTGCAACAAGATTCAGTTTATAAATGTCGTCTACCAAAAGGAATTTAAGAGCGTTTAAAACACTATACCAGATCCCCCCCCCCCGAATAATTTAAATTTAAAAATATTATTTGCATTTTTTTTTTTTTTTTTAAGGGGACAGTGGACCTTCAAACCTAACTTTTTTTGTTTTGAATGGATTTGCTTGAAATTTGAATATGTGATTACTACCATAGATATGTAAAAGTGGTTAAAATTTAAAGATGAAATATTAATAATTTACGAATTATGAATTATTAATTATATCAATAATTGGCCTAATTAAAAATGTTCCAGGCGCATTTCTTTTGCATATAATATGGTAATTTTTATTTACAGGATAACTTATAGAACTAACAATGAAACTTATTTTAAGCATTCACTGAAAATATAAAGAGAAAAAAATAATAGTGAAAACACCCTTTTTATTACGCAAAATACCTATAAATCATCTTTTCAAGTACAAAATATGGAAATTCTGAGCTACGAAGCATAATGTTTTTCAATAAGATATATTTGATATACAGTTAAGTATATAAAACTTAAATTTCAAAGCAATACGATAATTAGAAATGCGCCTGGAGCAGTTTGAATATTCGTATGACATGAATTTTTTTTATTTTGAGAAAAACACATTTAAAGTTATTGCTATGAGTAACCACATAATATCTAAATTAAATACAAATGCCTATAACTAGGAAAGTAATCACAGAAATTAAAAATTCTTTTTGCAACACATTCCTACTCGTCCGTAGATTCACAATTCAATAAAAAAAATTTTTAAAAATCGAATTTTTGGACAAATTTGACAATTTTGAATATGTACTGTCCCCTTAAACGAAAAAATGCCCCAAAATGTAAAATTTCTTTCTCTATTATGGAGTACAACTTTAAAAAAATCTTTCAGTCCAAGTCGGCAATCCTTGGACACATTTTCTCCATAGGTTAACATTGAGGTGAGCGAATCCAATAGGGTTAGTACAAAGCAGCCTTAATGCTACGCCCTTCTGCTGTATGCCAAACACAACCTCTTAAGTATAATCAACCTTGGAGTCCGATATCTTGTGATATTTCCTTTGTAGCGGTAAAAGCGATAAATACTTCGCTGTTGCTACTCTGTGGTACAGATGAGTAGACCACAGATAAAAGACCAAAGATAAAAGCCAGATCCGTGCTCTTGGGAGAATGAAAGATAAGATATAAATTCGCTCTTTTTACTTCTGAAATGATGTTAAGCCACCAAGAAAGGTAAAATTATGTGAAGTACCAAAATACTCGACTTTGAGCATTATCTAAATAAATAAGGGTGATCATTTGAATGTTATCGATAACAAAGAGTGATGAGATAATTCTCACAGAATTTGTCTTCTTTTAAATATAAAAGATTTGAAATTTTCAATTACAGTCATATACAGTGCATTTTTTTCTAAAAAAAATAAGTGGGTATATGGTGTTTTCTCAAATAAATCTTTAAGGGGGTTTAAGAGACTTAATCTCTAAAATAAAATACTGCCTGACTGATCACGGTATCTCCAGCTAAAAGTTTGCTACTTTATATTTTGGAGGGGTATTTTTGATGAAATGTTAAAAGTAATATCTTTGCAGCTAAGACACTACGTGCATTAAAATATAAAAAGTATATAAATTGGAAGAGAAACCAAACTCCAAATTTAGAGCAAATGAACTACATTGCTGAACTACATTGTTAAGCCTGTTGGCTAAATTTATTACCATGTTTTTATTAACGTGCTTTCTTGTTTGTGTGTTTGTCCGGTACAAATCTTGCAAACGATTTTTAACTAACTTCCCGACTAGCTAGACATTTGAAACTTTTAGAATAGCTCAGAACACGATGACAATGCATTTTTTTTAATACTCTTAGCCATCTTTAAGCAGATTTTTACCATCTTTTTATTATTTTCAGTTAATTTTGTTTTGTAGACTGGTGCAGCCATCTGTCGGCCGGGACGGGAACGAAAAGTTAAACGCAAGTTAACTTCCAATTAACTTCATTTTCTTTCAAGTTGATGGGATAATTCATCAAATATTTTTTTAAAAAGTATTTATTAATACATAGAATTGTCAAGTTTATGTGATTCAACAGAAAATTTAAGAACATGGTATATCTGTAATCCGTAAAAAGTTCTTTTTATCTTCTAATTATTAGTACCGTGTTTACAAACGTCACGTCAAAAGGGAACAAAACACTCGCAATTTTAAAAAAATACTTTTTGTTAACGTAGGATTACGTTCCTCGATAACGGTCCTCCGGAAAGAAAAAAATTCAGAGTCCGTCGCGAGTTATAATTTTGGCAGCGCGCCAAACCCAGTAGCAGTAAACAGTTAAACAGAAAAGTACCAAAATGCGTTTATAAAAATAAATAAATAAATAAAAAGAAAAGTAAGCAACGATAAATTTTTATTTATATTAGCAATTGATTTGTAAGTTTCTTAAAATTTCGGTTAAGTTAAACCAAAATCTATATATTTAAGTTGCTAAGCCGACTTTTTGGGCAGTCCGTGACAGAAAACTACTGCTTCACTTTTACTTCATTTTGGTCTTAAACGCAAGATTGCAATCTGTAGATTTGTCAACTTTGGTTTTTGTAACCGCAATTTCTATTAATTAGTGATAATTTAGAATTAAAAATTGATTTCTGCGCATGCTCAGAGATAAGTTTAAATCTGTCTTTAGAAAATCACTGTTTCTGCGCATGCTCAGTGACATGTTTTAATGATAATCACATTTATTACGAGGAGTCTTTCTAGATCTCTCTCTTCCATTTTAATTTTTATGGTAATTATGTTTGTGAAATATAAGATTAAACCTCATGGAAATTGTTTATTTCGTGCTGTTTAATTAGCGATAATTTACAATTAAAAAAATTGCTTTCCGCGCATGCTCAGTGATATTTTTAAATCTGGCTTTAGATTCTCACTAAACACGATTCCGCTTAAACACATTAATTTGTTTCTGCGAATTATTATGGTTTTCAACATTTGGCAATGATGTGTCGAGTATAATTTGTGTTTTAGTACATTTATTTACTATCAAGCCGTCATGTTTTGACGGGTATCAACTAGTAATACTTAAAAAGGTGAGGATACGCCATATTCCCGCGTACCCCCAGAAAAAAAGCCCTGTGTGTATCTATCTATCTATCTATATATATATATATATATATCCTCTATGTAAAAAAATGAGGTAAAATGTGTAATATCTTTAAACGCCGGACGATTGCAGAATGGCTAGGGCGCTAGCTTTCGGTACCAGAGTCTGTGGGTTCGAATCTCACTCTTGGCATGAACGTTTGTAGCCGTTCGGAATCCGCTTTAAGCAGTAGGTCCCGGTAGAATTAGCCTTCGTGTAGCAAAAAATGGCCGTAGCTCTCTAAGGCCCGTATGCACAACAAACGGCGGAGAGATGTGGCTCTCGCTCCGCAAGTGGGGGGTGTTTGCGAGAGTAGGGGGAAAACACTCGTTTTAGCTATGCTGATCAAACAGTTTGCGCTTCCGCAAATGATGACGTCAAGATGTGTAAGGAAACCTTATATGGTCAAGACACGCCCTTTTTCTCCTCCCAAGTGCGGGAGGAGAAGATGATGCTGTAGAAAAAATGTAATAAACGCATAAATTCATGTTTGCACAGTCTAAATTTTTGCAATAAAAACTTCATCTTCCATCTCAAGTAGATTATACGTATCTTGTAATATACATTCCCTGCTTAAAGAAAGGGATAACATCCTTCTCCTTATGCGGCGAATGACTATTCCGGCTTTGCGAGAGAAAAGACCGGTCTACGAGAGCTCTATTAGAACAGAAAGCAAATAAAGTGAAGATGATTTTAAATCACCTTCCTTTTCATCGGTGATGCTACTCTGCCTATCTGAAATGATCACCTAGAGCTGTAGGGTTCTCATTTATTTACACAGAAGACAATAAATGAATATTCGATTCTACTGAAGACAGACTCATCTTTAATGAACGATCACACAAACCACACTCATTACATAAAAACAAGAATAACAAAATTCTCCCCTAGCGGAAGCCAATCTAAGTACAACTGTGACGCAACAAGCTCCCTACTAGCCGCAAGTTTTGATCACGTGACGTTCGTATTTACGAGAGAAAAAGCTCTCGCCGTTTGTTCTGCATATCACTTTTCACCCATCTGCGAGAGGGAGGAACCTTCCGAGAGCTTAGCTCTCGCAAGTGTTTGATCGGCATAGGGGCCTAAAGCAAACCCAAATCTGTAATATCTTTAGGGTTTTCAGAGCAGTGGCGCCATCTCTGTTCACGAAATATAAATAAAGTTTATTTGTAAAATTTATGTCGAGAGAGAAACCATATTATAGGCTGCGTGATCCAGAACAATACCAAACTTAATGACTTTTTCCAAAAACTTTAGTGGAATTTTTCTATTTACTTTTAACTTGCTAATGGAATGACTCGTTAGCTGATTGTGCTCATTTTTAAATGCCCAGGCCCGATTGATTCTGAGTTTAAGTGAGACTAAGCCTGCCTGAGGAAGAATCTGGGATTTTTTAACTTTGAGTATTTAAAGAGAGGAGTCATTTCTGGTCAATACAAATAAAACTTAATTTTTTTTAACTTAAAGCTACATCCGTGAGTATATTTTCAATCAATTCTACTTAGACTTTCATAAGAAGTTTTGTCACGGAAACTCCATGTTTTTGCTGTCTGTTGCGTTCAGTTGCTTGTACCACGGCTCTTGTCCACCCCCCCCCCCTTGCAAGTTTTTGTCTAATCCTGCTGCTTGTCTCACATCCTGTAACAAACTAACCATTCCTCAATTGGTCCATTTTCAGATCCAAGATGTGCAAGTGTCTGTGGTCTATTGCCTGGTTCTTCATTTTGGTTTTCATTGGGTATCCGATAGGCTATTTCTTCTGCGCATGGTATGTTTTGCTGTGCCCACTGGAAGCATGCTGCCCCGGATGTACTGGTATAACAAATTTCCTATTAAAAGCGACGCAGTGTCCGCTGATTTGCACGAGGAATATGCTAGAAGGCAAAGGACTTTGCGGATAATTGAACTTTAGCTGGAAATGCCTTTACTTCCAAGGAGGTCCTAGAATAAAGAAAGCGCCACTTTGTGAAGGAATTTTCCCATAGTACTTCATCGTTATTACACTAACTGCCAAAGATTGTAAACTATTTTTTCACTTTTATATCAATGTTTTTATTGTTCATTAAATATGCTTGACATATCGCTTTTTTTCCCACTTTCCTTCTTCCAATAACTCTTAACATCATTCATCGTAATTCTTTACAAATACCATAAAGGCCTGTTCACATTGCGTCTTGAGCTTTGCGTTGTGTTGCGTCACTACGTTGGCTCAGAAATTGACATGACCTGTGATTGGTTTGATGTATCACGTGGTCAATAAATTGAGGTCGGTGATTGGTTAAAAATTTCAACGCTGACGCTACGTAAAGCTCCGTATTGAGTGTGAACAGACCATAAGGCTGCTGCGTTTTAGCCATTTTGGACATAATTCAAATTGGGATACTGTCCAGCCGTCTCGACACTTCGGATGAAAATCCAGGATGTTTACTTATGTGCACGGCCTTGATACAAATTTTGAAAAAATTGGGGTTTGTAATGAAACTCTTAAAGAATACGTATTAAACTCTAAAAACAAACACAAAAACCGAAAAAAATTTTGCAGAATTTGGTTGCTCTGTTCCGTATTAAAGGATAGTTGGTTATGGAATTATCCACTTCGAAACGAAAAACTGAGTTGTGTCGATATTTTAAATCACTTTATTACGAAATTTTTGATCTCCCAAAATGGAGGCCGATTCGTTAAAAATTGCTCCTTCAGAGCGAGCCACAACTAGCTGCATAGACCATAGGAACAAGTGTTAAACTGCGTTCCCTAGGTCAACGCCTTCTAACGCAGATATTTCAAAAATTATACAACGAAGAGCGAAAGTTCCAACTAAATGAGAAAAGGAGTGTTCGTAATGGACGTCTTCTGTATCATAAAAGTGCAACACAAAAGTGAAGCAGTGAGTCTTTTGGTCAGAACATTGGAGGGTGAAATGGAGAGTTCTCATTGGACGTCTCCTGGATCTTCGCAATGCTTCACAGATGAAGGTGGAGTCATTGGCTGTCTGTTGTAATCATTTGCTTATCTCCTCATACACTACATACATGTTAAGTTTCGTGATAGTAGCTCGTTTCCTTCTGGGTGCATATATTTTTTTGTGAGAGAGTGTATATAGATACATATATACATAACACATCTATATATATAAAACAGTTCCGTAACTGACTCACTGACATACAACGCACAGACAAAACCGCTGGACCTAGAGGGCTGACATGTTGCAGGGCGATTCTTCTTATGGTGTAGGGGTGCACTAAGAAAGATTTTTGAAAAATGCTTCTTAGATTTTTTTAAAATTAAATTTTTAAGCTGTTTTTGTAACATTCTTCAAAGTTTGCAATAAAAATAATAATTTGAGGGTTATAAAATTTATATCGCGAGAAAGATCCTAAAAATGCCTTTAAAATGACATCTTTTTCGAATCTTTACCTCCATTTTCTGATTTTTGGTGAATTTTTAAAGTTTCAATTTTAGAATTTAATTTATTAAATTCCGATCACGTGATTTCTTTTTCTGGTACTTTAAATGTATCGTCACGTGCATAACAACGTAATAGACAAAAAAATATTTTTTTTCTTTCTAATGCGGCAGACGATTGGATATTATCCCAAAAAAATAAATATCCCTTACAATTTATATATATATATATATATATATATTACATCAATTGTATACATTGATCGTCGCATTTATTATACATATATATATATATATTTATTTATTTATTTTTTTTTTGGCATTAATTGCATACAATGGCCGTTGTATTTAATTTGAATGTACTCCGTAGCGAAGTGCGGGTTTTCAGCTAGTGCATATATACACTCATGGACAAAAAAATTAGCGCACCAAGAAGGAGTCGTCAAAATGAAACGAAATTTTACATACGTAATGACTACTTTGATATAAGTAAATGATAAGAAAATCAAAGAAAAAGGATAATTTATTTCAGAGAAAAAGGCAAAAGAACGGAGGAGTTAATACTCCGTTGGACCCCCTCTAGCGCGAATGCACGATGCGATACGATCGGACATTGAGTCATACAAATTCTGTATGATGTCTTGAGACATTTCGTTCCATATTTGCTGTAACCTTGCCTCTAGTTCGTTCAAACTCGTGGGATGCCCAACTCGTCGTCCCAAATGATCCCAGATGTGCTCGATTGGAGACAAATCTGGGGATCGGGCAGGCCAAGGAAGGGTAGTAACAGTGCGGAGACAGTCTTGTGACACCCTTGCCGTATGAGGCCGAGCATTGTCTTGTTGAAAAATGGCTCCTGGGAGCCGTTGCATGAGTGGCAACACATGTGGTTGCAGGATTTCATGAACACACCGCTGAGCTGTCATGGTGCCACGGAACAATACTAGGGGTGACCGTGTATTGTAGGCAATGGCACCCCATACCATCACACCAGCTGTGGGAGCGATGTGTCGCTGTACAGCAAAGGCAGGATTGAAGCGTTCACCACGGTCTCTCCACACACGAACACGATTGTCATCACTGCCGAGATTGAATCTGGATTCGTCGCTAAAGACTACCTGGTTCCATTCTGCTGCAGTCCAGTTTCCTCGTGCTCGGCAAAACTCCAAACGGAGGCGTCGATGGGTGGGCGTCAAGGGCAGCACACGTAATGGGCGCCGCGATACCAACTGTCCTTCAGCCAGGCGCCTTCGTATGGTTCGAGAAGACACAGAGGCCCCTAGTGAAGGTGCTACCTGTGCCTGGATGGCGGCCGATGAAGCAGTTGGCTGTACGCGGGCATTTCTTACGATGTGGCGGTCTTCTCGACGACTGGTCTGTCGAGGGCGTCCTGAGCCTGGTCTTCGTGTACATGACATCTCTCGGGTCCACTGGTCCCAACACCTCCTCACAACACAATCAGAGCGGCCTAATTGACGAGCTACTCGCCTAGCTGACCACCCAGCTTCCATCATCCCAACGATTCTCCCCCTCTCAAACTGCGACAACTGCTTATATTGTCTTCGAACACGGCGTAATGGCATGTCTATCTCAGCTCTTCCTTTGTAAATGATTCAGCACACTCAAACAAGCTTTGGTTAACCTGTTTTATACTCCATAGAGTGCGATGTTCAACGCCCTCTACCGGCTATACGTAATGCGCAATCACGCTGCATTTCTAATCATTTGCATATCTCCCCGACATGTACCTTCATTGCAAGTTTCGTTACGATCCCGCAATTATTTCTTGGTGCGCTAATTTTTTTGTCCATGAGTGTACATACAAAAGAGGCAAGCAACGATAAGTAATCCTACGTTAATAACCCACGGTAGTTTCGTTAAAAGAGACTATCTGAAAAAAAATTTTATAATAAAACAATTTGTTTCTCAAAAATTAACAAATTTCATCAACCTCTTTTGGCCAAATCCAAAATTTGTCTTTTTTCACCATACAGGAAACATAAGCTTCCCCACTTTCTTCAAAGTTGCTGCGCATCTGACCCGGATCACGATGCCATTTACCCTGAAATCTGCTGTGGTTGCAGTGACGCCTTCAGCAACTGCATCCTCTGTATTTGATTCCCCTTTGTCCTCTTGAGAATGATCGCGATCTTATCGTCTTGGTGGACTGTCCAGGTGGGTGGCACCACCCTCGTCGTCAGTACTACTCAATTCTCTTAGCAGAGAGCCCATGCTACTTGATTTCTAAAACATGTTACTTTGTTAAAACATTTTTGATACAGATAGTTAAAGTTTCTTAAAAAAATTTTAAATAGAGAAAATATTACAATAATTCCAGCCATTGTAATAGAGTTGTGTCAATAATTCATCAGTTTACAAAATAAACTAGTTACAGTACACAAAATAACCAAAATAGGGTGGCACAATCTCACCCCATCAAGTGAACTTATTACCATGTTTTTATTAACTTGCTTTCTTATTTGTTTGTGTGTGTGTTTGTCCCTTGCAAATCTTGCAATCGGTTTTTAACTAACTTCCCGACTATCTAGACATTTGATACTTTTAGAATAGCTCAGAACACGATGACATTGCATTTTATACTTTTAGCCATCTTTAAGCAGAATTAAATTAATTTTCAGTTATTTTCAGTTAATTTTGTTTTGTAGACTGGTGCAGCCCTCTATCGGCCGGGACGGGAACGAAAAGTTAAACGCAAGTTAACCTCCAATTAACTTCATTTTCTTTCAAGTTAATGGGATAATTCATCAAAAAAAATTTTTTTTAAGTATTTATTAATACATAGAATTGTCAAGTTTATATGATTCAACAGAAAATTTAAAAACATGGTATATAAAAAATACTTTTTATCCTGTAATTATTTTAATGATAATGTAATAACATGACAACCAAAAAAGGTACAGTAATGAAACTCTACAGATAAAACTTCAGGTAGTAGGTGAATAAAAATATATTACTTACCTGTGCATAAAACTAATCCTTCATACCACGAGAACGAACACTTTTCACAGGTTGCAACAAAGTGATAAAATAGTGAATTGTTAAAAAATAAATAAATAAATAAATTGCGGGAGTCACAAAGATTGTATCAGAGGAGCATGATAACACTTGTTGGTTTGTACCAACATACCGCTGCCCCGTTAGTGGCGTAGCTAGGGGGGTGCGGTGGGTGCGGTCCGCACCGGGCGGCACATATTTTGGGGCGGCATATTTTTATTTAGTATTAGTTGTAAAAAACCACTTGTTCAATTCATAAGTTTACTGTTCGATTTCTACGAATTATGAATTACTATATGATTTCGAATATTTTTCCTCATCGTCAAGTCTATAAAAACCACCAACTGATTGACTTAGAAAGGGCGGCAAATTGGAGACCGCCCCGAGCGGCAAAAGTTCTAGCTACGCCACTGTGCCCCTTGGTAAACGGGAAAACTAATAGCTTTAATAACAAGCCACCAGAGAGCATTGATTTGCGAATTGCATGCGTATTGGCACAATCTCACCCCACCTGGCACAATCTCACCCCATTTTACGGTACGTGATATCGGTAAGAGATAAAATTTCACGCAGATTCAAGTTTAAAATATGTGAACGTTGCTGAAACCAAACACTCCCTTTTCATAGAATATCACTCGAAAATAGAGATAACTGGTTTCGGAAATGAATAAACATACTCCCCTTTTGCCTCCAAAAATAGGATCGGCTCCTCTACGCGGAAATTTCCTTCTAATGAAGTAAATAGATTCTTTTTCCTGCCTAAGGAGGAAGGATAAAAGTAAAGTTCACGATTGTCCAGTGTTTAGACAACCGCAAAAATTACAGAAAATCACCGTCTAGGTAAATCTTTTATTTCAGTATTTTAGGTTTCTTAAGAGTAATGTCTCTTGCTTACAGAAATATCACTTTTTTTTTAATAATTTTATTATTATTATTTTATATAATACTAGCGGCTCGTCCCGACTTTGTCCGGGTTGAACAAAATATTATACCAATAAATTTCCAGTTGATAGCCAATAAATTGTAAATCTTTTTTTACCTTAATAATAACCTAAATAATACCTTAAATTAATTTTATGTTAGTTAATAATTAAAATAAATTTTTTAAAAGAAAAAGGCGTGCCGGAGAACGGTTAGGTTCGAACCGCTAGCGTCAGAACAGAAGCCCACCGCGATAGCACCACGATAAGGATCCTTGAAATCTTCGGAACAAAAAGCGGTAGAAGACAGTAGCGGAAACAATGGAGATTGTTAGGATTAAGCCCCTAACTTTATTTCTACTGATAAGATATACATAATATATAGCCTATGTCCATCTGGAATAATGTACCTTTCAAACAGTGAAAGAATTTTTCAAATAGGTACAGTGGTTCTGAAGATTACCCTCCACGTACAAAATCGCTCTCTCTTTATATATAAGTATAGATTTAAAATTTTGTGCATTCTATTATGTAAATGGTGAATGTGTTACCATAGATCAGGACAATTTGCTTAGTTTAAAAGCATGCATAAAAATATACTCTATTTCAGGGGTCGGCAACGAGGTGCCAGCGAAACAGTTTTAAAGTGCCCGCCGTTCAAATACAGTGATTTCCGCTTATAAGAATCACGTTTGTTATTACCGTTTTTGATTCTTATAAGCGGTTGATTCTTATAGCCGAAACTTAGGGTTTTGGACAGGCACACACACACACACCTATATATACATATATTAGATAATTTACCATAAAATACTCTTTAATTTACGTTATCTTTTATAAAAATTATTTTTTATAATTTTAAAAATACAACTTAATTTCTAGACCTATAAGTAGATACACATGATTATAGAAGAAAAAAAATCCAATATTTGTTACAACATACCTGCTTAACAGTTTTAACATTTCAACTACTGGAAAAGAGCAAGAAAAAGTTTTCTATGGTAGTTTGACGTAATGAAGTTTTCAGGAGGCTGTTTACACCTCTTTCAGTACTAATAGTCTCAGACGAAGATTCACCTTCTAGCTTACGTTTCACGATTTGATAACGTGCTGAATCTACTAATGTCACGTTTGCCTAAGTGATAGTGGACACTTCGCCGAAGATTTATGTGTTTCAGGGTCCAGGATGTGGGAGGTGGGAAAAAAAGTCCCTATTTTTGTTTGTCAGTGGAGAAAAGTGAAATCGGACCCGGACGGGTAAAGATGCCCCCGGGTCAAGCTAATAGGACAGTGCTGTGCTAAAGCGTTTAAGGGGAAACTATTATGTTGTGTCTAACAAAGAAAGGGATGAATTTTACGACTATATGCCATCCCATCTTATCAATCTTTCTTTTTAAAAAAAAAGAAAAATCTTCGTGCCTTTTGAGGGTTTAAGTGGCTTTTTTGGAAAAATGAAGGGAAAGAGAAGAGTGTAAACTGATTCTTAAAACCGGTGGATTGATTCTTTAAAGCGAAAATTTTAACATGGAAATAATACATTTGTTTTTGTTTTCGCGATATTGATTCTTATAACCACTGATCACTATAAGCGGTGGTTACTGTACCTAAATTTTAGGTATTTGAGATTAGAAATTTGATTTTAGATATTTTTGATTGTTTAATTTTAGATATTTTTGATTGTTTAATTTTAGATATTTTTGATTGTTTGATTTTAGATATTTGATTGAGAGAGGTCAGTAGAGGAAAAGTATTTGAGCGGTTTTTAAATTTATTACCACAGGTGAAAGAATTTCTATTATCCAGGAATAAAATTTGTTTAGAATTTTAAAAAAAAACCTTGGTTGATTGAGCTAGGCTTTCTAACTGATGTAACTGTAAAATTGAAGGAACTAAATATGAAACTATAGGGTAGAAATCATCATATTGTTTCTATGGCAAGTACGATAAATGCATTTAAAGCTAAATTGGCGCTCTGGAGAATGCATATGGAGAAAGATAATTTAGCACATTTTCCAAATTTAAAAATGGTGATAGAAAATTATTACGATGGAAATTCTACCAACTATTAGTTTGCCAAACATTTTGATTCCTTATTGGAAGAATTTAATGCCAGATTTGAAGAATTGTACGAATTACCTTTCTCTGCCAATGTAGCTGCCAGAGCAACGTCAGTATTGTAACGTAGTCAATAATAAGACAAGCGTTTCGCTTCAATTACTTTACTACGCTACCTTAAACACTACAACTACAAAAAGCAAATATGTACAGCGAGTTAGAATTTACAGTTAGATATGTCAGGATGGCTTCGGGTTCACAGACCACTCGGCCTATCAGGCCGAAAGACCAGGAGACCTGCGACCTCTCTGGCACTCAAAACAGATCTCTCCCTCGTGGAGTATTGGGGGTCTTCTTTTATACGGTCGGCGAATTCAAAAGCTTTCTCCGGCGTTTTAAGTTCCTCCGGCGTAAGGGTCCAAACTTTATGGGATTCCACATGTCGCTATAGTGTCAAAATTCTGGAGAGCCCTCGAACCACTCTGGTATTTATGCCTTTTATAACGTCAGAACCGAATATTACACGAAATTTATGGCCTCTTATCCTAGAGTTTATGAGACCGCTCAGTTTAACATTTCGCCAATAGATGACATGTTCATGTTGAGGGGTAGGAACGAGCATCACAGACTTATATAATTACAATTTTCAATGGAGACAACGTCACAGTATTAAATCGAGCAGCTCTTCATTTGAAAATAAAGCTTAAATTCATTTTCACGGTTTTGAGCTCGGCCCAGTTTTGTTTATACCTATCTACACTAGCTCGGGAAACAGGAAACATGAATTTTCTTACTGAAAGCACGTTTTGCTCGAGTCAAACTGTGAATAATTTTTAGCAACAGTACCTGTTTGCCCTCACGCGGGACTGAGGCACATTTGAAGAGAGTGTATTGTGTACGATTTCCAACCTCTGAAGTCACAGCAATTGACGGGAGATGAAAGGATGTACACCAGGGGTGTCAAACTCGCGACCCGCGACGAATATTTTTGCGGCCCGGCCAATATATTGGCACACAATAATATATAATAAAATAACCGACGCAGAATTATAAAAAGATAGGAAGAATTAGCTAAATGTTTTTTTAATGATACTCTTTTTTTTGCCATTATTAAACAAAATGCATATATTTATGTTGAATATACTGTAATTAGGTAAATAAACCTGCGTTTCTATTAATATTAATTTTTTTTTTGCGGCCCACCTATAGTTAAACCTTGTTTGTTTGGCCCAAGGTAGCCTTTGAGTTTGACACCCCTGATGTACACCTTTTTGCAACGGTGATTCGGTGATCCAGTATTGAGCCCTTAACATTAAATTTAAGTTTATTTCACAACTATCTACATATTTACAAGTTTTAATAAACTGAGGGTGTTAATTATTAGGCAACCCCAATCCTTACAAAACTGCATTTCCAATCGCCTGCCACAGACTGGCGGAAAGTCGAAAAACACATTTCATGCGGTGCTCACACAGCACCCTCTCGCGGACAAAGGGAGAAATACGCAACACTCCCCACCTGAACTCTCATGAGTTCACTTACCTTAGATTCCAAACACATTTTACAACCAATAATCATTTACAATTACAAGAATGAAACCACAAAGAATATATCAATACAAACATCAAAATTAAGCATAATTTGATAAACAAACGCACACTAATAAGAATATAAGAAATTAAAGAATGGTACGCACTAAGTATTACACACATTAGAACTTCAAGTATTTTAAATGAAAAAATAATTAATAATCAATGTTGCAAATGTATATTCACACACAAGTACAATAATCAATAATACAGATAGGAAATCAACATTATACACTTCAATTAGACTTACATGATTAAGGGTTAATTTCTAAATTATAAACAAGTTGTACTGAGCGTTTTATGTTACCTTTAGGCGTTTTGATAAGAAGAGAACGGACATTTCCGTCTCGTCCCGGATACAGTTCTAAAATCTTTCCCATCATCCACATATTCCTAGGGTAACGCTCATCATTGATTAAAACAATATCATTCACTTTAAATGAAGAAACTTTACCTGGTTGTTGAGAGATATACGCTGATCTGAGATTAAGTAAATACTCCTTTCTCCATCTATTCCAGAAATGATTCAAAAGGGTTTGTTGATATTTAAATTTTTTTGCCAAAGAATTCCTATTAACAATTAAGTCTTCATTTTTATGTTTTGTTACAGGTAAAGACATTAACCTTTTTCCAACTAGAAAATGAGAGGGGGTAAGGGGAGAGGGTTCTGAGGGTTCGTTGTACAGATACGTGATAGGCCTAGAATTAACCATGGCTTCAATTTCTAGGAATACAGTTTCTAATTCCTTAAAGGAAAGAGATGACCTTCCAATAATTTTCTTTAAGCATGTTTTAACAGTACGTATCTGTCTCTCCCAGAAACCTCCCCACCATGGACTTTTTTCAACAATAAATTTCCAAACAATACCTGTGGAAGCAAACATATTTTTAACTTCAGGATTATTAATTTGATTCCACCATTTCTTTAATTCACAATTTGCCTTTTTAAAGGCCTTTGCATTATCTGAATATAATACAGAACATAAACCCCGACGAGAAATGAATCGACGGAGTCCCAACAAAAATGAATCAGTATTCATATTAAGAACTAATTCTAAGTGAATTGCCCTTGTCACTGCACATGTAAATATAAGTAAATAACATTTTGAATTAGAATCATTCACAAAAAAGGGTCCGGCAAAGTCCACACCACATACATCAAATGGGGGATGTTCTTGAATTCTGTCAGGGGGTAGTGGAGCTACTACCTGAGTTCCTGGTTTCGCTTTGAAACGTCTGCAAATTAAACAGTTATTCAACACCTTTTTTACAAACTGTCGACCTTTGACAATCCAGAACTGTTCTCGCAAGTGCGTTAAAGTAGCATCTACACCTGAATGACACATTTTACTGTGAGCATCAAGGATGAGTAGTTCAACAAATTTATCATTAGTTGGAAGAAGCCAAGGATGCTTGGCTCTCTCGTCATCATTTGAGAACTGTAAGCGTCCTTTCAAACAAAGCAAGTTATTGTCATCAAGTTCAGGATTCAGATTAAATATGCGTGAACCCTTGTCGATAGTACCTTTAGAGCGAAGTTGCATAACTTCCGCACCAAAATGATTTAATTGAGTAGTTTTTATCCAAAAGTACATGGATTCCTGAAGTTCCGATACACCAATAGGTCCATTTAATTTCGAAGACTTTTTTCGGACATTGTTGACAAACCTCAATACATAAGCTGTAATTCGATAAACTTTTAGCAGTTTGCTAAATCTCGTCACGTCTAACAATGGTGTTGTATTCTGGACAGAAATCTGACAGGTATTGACCGCTCGTGACCGTTTCTCACTCGCGATGCTTTCTTCAACAATTTCTCTCTGCTGATTCATCGGCCAATCACATTCAGGCTGTAAGAGCCAACTTGGTCCATGCAACCAAAGGGAATTTTTCACAAGATTAAAGGCATTTTCTCCACGGGATAATGAATCCGCGGGGTTTTCTTTACCACTGCAATGGAACCACCTTCGTGGATCGGTGAGAGATTGAATTTCGGAAACCCTGTTACAGACTAAGGGCTTCCAATCTCTGGCGTATCCTTTCACCCAATGGAGAGTGATCTGGCTGTCACTCCAAAGGAATATTCGGTGGCAAAGTTCAGGAAACAGTCCGGTTAAATATTTTGCTAACTTGGCAGCTACTAATGCGGCCATCAACTCTAAACGCGGAAGAGTCAGCGGCTTCAGAGGTGCGACACGACCTTTAGCTGTGATGAAGCTCGTACAGATGGAACCATTTGAGTTCGAATACCGAAAGTAGGCAACTGAACCGTAGGCTGCAGGACTAGCGTCCGCAAACAAATGGAGACTCACATCGTTTCTTTTGCAACTGTCAAAATATTTCCTGGGAATAACAAGTGTTTCAAGCACTTTTAGTTCGGATTTCCATTTTAACCAGTCTCTGATTATTTCTGACGGAAGTGCTTCGTCCCAATCTAGACCTAGAGTCCATATTTGTTGTAAAAGGATCTTAATCCTCATTAAGAATGGTTGCGTGATCCCAATGGGATCGTAAACACTAGCCACAGTATGAAGGATTATTCTTTTTGTGGCCTGAGTATCTTCTAATACTTTGTCAAAATTATCACAGTTAATTTTTATTTTGTCAGTTTCTGGGGTCCAGATCATACCCAGCATTTTTGATTCCTTTAACTCTCCTACATTATAACCCCTTTCCATCCAAAATGAAGTTAATTCTTCGGAATTAGATTTTAATTTCCTAAGATTCATCCCAGCATCTTTAAAAATGTTAACCGCGTCTGAAGATAACCTACATGCATCTTCAATTGTGTCACAACCATAATACAAATCATCTACATACATTGAAGAGTCTAACATCGTGTAGGTTTCGGGATTCGTGTCTTTATATTTTTTAATATGAAACTTTATTACCATTGCTAAAATCGCAGGACTACAACAAAGACCGAATGGGAGACGTGCAAACCTCAAAATTTTATAATCTCGCTCCTTGTCTCCGAACCAAAGAAATTTCAAAAACTCCCTGTCCCTTTCCGAAATCTCTATCATTAAAAAGGCCTTAGCAATATCTCCGTTAAAGGCAATTTCAAATTTTCGAAATTTTAAAATTAAGTCTAGGACAAGTGGGTTTAAACTGGGTCCAATATCAAGAAATTCGTTTAATGATTTTACGCCCTTAGCTCTAGAAGAGCTCGCATCATATACAATTCTGCACCGCGTAGTTTCGGTGAGTTTAATGACCTCCCTGTGTGGCATAAAGTAAGACGATTCCGTTATTTCTTGAGAACATTCTTCAATTATATTCTCTTTTAACTGTTCTTCTATCACGTTTTTATATTGATGATAAATCTCTGGATTTCTAATTAATCTATTTTTAAGATTCTCAAAACGCCTTAATGCCACTGAGAAATTATTCTCTAACTCATTTGTATCCGATTTCCATAATAAACTTACCGAGTATCTGTTTTCTTTAAACTTTATTCCCCTTTCAAAATGCTGAATCAGTTCCTTTTCCTCATTAGACATTGACGCGTCATCATTTATTCCCATCAAATCCAAACTCCAAAGTGTTCTCAAAGAATCTCGTAAACAGGATGTCGTGTTTACAAGTACGCAATTCTGCGAAATTACGCCGTTTTCATTGAATTGTAACCCGACTGGTATATATCCAAACATAGTTGACACCGCATAAATTCCCTTAGGCCCGTTGCACACACGGCGTAGGCGGAGATTTTCCATCGGACGTCGTTCTAAAAGTAGAGCTTACACACACGGCGAAAAACTCCGTCGAAGGGGAGAAAGGCCCACCCCTCCTTTTGGAATCCTGCACGTGTCCAAGAAACCAGAGGGGTCGCATCAACGCCACCCTCCCCCCAGCCGGGATCGGAGGAGCCCTCCTTTTCGAATCCCCTACGATTCCAAGAAAACCAGCGCGCCTCCCCCCCAGCAAACCCCCAACCACACCCTCGCAAAAGACCCTACGACGGTAGAGTCCGCTGTGTGTGTAAGCGTGCATAGGGTCACATGGATAACTACTTCAATCTGGCGTCAACGAATCCGCCGGCACACAGTGGCACCCGACAGCTGCACAGGCTACCGTCGAAGAAAAATTTCATTTTCCGCTGTGTGTGCAAGCTCCAATTGACTTCTGTGGTCTACTGTTGGAACGACGTCCGATAGAAAATTTCCGCTAGAGATAAAAACGCTGTGTGTGCAACGGGCCTTAGTGAGATTTATTTTTTCCCCCACTATCTGCCAAAAGTAATCCACGCCTATAAGTACCCCTACGTTGACCGAAGTATCGCACATGTCAGCAATTCTCAATCCCAGACTATTCATCATTTCAAATGTTTTTCCCGAAGCAATGCTAAGTGGCGCCGCTGTGATTACGTCACTCACTAAACACGTTACTTTCATTTTCTTCCTTTTCTGTTTATCGGAAACAAAAAATTCCACAACTGGGAAAGTCTTAGGGGAAGCATTTTTCATACCAAAACAAAAAAGTGAGAGTTTTTCATCTCCTATAATTTTTAATCCTAGTTTTTTAACTAGGCTAATATGTATAAAACTGCGAGATGAACCGCTATCTAAAATTAAATTGGTTACTTCCGATTTGCAATTAGAATAGGCCAAAACCGAACAGGTTTGTAATAAAGTATTACTTGAAACATTATTTGACACTGAAAGAGTTTGCTCATCTGGGATTTTTTCTCGCGCGTTATCAGACGATATATTTTCGCTTTGTTTAATTTCAGGTGACTCTTTTTTCTCCTTCGAAACCCATTGCGTTCTGTTTCGATTTTGAAGATTAGTACATATAGATTCGTGATGCGATTTGAATCCGCATTTCGTACAATTTCTTCTATTTTTACAAGCCCTACTTAAGTGAAATTTTTTAAAACAACCGAAACAACGATTTTCATCGCGTAATTTATAGAGTTTCTCGTTGACACTTTTTTCGCATGAAAACGAATCGTGGAATTTATTACAGAAGATGCATGCTCGATTATCAACAGTATTAAAACTGGCAGCCGTGGGTACATTTCTAAAGTATTTTTTATTGCCAAATTGTGCATTTTCAGAACATGGAGGCACGGTACCTTTTCGCTCTTGCGTCAAAAAATTAGACGCTTCGCGACATTCAATTTCGGTTTTTATGAAATGCAATAACTCCGAGACATTTATATCTTCATTAGATTTTTTCTTTCGATTGAATTCCAGCACTAGGTCCTCCGGGATTGATTTTAACAAAACAGGAATTAATAACTGACCGAATGAACCTTTTGTTACGTCCTGTGCCTCCAAATTCCGAACGGAAATTTCAATTTCATCATATAATTTTCTCAAACCTTTAACATTACGTGAACTCCTTACAGGTTCTAAATTTAACAGTTTGCTCATGAATTGGCTCACTATTAATTCCCTTTTCCCAAATCTGTCCTTGAGTGTCTTTACACTCTCATCATAATTTTTCTCATTTAATTCCAAAGCAGCTACTACATTACTAGCTGGACCTACAAGTAACGTTTTCAGATATGCGAATTTTTCTACCTTGTTAAGAGTTTCGTTTGTATGTATAGTGTTTTCAAAAATGTTCCAGAAATCCGTGAATTTGGTCGGATCACCGGAATACTTTTCTAAGAGTAATTTTGGAAGCTTTACCGAACTCTGAGCAACCTGAGAAATATTTATTTGTTGTGCGGTATTTGGTTCACAAGATTTATTATCATTCAATATTAAACTCATTCTTTTAATTATTCGCGAACATTTCTCCTGATATTCTTCGGATGTAACTACATCCGATTCCAGAGATTCTAAATCAATTGACTCGTGAATTCTTTCATCTAGTTCTTTTAAATTAACCCTTTTTTCTAATAACAAGTCATATGACTCCTTCAAGTCATCTTTATTTCCCGATGCTATACTTTCCTCAATTTTCTTTAACAATTTTGAAACTACAGTTCTTAAAGCCGTTCGTTTAGTTTTTAATCGTTGAAAGTTTTCAGCCATTTCTATATCATACATAGCACATGTACCCAAGACTGCACAAAAGTATCAAATCTATTTTTTAACAAAACTCTTACCGTTATTCCTGTTCGCGCCCAAGCATGATCCGGAACCAAAACATTTTAATTTCTATATCTTCTTCTTGTCGGCCTAGATGCACCAGTTTTGCAACGGTGATTCGGTGATCCAGTATTGAGCCCTTAACATTAAATTTAAGTTTATTTCACAACTATCTACATATTTACAAGTTTTAATAAACTGAGGGTGTTAATTATTAGGCAACCCCAATCCTTACAAAACTGCATTTCCAATCGCCTGCCACAGACTGGCGGAAAGTCGAAAAACACATTTCATGCGGTGCTCACACAGCACCCTCTCGCGGACAAAGGGAGAAATACGCAACACACCTATCCCTCGTTTCACACGATAGGTGCGTTGCACGACAACTCGTGTAAATCGGAACCGTGTAAAACAAGACACAGTATTCATATTAAACAAGGGGATGGGTGCAAGCCGTAGTTATGTTTATAATAACAGTGTAAAAATGCAAAGAGTTTATCCAAAGTGAAGACAAAGTAATATGCAATGATAAATTATTTATTTACATATGTATTTCAAAAAATTAACATCTTACCTCGTGTAGAACTGAACCAGGAATGACAGTATGGAAATGGAAAAAATATCTACTTTAATGACGCCAGTGCTAAACGCAATGCAATGCACTTGTAACGTCTGTGCAAATAATTAATGAGTGCGTTCAATGTAAAACGCTCAATCAAATAATGCATCAATTTTTTTTTATTTATAAAATTTAGAAACAGTGTAAAAGCGAAACCGCGTAAACCGAGTCATACAAGTCTCTAATCCAGTGACGTAGCGAGCATAACTGGCGCCAGGGGCACGATACCTTTTTGGCGCCCCCCCCCTTTCCGAAAAACATATAGTAATATAGTATATAGAATTAGTGAATAGTATATAGAATTACCATTTGGTATAGTATATAGAATTACCATTTGGCGCCCCTGTTCGAGTGGTGCCCGGGGCATGATAGACCCCCTTGCCCACCCCACGCTACACCACTGCTCTAATCCACCAAAAAGGACAAAAGGATTAACCTGAGACTTTTTAATCAGGTATGATGATAAAATGAAAGAAGCATGGAAGATACTTTCTATTGTGATTATTCAGGGGACCAAAAATATAGCGATTCATTCACCAAAGATTTAGATTTTATAATTAAACGTAAATGCGTAAGCTGCAGAAAGAACAAGATGTCCCAAATGTAAAACAACAGCAGAATAATTATTTAAATAAAAAGGTGGTAGATTCCAACCGTGATTAAAAGACGCATAAAGGTGATAAAACTAATGATATACAAAGATGATAACAACAGTGAGGGAAGATAACAAAATTATAGTCATATAAATATGTAAAAGAAAATCTAAAATAAAAATATGGTAAAATCAATGATATAATACAAAAGTGATAAAGTCGTGTGAAAAGGTGCTGAAGATTAAAAAAACAAAAACCTCTGGATGAAGTTTCTCCATCCAGATTCCTGTCAAGCACTACAAATCAATAAAAACACGGGTAAAAAAAGAAAAGATTAGATCAACGAATAAAAACCAGTTTTCTTTGAAAACCGGAAAAAAAAAGCAGGGTGGGGTGTCTGCACAAGAGAACAGATCGTTTAAATGTTTCTGCAAGTATGCTTTCATTGGATTTTGTTTTAAAATGCCAATGTGGAAAAGCAAACGACGATTTCTCGTAACTTCCCATTTTAAATGCACTTTTCATCCAATACGCTTTGCTAAAGCTGACAAACAAGATAATTATCGCAGTAAAAGTTAGGCCTGGACTCCACTTCACCAGAAAACGCGACAGAAACAGAAATCAGAATCGGAAAATCTACGCACTTCCGGTTTTTTCCGTTTCTGCCCAGCAGAATGACGGCGGAAAACAGAGTTGAAAATGTTGAACTTTTCTGTTTCCGTCCGCGGATTCCGCGTGTATGACAGCCAATAGGAATGCGTCTTGATCCACGAAACACAAAACAGCAATGGCGTCTCGGTTTGACATGGAAGCGTTTATTTATGAACATCACCTCCATAACTGCAAGCTAAATAAGTCAAACAGTAAATTCTACTAGAATAATTTGTTGGAATAATGATTTTTTATTACCAGATAATGGATTTAGTGCAAACTGATCTGTAATCCTAAGATGTCACTTTGTAAAGGTCTGATATTTTTAACTATCCAAATGTTATAGAGATGATATACACTAAACATGACAACTAAAACCCTCAGTAATATTTTGTCGAAATTTCTATTACATACTATTTGTTATGCACTACTGTTTTTTCAACAAGACTTTTTTTCAGAACTCCTGATCGGTAGTTCGAAGATCTCTAATTAAGGTGTTGTGAATACCATGTTTTTCCCTTTCTTGGAAAATCTTTCGAACCCAGAATCGATGTTTTCTTTTTTTTTGCTTCAGAGGTTCTAATTAAAGACAGCAGACTTATGAAGTGCAAACTCGCCATAGCAAAATCTGTGTCGTTTTCCATACTTTCTTGAGCTTAAGTATTTTATGTCCGAATCACAGCCAATGTAAAACAATAAACAAAAAAAAAACAAAAAACGACGACAGATGGCGCCAGCTGAGCGGAATCTGTCTGAGCGGAATCTGGTGAAGTGGAGTACAGAAAGAACGGAATCTCAGCAGAAACAGAAAACAGAAAAAAATTCCGTTTTCTGTTCTGTTTTCTGTTTCTGGTGAAGTGGAGTCCTGGCCTTAGAGTTGTGGTGGTGGTGGGAGTTCTACTAGTTTTCTGTACATTACCCATCATGTGCGGCTCAAACTCTACGTGGAAGCTTTACGCGGGAAAAATCCAACCAAGTAGTCTTAATTGTCAAATATAATTTACACACGCATTCTCTCTAAGGGCCTGTTCACATAGACAGCATCAGCGTTACTCGCGTTGAAATATTTTTAACCAATCGCAAACCTCTAAACGATTAGCCGCGAAATTGTTAAGATGTGCGATTGGTTAAAATTATTTCAACGCGTTGACGCTGACAGATTCTATGTGAACAGACCCTTAAGGCAGTAAGGATTTTGAGAATGACCATGCTGCCACCATATTCAAAAACAAAATTTTATTAATAGCCTAAAATAAACAGAGTACCGAAAGCACTGTAGCAGATACTGTGTTTTCCCATTGTTGGGTTAACACTAAGCATTTCTTAGCTTTGTTAATCATCAACAGTATTTCACATTGTTACAACCGAACTGCTACGCAACAGACGTTTTCTAACGCCGCCATTTTAAACCGAGCGCTCATTTGTGACGGTTTAAGCGTCTAAAACCTCGTTGAATTTTCTGCTGTTTTATACTACAGTGCTATCAATTATTACTATATTTTTGGCGTTTATTTTGATTTATTCTCAATTGTTCACAAATACATCATTCGCCATGCTATTTCTTATAACGGCTGTGTTCTTGTATGCTATGTGGGACGCATATTGGTTTTTGCTTGCAGGAATTGCAGTCTTCCGTCTGTACGCTTTTATCGCAGAAAAGAAAAGGAAAGAGAATATTGTAAAGGAGGCTGGCCAGGATATTGCTGAAGATGAGTCCGATCTTTGTTACGAAACTGCCACACAAAGTTCTACCGACGAATATTTCATGGCCAGACCTCCGAAACCTCCACGAAAACCTCCAAAAAAGCCTCTTAAACTTCCTAAGCGTCGGTACAAACTCATGAACCGGTTCTTAACCGACTGTCTTGACTATATCCAGACCGAAGACGTTGCGGGGACCTCGGATCCTTGTAGCAACCTCCAAACCAAGGAAAAAGAAATGAAATCTTATAAAGAACTAAGATTCCGACTTAGGTTTAAGAGACGAATCAAGCGTCTCATTTTCGGCTGTATTTCGTCTGTAATTAAAGACTAACAAAATTTACGTAAATAGACAAAATTTATGAAGACATTTATTGAAAAAAAAAACGAAATTTTGAAACAGCATTTTTTTTTAACGTGTAATAAATTACTGACCGTTTACAAAACTTTGCATCTCAGTACAATTTCTGGTTTATAATGTTTTTGCTCATCGTTCCCTTCAGTCAGTTTTATCATCCAACAATTCGAAATCATCAATTTCACATGTCTTTCACTGACAATATATTTCTCCGGCACCACTCTGAAGCCATCCTCTTCTACACAAGAGCCGTCAACATCAGGCTCAAATCTTTCTCTCCACCGCAGCCAACAACACCAGGCTGAAGCCATCCTCTTCTCCACAAGAGCCGTCACCATCAGGCTCAAATCTTTCTCTCCGCCACAGCCGACAACACCTGGCTGAAATCATCCTCTTCTCTACAAGAGCCGACAACATCAGGCTCATTTGCTTCTCCTCTCCATCAAAGCCAACAACATCAGGCTCATACATACTTGCCTCTCCCAGAGCCAACAACATCGGGCTCTAAACTACAACCACCTCAACATCGTGCCTCTTCACACCATCAAAAAGGCGAGAAACACGCCAGCACACCACCACCGTGCTGCGCGGATGGTCTCGCTGTAAAGGGGAGTGTTAAACAGCCTGCCTCCAAGTGGTACTCCCCGGGCAACGTTCCTTCCTGAAAAAAGAAACGGCTAAAGGGCTGAAGTAATAATTCACAGGCACGTCAAATCGAAAAGGAACTTAATCTGTTAAACTGAGTGAAACCTTTCACAAAAGACTACCTCGATGAATTATCGATGATCGCTCGAAGACCAGTTTCTTTTCACGAAAGACTCTTTGAAAAAGCTTTTACTAACTGCAAATCATTCTCTATTTTTCATTTTGCTTTTGGAAAACATTGTATGCACTGTGTATTCTTATCAGAAATTGCCAAAATAAAAGTTTTTGTACGTTTGTAATCGGTTTCTGAAATGAATGAATTTTTTGAATTTTTGTTGTGTTATGGAAAGTTTTGACCCACATCTTAATAACAATAACGAATTTAATGTAAAATTAAACTTAATAGGTAACGTAAAAGCGTATGAAAGCTCAAAAGTGCATGAGGTTTTTTAGCTTGCATTTGCTTTACTGAATGTAAAATTTCTGAGACACTAAGAAATTGTTGTGCCGCGTCGACCCACCGTCACAGAAAATATATTGGGGACTTTAAAGCAGAACAGGATTTTTTCGTACTTGAAAAGGCAGGAAATGGAAGAAATACATGAACAATTAGAATCTGAACCAAAAATTGGGAGCGAAATAAATTTTTTTGTTCCCAATTTTATTATAATTTTTGGTGGTTTCGAAACTATAAAACATTTTTTTTTTTTTTTTTAAATCACTACCGACTTTGCTGATCACTTCTTGTGTTCAGCTGGACCAACGGTTAAGAACCAATGTTCTAAGAGAAAGGAAAAGATCTGGAGACATGATACAAAGGTTTATTTTCAAGCTGAGACTACCTTTTATTTCCAGATGTATTATACCATGATAAATTTCAAAATGTTTCAAGCTTCATATACATTAGGAAAAAAAGTAGATTTACAAAAGAAATAATATTAAATAAATACATAAGCGCTTGCAAAGCTTTCACTGCTAAAGTGTGCAGGGCTCGTTGGTCGATAGGGCTAAATTCGAAAATCTAGCCTTTGTTAATTATCGTAAGGTGGCCATGCACGTGCAGGAAATCCCCAAGGTAAAAGTCTGCAGGATTTCCTTGAGAATTTCCTCAACTGAACCCACGAGTACACGCGCACACACGTGAAATGTTTTCAAATCGAAATTTCGGAGACTGTACAGTCCGCCACCGGTTTCAAGGCTTCCCCAACACACGACGGGGAAATCTTCAAAGTCTGGACTGCGCGGTCAAAACCTCAAAGATTTCCTCTGCGTGTGAGGATACTTTAAAAGCTATGAAGGAATCCAATTAATAATGATAAAAATTAATTTGTGTTTTGGCTGGCTATTATATTCCGTTAGCTCAGTCTTTCCCCCCCCCCCCCGCCTTGTATTCTACGGTCTCTTGTTCAAGCATTATCTCATTGGTCGAAATTATGGTCTTTGACTGGTTTTTGAAACCAGCCCTCGGGATCCGATCATTTCAATTACCTCATTTTACACTCTGCGTTCATTTCCTATTGAACCATGTGAGTAGTGTCCGATTCTGTTTGTGTTCTTTGTACTACGTTTTACCTTATTATTATTCATTATTATTATTATTGCCACAGTTTATTTACAATTATTTGAACATCCTTTTATTATTTTTAAAAATTAGTTATTACTTTATTTTGTCTTTTGAACATGAAGTCTCGAATCGTCTTCTTTTTCGACGTCTCTTAAAATTGCCTTTCTCTGTTATTTCTTTCTGATGATCGTTTTGAGATAACCATGCTTTTTAGAAGTGTCCATGATTGTGCCATGATTATGTTTTCACCTACATTTAGTGTAAAATCCCCAATTACACGTTTTCCACAGAGCCATCCAAAAAATCGTAAAAACACGGATGTATTTATTCTATCGCTCTCTTGTTTTCAAGTAGAGAAATTATCAAGTAGAGAAATGATTCCAATAAGTGTCCGGAGAGTAAAAACAAAATTTATCAGATATGTAACGAATTTCGAAACAGGTAAAACAGTCTTTAAAAAAAAATAGGGACTAAACAATGAAGCAAACGAAATCAAAATGAAAGTTGAATTATTAAAATTTGCGAGTTTCTTTTTATTAATTTTGAAACAAAAATCTATATAAAAAATATTCGGTTCTAGATTTTAAATACAAACCAAGTTGTTTTTGATTTTTGTTATTTCTTCTTTCTCTGTTATATATCGCTAAGGCTATATAAATTGCTTTTCTCTGTTAAACGTCACCAAGGCATTGCTATACGACTAGTTTTTTTTCTTCCTCTGTTAAACGTCACCAAGGCATTGCTATATGACTAGTTTTTTCTTCTTCTGTTAAATGTCACCAAGGCATTGCTATATGACTAGTTTTTTCTTCTTCCTCTGGTAAACGTCACCAAGGCATTGCTATATGACTAGTTTTTCTTTTCCTCCTCTGTTAAACGTCACCAGGCATTGCTATATGACTAGTTTTTCTTTTCCTCCTCTGTTAAACGTCACCAGGCATTGCTATATGACTAGTTTTTTTCTTCCTCTGTTAAACGTCACCAGGCATTGCTATATGACTAGTTTTTTTCTTCCTCTGTTAAACGTCACCAGGCATTGCTATATGACTAGTTTTTTTTTCTTTCTCTGTTAAACGTCTAAATCAGGGGTCGGCAACGAGGTGCCCGCGAAACAGTTTTAAAGTGCCCGCCGTTCAAATATCTAAATTTTAGGTAGTATTTGAGATTAGAAATTTGATTTTAGATATTTTTGATTGTTTGATTTTAGATATTTGGTTGAGAGAGATCAGTAGAAGAAAGGTATGTAAGCGGTTTTTAAATTTATCACCAAAGATGAAAGAATTTCTATTATCCAGGAATAAAATTTGTTTAGAATTAGAAAAAAAAACCTTGGTTAATTGAGCTAGGCTTTCTAACTGATGTAACTGTAAAATTAAAGGAACTACAGGGTAGAAATCATCATATTGCTTCTATGACAAGTGTACGATAAATGCATTTAAAGCTAAATTGGCGCTCTCGAGAAAGCATATATGGAAAGATAATTTATTACATTTTCCAAATTTAAAAATGGTGATAGAAAATTATTACGATGGAAATTCTACCAACTATCAGTTTGCAAAACATTTTGATTCCTTATTGTAAGAATTTAATACCAGATTTGAAGAATTGTACGAATTGGAGGCATTCTTGAAGTTTTTTATTAATCCTTTCTCTCATACAGAGGACGATGTGACTCATAAAATCGCAACATATTTTGATATTTCCAATACGGGGGACTGCGAATTCGAAATTATAAATATAAGAAAGAACATTGAATCAAAATTACATCATAACGAAGAAAAATTCTGGAATTTAGTGAATGGAAATGGCTTCCCCTTGTTGAGAAAATGTGCTCCGAAATTGAACTCTCTTTGTGCGTCGACAAATACTTGTGAATATTTGTTTTCTAATACGGAATTCTTAAAATCAAAGAACCGATCAAGCTTCGCTGACACTCTTTGGACCATTTGCCTGAGAACTAGAAATCCTACTTAAGGGCCACATTACAACGAGTTGGTCACAGATTTGCAATGTCAAACACTGCACTAATTATCAATTTTAAGATTATTTTGTTTAAATTGAAATTTTAATTTATGTATTAAAAATTATGTCACATTAATATTTTCATGTTTAAATATTAACCCCCCCCCCCCCCCTCATCCAGGGGTGCCCGCCGAACTCCCGCATTTCTGAAATATGCCCTCCTAGTAAAAAAGGTTGCCGACCTCTGCTCTATTTGATAGATAATACATGTAATATTCTATATGTAATTGGTTATTAACTACTTAACGTTAAAATAAATAAATATATATATATATCCTTATAATAGTTGCCGTGTTCTGTAGTCGACTCTGTCCGTAACGCGTCCGGAGCGACCACCTCATATCCATCCATTTGGCATCCATTTTGTTTTATGAGTTAGGCTTAACAAGTTAAAAGTAAAGTTCAAAAAGATTATTTGCCAACTAAACCCAAATAATTGTAATTAAAACAGCGTAATATCGACACAAATCAACTTTATTTCGATCAATTTTATTTCAAAATTATCTCTTCATTAGAGAATTATCTCTTTTCCGCCACCTTTCGCGTTATCATAGTGTTACTCAGAACTTGAAAATGTAAACACAAGTGAGTCATTCATTCACCGTGATTCGTTAATTTAAGAAAAATTGAATCAGAATTTTTTTCATAGTAAAACAGGTTTTCATTATTTTAACCATATATAATATATATATTTTAATATATACTATATATTTTTTAATACATAATATATAATATATATTACAATTTAATATTACAATAATGTCGAATTTAGTTGCAAACTTGACGCATGCGCAGTGATATGTTCCAAACTGTACGTCACAAAAGCTAGCCGGTTCAAAAGGCCAAATCTTCAGTATACAGATTTTTTGCATTTACAACACATGGAATTTTATATATTCCACATCTAATACGTGTTTAGTAACGATTCAATAACTTTGTATGATTTTTAATCAGAATTTCTTTAGTTTATATATATTATTTTTGCTTAATATATATTTATACATATATTTATATATTTATACATATATATATATATATATATATATTTAACAATATATAATATATGTACATTAAATTGAAATACAGCATTTAATTGAAATATATATACCATAAGATATAATATATGTACATTAAATTGAAATACACATGCAAAAATTTTTTGCACGTGAATAATTTGCATGATATTTTAATCTGATTTTATTTTTGCTTAATATATTTATACATAGCCTATTTATACATATATATAGCATAAGATATAATGTCATTATATATATGTACATTAAATATATATATGTACATTAAATATATTCAGGTGCAAAAATTTTTTGCAAGTGAATAATTTGCATGATATTTTAATCTGATTTTCTTTATATATTTTATTTTTGCTTAATATATTTATACATAGCCTATTTATACATATATATAGCATAACATATAATATATGTACATTAAATTGAAATACACGTGCAAAAATTTTTTGCACGTGAATAATTTGTATGATATTTTAATCTGATTTTCTTTATATATTTTATTTTTGCTTAATATATTTATACATAGCCTATTTATACATATATATAGCATAATATATAATATATGTACATTAAATTGAAATACACGTGCAAAAATTTTTTGCACATGAATAATTTGCATGATATTTTAATCCGATTTTCTTTATATATTGTATTTTTGCTTAATATATTTATACTTAGCCTATTTATACATATATATAGCATAAGATATAATATATGTACATTAAATTGAAATACACATGCAAAAATTATTTGCACGTGAATAATTTGCATGATATTTTAATCTGATTTTATTTTTGTTTAATATATTTATACATAGCCTATTTATACATATATATAGCATAATACATGATTATATAAAATATTTATATTACATTGAAATAGATTGAATTAGCAGTATTGTTTCTAAATATCTGGCTGCATTAGTTAGACTGTACAAGTCGGATTTTAAAATCAGCTGCAAGCATGCTTTTTTTTCCAAGAACGTTTTTTTTAATTATAAACTTCAATATTTTTTAAAAAAAACCTCACTGTAATAATTTTTAGTAAAGCATTCTATTGCGATGATAGTGTATCTTTTAAGGTGACTGCCTACGTTGAAAATTTCATTTTTTGACTATTTTGGTCAATTTTATTTTTTCCAGGAATCGTGCAATTCAATCTTTTCTCTTTTCAAAACCGTTTGGATTTTCATTCTACATCAATTAGAAGCAGAGTTATAGCTATTTTAAAAAATGTCTGCTACAAAATTGAAGTGGCAAACAACTTGAACTGAGTTTTTCTCAGAATTATGTTTTTAGCACAAATCTTTACCGTTATCATGATATTTCACACAATAATACATATAATTTGATAAAATTTTCGGGAAATGTTTTAGATGCTATTGTTAATGAAATGACGCTGAATAATTGATGCATAATAATAAATAGTTAAATAGTTTTTGTTTGGGCCGAAATTTTCAAAAGTGGGGGGGGGGGGGGGGGTTACTATGAAAAAGTAGTTTTGAGCAATCAGTGCAGAGCTTGAACCTATTTAAGTAATATATGTAATCAGAAAAAATGGGGGGGGGGGTTAACCCCCATCAACCCCTCCCCTGCATACGCCACTGTGTTTGGAGCTGTTTTTATAAGGATAGGAATGATGAATCGGGGGAAATTTTCATATTGCAACATTTTTGTATTTTAAAATTTCTCTTAGATTGTGGGAAATTTAAGATAACTGTCATATGTGTCGCATTTTAGCTAATTTTCATTGAAAATTACTTCAAATTGACCAATTTATAAAAAAGTATGGTATTTACTGGCAAGTTTTTGTTTATTTTTTAATTTTCAAGTGCTATTTTACCATAAAAAACAAAAAAATCTTTAAAAAATGATTTTTTAAAAAAATGGGCTCCAAATGTAGGCAGTCACCTTAAAACAATATTTCAGGTGATTATAAGGGGACATTTTATTATTTTGTTTTGTGCCACTTTCTCGAATTATATTACTTTATTTTTCAGATCTAATAAAAAAAGTATTAAAAAATTTCACCTTCAAATTAGAAAACAATTTAAAATTAACAAATCAGACAGCAAACATTCAAGTAAATTTCAATGTTCTAAATTGCAACACATCAGGTTGCAAAACAGTATATTATTTTCTAATATTCACGTTTTTACATGTACTATCTACGGTATGTACTGTATAGTAGTGTGCTTTTCAGAGCGAATACCTAACATAACGGCAAAATTTTCTTAAATTTTTAAAAGTCGGTAATTTTCCGATACCTTTCACGTTTTCATAGCGTTTCAATTAAATTAATAACAAGTATTCATTTTATATATTCGGGACATGAAAATGTAAACATGAAGTTAGTCATTCATTCATCTTTTTTTTTTATAAGATGAATGAATGACTAACTTCATGTTTACATTTTTACAGAATATTATTTTCTAATATTCTGTAAAAATTTCTTATATTTTAACAAGGTTATGAATCTTTTTTTTATTGGAACTGTTCAATTACTTACCATCAAGTTTTGACAGGTACTATCTACGGTATGAACTGTATAGTAGTGTGCTTTTCAGAGTGAATACCTAACATAACGGCAAAATTTTCTTAAATTTTTAAAAGTCGGTAAATTTTCCAATACCTTTCACGTTTTCATAGCGTTTCAATTAAATTAATAACAAGTATTCATTTTATATATTCGGGACTTGAAAATGTAAACATGAAGTTAGTCATTCATTCATCACGTTTTTACATGTACTATCTACGGTATGTACTGTATAGTAGTGTGCTTTTCAGAGCGAATACCTAACATAACGGCAAAATTTTCTTAAATTTTTAAAAGTCGGTAAATTTTCCGATACCTTTCACGTTTTCATAGCGTTTCAATTAAATTAATAACAAGTATTCATTTTATATATTCGGGACATGAAAATGTAAACATGAAGTTAGTCATTCATTCATCTTTTTTTTTTTTTATATATATATATATTTATATTTTAACCATACTAGCCACTGCGTGACCAGCATGGTCACTTTTAGTTTTAAATTTCCTTTTGCAAAACAACGCAACTGAAAGTGACATATGTAAGGAATGTTACAATTACCTGTCATCATAAATATATGTTGTTAAGGGGTATTCTCTATTAAGCTGATTCTAAAACATTGTGATCAAAAAATGTGAATTTCTATTACCTTAGAACAGAGTTAAAGATAAGACTGAGAAAGCCCACATCAATGATTTTAAAAATTACATCCCTCTTTGTATGTACTATTTTTCAAAATTAAGATATCTATACTTTATCATTACAACAAATAAGAAATTGCAGGGGGAAAATTTGAAATATAGTGTTGATTACATCACTCTCTGTATGCATTACTGTTAACAATTCAGATATCTACACTTAATCATATTAAATAATAAATTGCTGGGAAAATTTCTTCATTTATAAAATGGAGCAAAAATTCAGCAATTTTTCAAAATTAAGATATCTACACTTTACCATTACAAGAAATAAGAAATTGTTGGGGGGAAATTTTAAATACAGTGTTGATTACATCACTCTCTGTATGTATTACTGTTCACAATTCAGATATCTACACTTAATCATATTAAATAATAAATTCTTGGGAAAATTTCCTCACTTATAAAATGGAGCAAAAATTCAGCAAGTACTTAAAATATAGTGTGGATTTCAACTATGATATTCATAAAACTTCTTGATATACAGATTTGAGTATTTCAAAAGTAGGAGATACTAAAGCGACAGAATCAAAAGAATGGATTCTAGATAAACCTACATACAACTGTCCATGGTTAAACACTGGATTTGATAGGTCTAAACATGTATTGTCAAAAGATCAGCGGTTGTAACTTATGCGGCCACTACACACACGCGGTTTTAAATTGCGGACAGCCGCTGTTTACATCCGGTAGTTGCAGCCGTTGCCATTCGAAGTGTAGAAATATCGTAGATTTTTGTGCCGCATACCTACGCGTTTTATATATAGGGATTATTTTAACCAGATATTACAATAATATCAAATTTTGTATTTTCGGAAAGTTGCAAACTCGGTGCATGGATAGTGGTATGTTCAAAAATGTCTGTACGGTAGCTTGCTTTTCAAAGCGAATACATAATATAACCGCAAAATATTCTTACATTTTTTTTAAGTGTTTTATTGAATATTTCTAAATTACCAGCACGCGTGGCTTTCATATGAATTTCTAATATTTTAATAAGGTTATGAACCCTTTTTTTATTGGAATGTTTACTTAATAACCGTCAAGTTTTGACGGGTACCATCTAGTATATATATATATATATAAGTAATATCGCCGCCGTCCACACCCGAAGGTTATACGGCCCTTCAATAATAAAACTAATCATGCCGACGGCAATCCAACCCAACCGGGTCCCGAAGTTTTTCTTTTTGCAATTCGTTTACCTGTCTTTTTTTTTTAATCTGAGGGGCTATCCACCTTCCCCTTGTAGGGGGAAGTGTATATTCATAAGTTCCTGCATAATATTCTTGATGTACCTTCTACAATAATAATCCGTAAATAATTTACTAGGGGCCCAATCTTGAAATCCCAAAGGTAGGTTTTATATATATATATATATATATATATATATATATATATATATATATATATATATATTGTACCAAATCCGTGGTACGGAAAGATAATTTAAAAAGTGAATTTCAAGAACAGAAATAAATATGCCAGTTACCGCAAATGAAAAACAGAGATTTTATAAACAGTTCTTTTATTACTTGCCGCAATAGACAAAGTAATACTACAAATCTTTGCTGGGAGTCGACAAACTCCAGCACCTAAGTATTTTTCTTGACAATTAGGAATTCAAAGTTATTCTAATTAAAACACAATATAACACTTATTGATTAAAAAGCATACGACCTTTTTAAATCTTTTATAACAAGGTCCCCGTCAAGCCCGACGATAAAACACCTGTTCAAAAACTGTCACCTAACGCTACAAGAACAACGCTTAAACTGAACTCTTATTCCAAATTCTTATTCACCTGGGAAACAAAACCCGAGATGCCACACCGCTCAACCAAACCATTTTCCAACAATAGACCCAAAAGCAGGATTTATTTCTTACTCCATGGTAGACGCGTGAACATGCTAAACCATAGCTTTAATTCACCGAACTCCAAAACATCTCACGCTGGCGATAACACGCCAAGTTGGCCCTTAACTCGTACCATTATATATATATCTGAAAAATTATTCAATGAAAAAGAGACTTGAAACAGATTCTGAAGAAGCGTTTTAATAAATACAAGCGTTTTAATTGAACTATGTTCGTACCTCAGGCTTGGGTGAACTGTCATCGAGGTGAGATAAGTCATTCGGAAGAAGAAAAAAAAGGGGGGGGGGGGTGGAAGAAGACGATTCCGATGGGAAGGCCTCCGCAAAAACATGTCCCATGCACACCGATTCTTGCTATAAGATAAAACTTTACCTGCGATTTTTACATTACGTTTCAGTAAAGAGCATGTAGTTCGTAAAATTTTCATGTTCCGTTGTTAAATATTTACGAGACATTAAATTGCTGACATTTGTATCTATAAAACTACAGTTCAAAAGGCAGATGTATTTAAGTTTTGGCAAAAATGAAGGGCAAAACGTTTGTTGTAAAACGAATGGATTACTGAAATGCGTATGGTAATGCATGCCTAAACAATGGAAGCATTGAGTTTCTTTTTTCCAGCTGTGACATTACTTTGAGCTTAGTGGTCCTAGCAATGGGAAATGCCAGTGATTACATTGTTAGCCAATCCCATGTCAGAACTATCGCGAGGCGGGGCAATACAGGCTCCTTGGAGTACCTAATTTGTCATTTTAACAGGAATTTCGAACTTCAAACATTGAAATTTTGAGATGAACGAATAATCCGAAAGAAAGGAACAAAAGAATTGGTTATGCTCTAAGGCAGAGCTCCGCAACCTTTTATCTTCCACGGCACAACAACGTTTTTTTCGATAATTCCGCGGCACACCACAAGAAAAAGCTTGCAAATATATAAATTACTATAAATACGTATACGTTTTTATTAGATAAAAAAACACAACAAAATAGCTCTATGTATCAAGATAATTATAATCATTTAAGTTTTATATAAATCATTTTGAACTGTATACCAACACAAGAACAAAAATATAAAATTATAGTTTACAAGTAAAACAATTTTCTCTTTAAATTTTTATATTAAAATTTGTTTTTTTGGTCTTTACTTAAGCCTAATAAATTAAAGTTAATTTAAACATAACTAATTTATTAATGAGATATTTGAGATTGTTTTGATAAATGTGCGTTTTATATTTGCACGTTTCATATTTGGCTCTATAATAGAAAGAGCTACAGTTCATGGTCAAGGCCCTTTAAATATGATCGTTTGTCATTTTCAATTAGAAACAGTGTCGAAAAACTTTGTTCGCATAAGTATGTCGTCGAAAATGGGAGCAAAATTGCAATGGCCTTGTCAGAAATTTGTGGATATTCTTCCTTAACTGAAATCCAGAAATATGACGCTCGAGCATACATACAATGTATGGCTAACAACATGTTTTTGTTTTGTGTATAATTTCGACCCAGAAAAATTACATATTAACAAAAAGTTAGAGGAATATTTTACTTAGAAAAATTTCTATTTAATACGGTGGTTAATATTTTTATTATCATAATCGATAAAATCACCGCGACACAGTCAAGATCACCTCGCGGCATACTAGTGTGCCACGGCACAGCGGTTGCAGAGAACTGCTCTAAGGCAGGGGAGGGCAATTGTTTTGGCCCGGGGGCCACTTTGAGTAAGCGGAGGTTAGCGGAGGGTCGAACCTTTTAAAATTATTGTATTTATTAGTTAACTTTACATTTCAGAAAAGGTATAAATTGTATCAGAATAATTACAAGATAAAAAGAACTTTTTATATACCATGTTTTTAAATTTTCTGTTGAATCATATAAACTTGACAATTCTATGTATTAATAAATACTTTTTAAAAATTTTTTTGATGAATTATCCCATCAACTTTAAAGAAAATGAAGTTAATTGGAAGTTAACTTTTCGTTCCCGTTCCGATCGATAGATGGCTGCACCAGTCTATAAAACAAAATTAACTGAAAATGAATTTAAAACTGCTTAAAGATGGCTAAAAGTATCAAAAGGATGCATTGTCATCGTGTTCTGAGCTATTCTAAAAGTTTCAAATGTCTAGCTAGTCGGGAAGTTAGTTAAAAATCGATTGCAAGATTTGTACGGGACAAACCCGCAAACAAACAAGAAAGAAAGTTAATAAAAACATGGAAAAAATCAATAAATATAAATTAAATTAAATATTGGCAATTTTTCTGACTGTCTTTGGCAGTTTTTGCGCGGGCCGCTATTTGCTCATCCCTTCTCTAAGGGGCTGTTTACCAAGCCCCTTAGAGGCTGTCCTCAAGTAGCCTTAGCCAATCAGAAAGCAGCACTTATAGTTGCCGGTAAAAACTCAAAACTCGCATCAGATTCGTGAATAAAAATTTATGTCTTACATATATATGCAAAAACAGACCAGCGTTCGATTTAGGGATTGCGTAGTTAGAGTCGATCAAAATTTGGGAGGAAAAAACCCCATCATGACCGGTGATTTTATGTCGGCAGCTATTGTGCTCGAGGGCAGTGTCGAAACTAAGTAGAACCATCACCCGGTATCGAAGCCATGCCATACGCGTAAAAGTCTCCATGACTGGCCAAAAAGAGGCAAAAAAAATATTTCAGGTAGTCTCCTCTAACGAAACTACCGCAGGTTATTAACGTAGGATTACTTATCGTTTGCTTACCTCCTTTTAAAAAAAAAAAAAAAAAAACGGATTTTGGTACTTTTCTATTTAACTGTTTACCACTACTGGTTTTGGCTCGCTGCTAAAATTATAACTCACGACGCAGGACAATTTTTTTTTCTCTCCGAAGGACCGTTATTGAGGAACGTAATCCTACGTTAAAAAATAATAGAGGCCTGGTGAAATTCCGAACCATCTTACTGCTCAGTGACACACCCAGGGGGGTGGGCAAGGGACCCTGCCCCCCAAAGAAATAGAAATTCCATTATGAATATTGATTTTGCATTATAAATATTTTTATCCGTTCATCTCGCCCCCCCCCCCATGCATTATAAATATTTTTCCGTTCTTCTCGCCCCCCCCCCCCAAGAAAAAATCCTGCGTGCGCCACTATTATTTCTGCTTATTGCATAAATAAGGATATCTAAATTGTGAATAATATACGTCATACGTCACTTGTACAATTTTCAAGAGACGTATCATGCATGCGTTGCTTATATAGTCTATGGATGCCATGCGCTTTACACGTGGTGCTCTTGTATGCATTTCTTCGAGAGTTTTAGTAATCTAAGCGTTTAACTATAAACGTTTTTACTTTAACTTATGTACGAGTTGAGATGTGACGGGCTACGTGCAACTGCCAAATACTCTAAAGGCTTATTCACATTTCATTCGGAGCGTAATGTTGCGTTTCTACGAGATAGTTGTCATGACCTGTGATTGGTTTCACGTTTCACAAGGTCAATTGAATTAAGCCCTGATTGGTTAAAATTTTTAATGCTGACGCTACGTAATACTCCGGATTCAATGTGAACAGGCCGTTAGTCCTCCTCTCTCTATGCGTTCACCACGAAATTGCAAACTGAACACAACAGTATCCCACGAGTAAAATGGCAAGCATTCATTCTCTGCCCTTCGTTTTTCACACGGTCTCATCTATGTTGTTGCGTGAAACTGGTCGTTGAAATAATTAAAATAAAATAAAAAGATTTCTAAGAAGCACGCGCATCGCTGCATGTATTTATTTTCTCGCTCCGATGCATTTTCAAATGCAGAAAACATTATTCATCAATATACAGTTGCTAATATGTGATTAGAAAAAATACTGACAAGAAAATTAACCAATAGCTTAGCAATAGGTTTGAATATTTACGTTGTCGGTTGACGTACAACCTTCAACGATTCTCTACATTCGGTCTACTATTCTTAATGGACGTTCCAGACATTGATGTTTCTTTTTATATTTCCAGATAAAACATGTCAAGGTGTATTTGCTCCATTTTTTGGCTGTTGATTATGATCTTCATCGGATATCCAGTTGGGTTCTTCTTTGCAGGTTGGTATGTTCTGTTCTGCCCTTTGGAAGCTTGCTGTGAGGGTTGTTCCGGTGTAACGGACTTCCTGCTCAAAGCTACCCAATTACCACTGATCTGTGCCAGAAACATGGTGGCCGGGAAAGGTTTGTGTGGTTGACTCCAGACGTAGATGAAGAATAAGCATGACCTGTAAATAGCATTTTATCTGCGTTGAAAATGGTTTTAACTTCAGCAGAATGTTTATTTTGAATCTAGATCAAATAAAAACTTATGAAAAAAAATCATTATAGACATTTTTATTTGCGATGGGTCTCGTTTTGATTTTTCTTCTGTCAGAATAAATTAATGAAGTTCTGGTAGTAGTTGATTCCAATGCGAACTGATAGATGACACCACCAAAACCAACAATTTTATCCGTGTTGCCGATAGGTGGCGTAGAATGTCTTTCCCCGCGAATTTTGTTAGTTGACGTGTGGGACGGGTGATGACTCATGAAGTTCTTGGTGACAGTGGAGTGTAAAAATAAAGTTTTTATTTCGAATCCTTGAACGTTCTTTAATCCGTAACCTCACCAATTCTGTACAAAGTATTATTCTGGAAGGTGATGACAAATTTAAAATAAGGAAAGTAGTTTCTAGATTATAAATGAAGAAATTAATTGACATTTACAATTACAAATGTCTTTCACGCATATAGTGATTTTGATCAGATTCTATATGCCTTCCTTACTGAATGTAACATAATTTTTGAAGTAACTGAACAGCCGTAGTTTTGTTGACTTGCTGAGATGTTTAAAAGTCATAAATTATCACTAGATGGCAGCAGTATGTTTCTGTAGGTTTTATTTTACCATAATAATAACTAGTTTTAAGAGGATGGAGACAGGGCCCGATTATGAACGCTGGGGGCCCCTGGGCAGATGCTATTTTGGGGCCCCCTTACAAACATTTATAAAAATAAGAACTATCCATGGGCTATACATACTATTAGAAGTACTAGGTGCATACACCAAGGGGGTTTTGGGGCCCCCTAGCATCAGGGGGCCCTGGGCAAAGTCCCGATTTGCCCATGCGATAAAAATGCCCTGGATGGAGAGATTCTAAAAGTTGGTTGCCCAGAAGTTAGCCTGTTTTACAGTAATCTGTATAGTCAAATACTGGTTTTTTTTTAGAAAAACATTTCTTATGAAAAAAAATCTGCACTGTATTACAATTTCGTTGTTTAAATGATTTTTTTTTTAAATCCGTTTTTATACTTCTTTATAACTGTTAACTGAAAGTAACAGAGAATTACATTTAATGAATTTAAGATGACGCTCTTTAATAGAGGACTAATGGCCTAATTGCTAAATGCCTGACATTTCGAAAAAAAAAAGTGGCTCCGCGTTGATCCTGTGGAGTTTCGAGTTCGAAGTCTGACGCTTGGGCCCGAGACGTCCTAGTGATTAGCACGTTACCTTTCGATCCCTAGGGTGTTGGGTTCGAATCCCGACAAGCGTATTGATAAGCAAGTGCATGACATCCCGACAAGTAATTCCCATTTAACTTGTATCCATGTTAAAAACTAATCGTAAAAAGACAAGTAGTGTTTTATGGCATAATAGGTTTTGCCATATAAACCAGGATTATTTAATAAATACCGGTAAAAACCACTGTGTAAAGGAATTACCTGAATTAAAACAATTAGGCGAACATTGTATCGTATGTAAACTGGCAAAAGCTAAAAGAATTTCATTTAAGCCGATTGGTAAAGTTAGGTCCGAAAATCCATTAGATCTTATTGACATGGATATTTCTGGGCCCTTACCCACAGTTGTTGTAGATACTTTTTATCAACTATTATAGATGATTTCTCTAGAAGGACAGCTGTGTTTCCAATTCGTAGTAAAACTGATGCATTTAACTGTTTTAAAAGGTTCCAAGCTCGAGCCGAAAGGTTTCAGGGAAGAAAAATACTATCAGTTCGTACTGACAATGGTTTAGAATTTTGTAATGAAGAGATAAATAACTTTTTAGAGAAACAAGGAATTAGACACAAAAGCACAAATTCGTTTACCCCTGAACAGAACGGTACTAGTGAGCGTTGCAATATAACAGCCCTAGATGGTGTGAGGTCATTACTAAAAGATAGTGGAAGTCCAAATTTTGGACAATGGCACAGATATTCAATTTACCAGATGTCTGAAGTTGAATCTGAGATATCCGAAAGCCCCTACAGGAATCTGATACTGGTGAACTGTTAACCCTGTCTAGTCAAATTACTTGGGTTAGAGACGCTGTTCCACGTAAGGATGGAAGTCGTCCTGATAAAATTTGAGCTCTTCATTGCATTGCTTTTTTTTAAATCTCTACACTATACACCTCCATTTAATTTTTATTCTGGAGGTGTATATCAGTATTAATGGAGCATGCGCACCTAGAAATGACTGATTTTATATACCTATGCAGTTTCATGCAAGTGTTTGATTGTATGTTCTTTTTTGTTTGTCCACCAACGACTGTTTTAATTTTCGTTTGTTTGTTTTTCCTCTAAAAATAAAATCATTTTCGAATATGCTATTGTATCTGATCTGTTTTTAAATGGATGACTAGCTAACAATTATACATTCATTAATTTTATAATTACATTATTAAATTACATTTACATAACTAATTATACTTACTAATGACAAATAAATATTAATTTTTTGCTATGTTTTTAATTTACAAGGGGAAAAACCCAGATTTTGAGATATTAAAAAAAAAAATCCATAAACCCATATGATCACTTAAAAACCTAGGTCTGGGAGCCCTGGTCATACTATCAGTATACTGCATTGCCCCTCTCCCCTCCCTTTGTTAGCCTGTCAAATTCCGATACTATAATTTCAGTTGTAAAAACCATACTGCATTACAATAGAGTGTATTACTTTTTGCTATGAGTAGCTAGATATGAATAGTATTCACTGTTAAGGTTAATCCTAAGGGACATGGAGGACTCATTTTATTTAAATAGTTTAAAACACAAAACAAATTTTAAAAAATCAAAATTTATTGATATCTTCAAAAAAGGCAATTTTAAACAAAACATCAACTACATTTCAATATGTATTCAAAACATCAAAATATAACACTCACAATCTTAAATAGCACAAAAAGGTTTAAATATCTATGCAATTAAACCACAACTTTTAAATAAAGTTTCTGTACATTAATAAATATACTAAAAGCAAAGAACTAGGGAAACTTCTTGAACACAAAATCCTAATTTATTTTTGATATTATTGAAATATGTAATAAATATACAAATTACCAGGACTGGCACTACTAAATTATTATTCTGAGAAGGGAAAAACAAAACCGAAAAAAATCTCATATATAATAATGAACTTGCAAGAAAATCTAAAAGTACTTTGAAATATTTTCATGGTACACAAATTTGTATCAGCACAGATTACAGACTGTATAAAGTGAACTATATGCAACCTCAATCTCTACGCTTTTAAAACAGCATGCTAATTTTAGCATGCATCTAAAAAAAAGTTTCAATTAAGAAAATACACAGGTCTGGTCCTTTAATGTCTTCCAAAGTCAGGGGTGTCAAATTACATCCCAGTTTGCAATGTACAAAGTCCACTGTATATCAAGGTTTGCTATACATACACAAATAGACCTGTATAGATGAAAACACAAAATATTCTTTATTTCAGGATTTTTAAAAGACCCAATTTGAATAAGACAAAAGTAAAAAACTTCATAAGACGAGAGGAAAGAAAAAACCAGGAATAATTTGACACCTAGATTCTTGGATTATTTACAGACCCTAATATAGCAACCAGTACGAATAATGTAATTATGTAAAGTAATGGTTCTCAACCTGGGGGATGCCGAGGCATCAGAGATATTCAGGTGGAGACACGACGTATATTTAGCAAAAAAAAAGTGTGCATAAAAACGAAAATTAAATAGAGTCAAAGTTAATCCTTATGAACATGCAGAATTCATTTTATTCAAACAGTTTAAAGGACAAAAACAAATTTAAAAAAATCAAAACTTATTGATATCTTCAAAAAAGGCAATTTTAAACAAAACATCAACTACATTTCAATATGTATTCAAAACATCAAAATATAACACTCACAATAGTAAATAACACAAAAAGGTTTAACTATACATATGATTGAACCACAACTTTTAAATAACTTATCTGTACATTAACAAATATACTAAAAGCAAAGAACTAGGGAAGCTTCTTAAACACAAAATTTAATTTATTTTTGATAATGGTGAAATATATAATAAATATACATATTACAAGGACTGGCACTCAGGTATATACCAGCATTTAGTTATATAATAGTTATCATATTTTTATTACTTTTTTTTATTTATTATTCTAGTATAGTAATGACATAGTGATGTAAACAGTGTAGAGCTGTTGTGTTGTTTACTGTTAAAGTAGGCATCTTTCATATTAGGCGCTACTAGAATCTGAGGCTTTTTTTTTTGGCTGTCTGGACCACCTCTGCAATTTGCTCATAAACTTATAGCTAGTACAGGTGTCAACTGTTCTCAACTTTCATATTTTGATCTCTCTACACGTTTTAATCTTTCAAAATTTATGTAGGTATGTTTCAGGCCTGAGGGCAGTCGCATGGGGACTGATGGTCATCGAAAGAGTGATGTATACATAAAAAGGTTGAGAATCACTAATGAAAGGTATTCACATGTAATGATTGGCATACTAATAATGAAAATGAAATGTACATATTAATCAACTTTTAAGATTCCTCAACAAAACTATTCAAATATAAATTAATTTCAATCACTATTTTTCTCCAGTATGCTCAGAATTGTTTTTCAACTATAGTCTATGTTACATTCAAAGAAGCTTGTCATTTCTGTGTCAAACACAAGTTATTTGCATAAAGCATAAAAAAATATACACAAAAACTGATGTTTACAATCTTATTGGCATCATAGGGGTTATGTGTCCTACTGGAGGTCTCATGCCTGCAATACACAGAATATAATTAATATATTATTTAACACACACAAAACAAATGTACATTTGAAATTTTTTTTATAATTCATTTTATAAAACTGCATATATGCAGGGCCAGATAAAAGAGAATGTGCTTTAGAGACTGCAGCCCAGGGATCTCTAGAAGATAGAGGAAAAGTTGAAATTGAAACCGAGCAAAAACATGAACATCTCAAGATTCCTGATATCTACACCCTTGTAGCAAAGAATGGATTCACTTCTTCATTTCCTAGTGTTGAGACAGCGAATTGACTTGTGTTTGATGATAACTAATGTGAGTTGAGAAAGGTGTTTGAAGAATGTATACAGATAGACAATGGCAAGAGAGAAACTCAACAGACTTGCTCTTATGGCAACTGAAAATGATATTCTAAAGGATTTACATTTTACTGATGTTTTCGAGAAATTTGTTTCTAAGAAATTGCGCAAAACAAATGTTTAAATTTTTATTGTTGTTAAATAAATTTAATTTTGTCTTTATTTTTATTGTTGATGTAGAAAATAAAATTTTGAACCAAACTCATTTCTAGTCATAAGAAAATCAAATTAGATTTAATAAAATATATTTATACAAAAAGAAAGTTTTAGGAAAATCTGATTTTAATCTGAAAAGGTCTTGATGTTATAGATTGCTTGCAATTAAATAATCCAATGAGAGCAAAATATATTCAATAAGACATGATAAAAATCACCAACTGTATTGAAAAAAAAGGAGGGGGGGGGGCTTAGAAAAATGCAGTCAACACTATGATCTATTAAATTTTGCTCTCCCATAACTCTTTTCCATAAATTTTTCAATAAAATAAAGCTATAGATCTATGTAACATTTGATTTTATATAAACAGAAATTACTTTAAAAAAATATTTCTTTATATTTAAACTGAATTTTATTAAAGCTTCATAAAACAGTAAGAGAATCCTAGATGATAGAAACCAGCCAAAAGATAAATTTCAAAATTAAATTTTACATTACATATCTGTCATTTAAAGGAACTATAGGAAAATGTTATAAGTAAATCTGAAATAAAAGTTTAAATTTCTGGGTAGTTTATTTTATCCATCATTAAATTATATCTTCTTTGCAGATATACAGTTTTAAATGCACTTGGAGTCAAGAAATAAATTATTACTTACCAGGTACCATCATGTTATGTGGCATAGGTCCTGGTGGACCCATAACAGGCATAGGACCAGGCATGGGACCTATAGGAGGAGGCCCCATCATAGGCATTCCTTGACCAGGAACTGCAGGTCTAGCAGGACCTAAATAAAATGACATATACATACTAAATTGTCTAATAAAAAGGCAAACTTTTAAATCTGTAGCATTCTCTCACCAAAACCTCTGATATACAATGGAGGAAAAATTCTACCATAACATATGAACTACGTTCAGGAACTAACGACGCTCAGCTCTGTCGTATGGGTGTGACACCAGGGAGAAAATGCTGAAAGCAGCTGTAACATCTATACAGCAACTGTCATAATATCTGTTTCAATGGGGATCTCCGGGGACTTGGGATGTTTTTGGTTAGACCTGCTTCCTATTCAGAAAGTTCCCTCTTGAGGTAACTGATTTGGTTAGGCCTCATGATGACGAGACCAGTTGGTTGCCTCGATATATGGTTTAGTTCCTTTACTGCTACAGAATCTTGCATTATAGTGCATTGAGCCCTAAATGCGTTCTGCTTGGAGTCCGTCTGTGTCTCTGGCTTTGTGGGGTGTGTCCTGTGGGTGGTGGTTGCGGGGTTCTTGTCTGGGTCATGCGTGGGGTGGTTGCCTGCTGCGGGTCTATCTGCACCGTCTGGATTATGCCAGTTGGGCTTCGGTCAGGTTGGGCCTGATGTGTGCTCTTCGGAGCCCTAAATGCATGATTTTGGTTTATTTTTGTCTGCATTCTTCCTGCTAATAATTATCTTGCTTTATTGAATTATTTACTTTTAGTTATATTTGTCCATTTTCAGTATGAGGATTTGTTGCAACTGTGCAATCTTTTATTGAAAAGTTAAATGTTTCAACGCTAGGGTAGGTTTTCTGATAATTTGATCGGCAGTATATTCCCTCTTTATACATATTATTTCGTGTTGAATTATTTACATTATTTGTGTTAAAAGGGTTAAAGCTTATTTCTGTTGAGAGCATTCTACATAATAGCATTTAGCACTGAAGTGCTTGCCTCAGGGCAAATAAATTTTTCTTTTCTTTATTGTAATGTAAAAAGTGCTATGATCCCAACCTTTATACATTCCTTGACTAACGGTGACATTTTATCATATAACTGCCTAACACTTTCTGTCACACACACACATTCATATATATATATATATATATATATATATATATATATATATATACAGGTAAGCCTCCTATAACACGGTAGATAGGTTCCTAGAAAATGCCGTGTTATGGGAAAGCTTGTTATATGAGACCCAGAGACAGTTCAAAAAAGGGGCATTACGTTCTGAAAACGTTTTTAAAACAAACTTTTTTTTTAAAATTCCATATAAGCAACTTAATTTTTATTAAAAACATAAATATATGTATAACACAAAACGAAAAGAAACAAACAAAAATATTTTCATTTAATGAGACCTTAATTTAATAAATTTCTTCCTTATCACTGATCAGTACAATCAAACAAGAACAATTTTTCGATTGAACGATATCACCTGCACTTTCAGAACCTTGTTTTTTCATTTAGATTTTTTGCACTTTCTATCCTCTTAAAAAAATTTGTAATTTTGGTTTATTTGCTGGTTCTTACAAGGTCATTGTAGATTCACGGTATGGAGATTACAATTTTGCAGCTCCCTTTTGAATTTTCGCCTTCTTTCAGCGGAAGGGTCTGCATTCAGGAAGAATTATTCAAGATTTTCAGCTAAGCTTAGGCCTTCTTGTAATTTTATAGAGTTATAAATGAATAAATTATAATTTGGTTATATATTTTCATGTAAAGCCACTATAGTTCATTATTCCTTTCCGTCATTATGTTAAGGTAATTTAGTTTTTAAATGTCTTAAACAAAAATCATGTTATCTAGTGCTATAGAAATACAGTGTCGTACAAAGGTTTTCGCAATTTTTTTATTGTGTTAGAGCGAGACTGTGTTACAAGTTGCAGTGTTATACGAGGGTTCCCGCAATTTATCTTATCATGTTAGAGCGAAACCGTGTTGTAAGATGCCATGCTGTAGGAGGGCTACCTGTATATATATTAATTAGCCTCATTTTAGATAAATATCATTAAGTTCAACACATACAGATGTTAGTCACTAAAAATCTAGATTCCCCCCCCCCCTTTTTTTGCTTACTTTATGCTTCTACATAAGTGTTAGATTAGGTATCATCATTTTAGCTGTCATATTTATGAACATAAATTTTATCATAAAAAGTCAGAAATGTTACCTATCATATTTGGAGGTGGAGGTACCATAACACCTGAAGGTTTTGTATTATTAGCAGCAAACTGGCCAGACTGAATTTTTCCTGCTTTGAATGCAGCAGCTGTGAAACAGAATGAAAATATCAATGCATAAATATATAATGAAAAACATAAATTAAGGGAAAATATGACTATTAAGATTCAATATTTATTGAGAAAGTTTCTAACAGAATAAAAATCAATAGTACAAATCTAAGAATATATCCATTAATAATAAAACTAAGAATGCAATTTCTACTCAGTTTATTTAATTAAACTTTCAACATCACTCAAAAGCTTTCACAATGTTTTACATAGTTCAGAATTATTCACTGCATAAATTTTAGCAATAAGGAATTTAATTTTCTATAAATACCACCTATGCTTTCCTTCTCCTTACGACACATATTATTAACTGAGTTCTGATGTACAAGCTTAAGGCTAATTTAATGAATTCCCTTAGAATTAGTGAAAGTTTCATAGGAATAGTATAACTCTTAAACTTATGAAATTAATACCCTGTTAAAATGGACATAACTATTCTTCCAACAGCTGTGTTACTTTAGATGTAGTATACTATACCAATTACCTTGTACTCATATATATAGTTAAATATTTATAGCCAAAATTATATTATTACACACAAAACAACTATTATTAAAATGTAAGCAAATAACCAGTAGAGGTGAAAAATTATCTCTAATGATAAACAATGCAGAAAAATTAAAATTCAGAAACCATATTTAAAGAGTAATAGTTAATTATATAATAGTTAAATAAATACATAAATAAATAAAATGTAACACTATTTTCATTTTGTAAACTATAAAAAAAATTTAGCTTCAGTTAAAATTATGAATCAGAATAATGTATACTTGTGGCATCTATAAGACTTTGAGCCTGTTCTTCCATCCATTTCTGATAATAAAATTTGACATTATCCTTATGCTTTCTTCCATTGCAATGGGTTTTTCTGACAGACGGCTAAAATAATTTGATACAATAAATTTGTTATTTATAGGTAAAATAAAACATGCATACATGCAGTTTCAAATCATTCAAATTATACAACAAAGGAATTATAAAACAATATTGGAACAAAGCAAATATAGATAAATATAAAAAATATCAGTATAAAAATGTTTCTTTATATTAAGTGAATGTGCAATCATCAATAGTCATGAACAGGGGTCGGCAACCTTTTTTGCTAGGAGGGCATATTTCAGAAATGCGGGAGTTTAGCGGGCACTGCTGGATGAAGAGGAGGGGGGGGGGGGGGGGGGGGTTAGTTAATATTTAAACATGAAAATATTAATGTGACATAAATTTTTAATTCATAAATTCAAATTTTAATTTAAACAAAACAATCTTAAAACTGATAATTAATGCAATATTTGACATAACAAATCTGTGGCCAACTCGTTATGTGGCACTTAAGTCGAATTCCCCATTCTCGGGCAATGGTCCAAATGAGTGTCAGTGAGGCTTGATCAGTACTTTGATTTTAAGTATTTCATATCAGAAATCAAAGATTCCTAAGTATTTGTCAACGCACAAAGAGAGTGCACTTTCAGAGCACATTTTCTCAACAATGGGTAGCTATTTCCATTCACTAAATTCCAGAATATTTCTTCGTTATGATGTAATTTTAATTCAATGTCATTTCCTATATTTATAATTTCCAATTCTCAGTCCTACGTATTGGAAATATCAAAATATGTTGCAATTTTACGAGTCACATCGTCCTCTGTATGAGAGAAAGGATTAATAAAAAACGTCAAGAATGCCTCCAATTCACAGAATTCTTCAAATCTGGTATTCAATTCTTCCAATAAGGAATCAAAATGTTTGGCAAACTGATAGGTGGTAGCATTTCCATCGTAGTAATTTTCTATCACCATATTTAAATTTGGAAAATGTGATAAATTATCTTTCTCCATATGCGATTTTAAGAGTGCCAATTTAGCTTTAAATTCATTTATTGTACTTGTCATAGAAGCAATATGATGATATCTACCCTGCAGTTTTAAATTTAGTTCCTTCCATTTTACAATTAAATCAGTTAGAAAGCCTAGCTCAATTAACCAAGGTTTTTGCTATAATTCTAAACAAATTTCTTTCACCTGTGGTCATAAATTTAAAAACCGCTCAAGTATCTTTCTTCTACTGATCTCTCTCAATGAAATATCTAAACTCAAATACCTAAAATTTAGATATTTGAACGGCGGGCACTTTAAAATTGTTTCACGGGCACCACCTTGCCAACCCCTGGTCATGAAAGGTATCTATATCTACAGTCTGGAAATGTTTAAATTCAACATACTAAATTCTAATGTCTAAAAAAATTTATGATGAGAAATTAGCAGACTTATTTTGTATTTATCAATAGGAAACATGGAATTTGAAAAAGACACATATCGTATGATTGTCTGTACAGAGAATTCCTAATATTCATAAATTGTTTATAAAGGCAATCGCACCTAATACTGTATATTTTGAAGACTTGTAATTATTAGTTTGAAACAAGTTACCCTTTTAAATTTCTACAGTGTATTTAAAGATGGAAAAAAGTTTCTTAAAAATAATAATAATAATAATAATCATAATTCAACATTTACATTAGGTTGATCACTCTTCTATAAGTTTATAATTTAGATAAATTTATTACAATAGACACACTGCTGATATAGACATAGAAACCAAAATGCAAGCAATTCAGAACAAAATTTAGACTTCAGCAGTAAACTTTATTCATCTAAAGGACAATGGTGAACTCATCCAAAACATCTGTCAACTAATAGAAATCAGCTTTTCAACCCAAACAAATTACCCAAACTGCTTACCACCAATTAAATTTTATATCAAAACAAATGAAACCAATATATTGATACAAGTAATAAATCAACAAAGCATAATCTTTTTCAGTTTATAATTGGAAGTATTTCTTCCCATAAGGGAGAGACAGACCAGAATTTGATTATGTTCTCTCTGATAACTAATTTTTTTTTATATACAATTTTCTAATTTAATATTTTTGCTTAAGAGGAAAAAGAAAATTGTCTAAATGAATGAAAGAAAACACAGAAATGTCACATGTATGGAACATGCCTTTTACATTGACAGGAAAGGGGAGAAGGCTTCTGAGAAGAAAAGTCAGAAAAATAGCCCCAGATTCAATTAGATCTATTTATAATAATTTCCTTCCATTTTATCACATTTATTTTTAATAACTGGCTTAATAACTAAACTAACAAGATTTTAAAAAGTTAAAATAGATATTTTGTACACTCAGATTATATTCAAAATAAAAAATCAGTTTAGTTATCCAGAGCCAATATAAGATTATTATCAGTTTCTAATTACGAAATTTATGGTATGTTAAAATGAGCAATATTAAACACTATGTAAAAAACATACATATGCCAAACAAGGCAAAACATATTTAAAGATTTTGTTTGTAAAATCAAATATAAATTTAGTTATACAAAAAGAAAGAAAAAACTACTGTGAAAATGTATTACATATCCATATTCTAGCTTAATAAAATACTTGATTAATGTAAATAAATTACTTACTGAATCATGGGTTAAATATGTATCACAATAATCACAATAGTACCTGAAAAATACAAATGTAAAATAACTTAGAATTTCGTTCAACTACAAATGGATTAAAATTCTAAAATCACAGAACGTGAAAATTATTTATGCTGATTAAAAAAAAGAAACCAATTTAAACATCATATACAGTGATGGCTACTCCTTAAAAAGGTCACTTTTTTAAAAAACCATGAATGTCCAAACTTGCAGATGTTTTACTGTATATAATAATTCCCATTACAATTCAATTAACATATATAAATTTTTGTTAGTTGTAAGATCCAAAAGAATTAAAGAGAAAATATTGTAGAAGAAAATTCTTCAGTTTTCTCTTAGGCATAAGACGGCAACATTATGAAAAATTACTTGATTTTAATTAGTAATATTTTAGAATTCGTCTCTTTCCTGATGGTACAATTTATTGTTAAAACAATAAACAATCTCAAAAGTTAAAAAAATTACAAGTATGAAAATAATTTTTTTGAAAAGTATTATGTTTTCTACAAGACAGATTTATTAAAGAAATAATCAGATTTCATTGCTAGGATGGGAACCTAAAAAATAATACTACAATTATTATTTTATATTTCCCAAATTTTCTTAATCCCTAGAGACATTACAGACTCATCTTGCCCTTTTCCTCAACAATAATTCGATCGAAACCATGTAATGTTTTACAAACAGTTGGAATTATTTATGAAATTGATAAATGTTTTAAATCAATATCTTAGGTAATGCATATGTTACAAAAAATAATTTTGACAGTTACTGAGTAAAAACAAAAAGTGATTCAGTTATAGAAGTATCTGTAATGCTTCTTATCATTATTCAGAATATTTAAGTTTATTCTGAGAATCAATAAATTATTTTTTGTATTTAAAATAAATGACTTTACTAAGGAATATCTTTCTTAATCTATACTGTCAAGGCTTATCAACGTTTTTATCTTTGGTTATATAACAGTATCCTATAACTGAAAATTGAACATGGGTGAATTAGAAGAATAAACTACAGATGGTTATTTCTTGAAAATATTTTGTGCAGATACACAGTAAATGTCTAGTAGCTTACACAGATTACTGGGTTCTGCTCAAGTTCCTTCTGACTCTAAACCTGTAAGTTTTGTTAAATTAAATCAGAATGACACTTCTATGCTACTGAAATCAGAATCTATTTTGCATAAGACACATTCATTATTACAGTATGAAGGAAATTAAAGTAACTGATTCAATCAGCAAGAAAATACAAATAAAATTTAATTCAGAAAGTTTTTCAGCCCTATAACAAGAATTTATAGTTTAAACCAATAAGAAACATTTAACTGAAAAATAAGTTCAGATATTGCCACAAGATTAAAGAGGTTATACTACAGTAAGTGGTTTGGCAGCACTGGGCAGAAATTACAAGATAACTTAAGATTCAGCTGTTGACTGTTGCATTGCAAAAGATCTTGCCAGACTGGTCTTGACAAAAATCTCTAAGGAAATACAAAATGATAAAAAGGAAAACCTGCTCTCTAAACCAATGATCTCATAACAATATCTCTCAAATACATTAGGACTAAAGGTTTAATATACAACTTTTGCATAGTACATTTTAACTCAATGTGTTTTAGCTAATAATGTTTTTTTAATTACAGGAATGTCCATAGAGAAATGAGGCCGTCGATGGTGTTTATGCCTCATGATAAACCATAAAAAAAGATTACATGTTTTCTGCAAAAAAGCAATTTTAAATTCCGCAAGCCATATCAGTCAAATAAGTTCAGTTAGATGAACTTATTACAACATGTTGGAAAAACGATTTAAAACTTAAATTAACCTCTCTTTCCCCCCCCCCTTTTTTTTAAAAATTTGGAACGAGCCTCAGTGCTACTACTGGTGTATCATTTAGCTTCATATAGATTTTGCACACAAAGTCCCTTTAATTTTTCTAAAATATAAAGAAAATGAGTTTCATATCCTGTGCTACTTGGCACGGTTTCTGAGTTTTCTGCAATTGGTGGAAAACTCACAAATCGCACCTAATATAACCTATCTAAACGACGCAATGTTCTCGGCATCACTTAGGCTTAAAACATAAAGGGTGCTTAAGTATTATAGATGAAACTTTGCCACTTGGCGAGAAAACAGCAAGAGAGAACAAATTATGTGCCTTCTTTGTTGTTAGTATCCTCCTGGGATTCATTGCTTTTTGCTGTCATGGCTTTACGTTTTAAGTTTCGTTTTGAGCTTTTAATTTTTATTTTTTTCATTTATAATAAAAACTAGCTGAATACCCTCACTTTGCCACAAAATACATTACTACCATCAATTATGTAATTTTGTAAATTTAAATTAACTTTAGTAGTAAAGTGTTCACCCTATAATTTAATGACACTAATCTGACATTAAATAATGGGTATTAAATACATTTTTTAATTTTAGGTGATTTAAGCCCCTATTTTAACACTCTTAAAGGTCCCTATTTTAACACTCTTAAAAAATTTCCTGATTGAGCACCTGGGGAATTCAAGCAGTGGTGAGCAGCTTTCTTTAAATAAAAAATCATGCAACCCCCCCAATGAACATTTTTTGGTAGTAGCAAATTGTTTTCTAAAAAGTTAGGAAAATATTAACAACAAAAAAAAAATAGAAAAAAGAAGTAAATTTTTACAAACTATTTTAAAAATCAATGAGCTGTAGATTGTGGATATATATATTTATTTTGCCTGATAACAATAATAAAAAGTCATGCTTACTTTCTACAATTGTTTTGGTCAAATCTCATGTAAGCAAAACTTCACACTGAAATATTAATATATATTTGTATTTCATTTAGATAAAAGAGCATGATTTCAAAATTTTAAGCTTCATATTAAAACATTGAAATTTGCAAACTGTGTTTATTTATATTAAAACTAAAACAGAAAAAATTAATGAGAAGGGTAAACCCAGACCCCGAGTAATATTTGTTCAATAATTGTTGAAATATTTTCGAGTACTACTCTTGCGTCATCTTCTGAGTTAAGTCTTGATAGTGTTATGGTTTTTATAGCAACTAATTTCCAAATGCCATTCTCCGACAGATAGGTGAAAGCAAATGTAAACAATTTATGTATAGCAAGACATTGCAAGACTTTGACACCTTATACAACATCATATCATATATTTATATATAACAACGTATCATATAAGAAAATACAAATAATATTGTCAGACAAAGTGACAATAAGCAGAGTATGGCTGGCAGTATATAACGGCAGAAATAGATATAAAATAAAACTTCTTTATTCGAAGTTATAAATAAACTAAAATATTTATTTACACTCAAACATAATAAAATAAAACTGTCTCAGGCACGCAGTCAAGATATCTCACTTATAATAGGCTCTACCTCAGTTGACAAAACAGAGAAAGAGGGCACGAGCAAAAGAAAGGGTGAACAAACTCCTTACACAGTCAATATATATACACACAATATTTGTATAAATTATAAAAAGCACACAAAGAGTTGATCTGAACTCATAATCAATAAGCCATGGGGAAAAAACAAATAAAATCCCACTACATTTGATGATAGCTAATGACATCATACAACAGAACCTGGAGTAATGACATTATTTACAAATGAATTTACTAGGTTAACACAGTTGATTACCTGATCAATAGGTATTTAAAATCGTATTTGGCAACTGCCAAAATTAAACCAAAAGTGTGAGTGCAATACCACACTACAGGAAAACTAAAGGTAGGTTACTTTTCAATAAAAATCCCAAGAAATAAAAATATTATAAATAGGTTATAGAAAATTTAAAGCATAATTTCTAATTAAATGATATAAAATTACTTCAAACTATCCGTGACCCCTCAGTGGATTGCGACCCACAGTTTGTGCACCACTGCATTAGAGGAACCGCAAGGCAAAATTTCAACTTCCTAAGCCTTTTGTTTACAGAGAAGTCAGTCAGTGTTTTTGGAGGGGCTTAAGCCTCTTTAAAGTTTTAATTTCCTAAAAAGATTATTTAGTGAGCACTTAGGGCCTTGCAGGAATCACCATGCAAAATTTCAGCTTCTTAGGGCTCATGGTTCCAGACATCAGTCAGCATGTTATTTTGGGGGTTTCAGCCACTTTAAACCACCTTAAAGTTTAAAATGTTAAGGGGAGTTCTTAATGAGCACCTAGGGCTTAAGAGGAACCACACTGCAAAATTTCAACTTCCTAGGACTTATGGTTCCAGAGATATAATGATGAGTCAGTGAGTGGCATTTGGCTTTTATATGTATAATTACAAGATAAAAAGAACTTTTTATAAACCATGTTTTTAAATTTTCTGTTGAATCATATAAACTTGACAATTCTATGTATTAATAAATACTTTAAAAAAAATTTTTTGATGAATTATCCCATCAACTTGAAAGAAAATGATCAAATGTGTAATAAAGAGGTATCAAATACATAATCAATCGTTTAGCTCGAGAATTGGAAGTTAACTTGCATTTAACTTTTCGTTCCCATCTCGGCCGATAGATGGCTGCACCATTCTACAAAACAAAATTAACTGAAAATGAATTCAATTCTGCTTAAAGATGGCTAAAAGTATTAAAATAATGAATTGTCATCGTGTTCTGGGCTATTCTAAAAGTTTCAAATGTCTAGCTAGTAGGGAAGTTAGTTAAAAATTGATTGCAAGATTTGTACTGGACAAACACACAAACAAGAAAGCGAGTTAATAAAAACATGGTAATAAATTTAGCCAACAGGCTTAACAATGTAGTTCAGCAATGTAGTTCATTTGCTTTAAATTTGGAGTTCGGTTTCTCTTCCAATTTATATACTTTTTATATTTTAATTCACATAGTGTCTAGCTGCAAAGATATTACTTTTAACATTTCATCAAAAACACCCCTCCAAAATATAAAGTAGCAAACTTTTAGCTGGAGATACCGTGATCAGTCAGGCAGTATTTTATTTTAGAGATTAAGTCTCTTAAACCCCCTTAAAGATTGAATTTTTAAAAATATTTCTTAGGGAGTACCATGGGCCTAAGAGCAACACCATACAAAATTTTAACTTTCTAGAAAGTATGGTACCAGAGGTAGGGTTTTTTTTGGGTGGGAGGGGGGAACAACCCTTCAACCTATGTTGAAAAAAAATCTTAGTCAGCACCTAGGGCTTAAAAGGAACCACCATTCAAAATTTCAGCCTCCTAGGCTTTATAGTTCCAGAAATATTTTTTTTTTCAAGGGGTGGGAGGGGGGGGCAGAGAATTAAGCTCCTTTTAACCCCCTCTTAAATTTTGTATTTTTTTTAAAGATATCTTTGTATGCATTTAGGGTCTAAGCAAAACCACCATGCAAAATTTCAGCTTCCTAGGCCTTATGGTTCCAGAAATGTAGTGTATTATTATTATTTTTTTTTGAGGGAGGGGGGGAGAGGGGTGTTAACACCCTTAAATTTGAATTTTTAAAAAAGATTTTGTAGTGGACACCTAGGGCTTAAGAAAAACCACCATAGAAAATTTCAGCTTCCTAGGTCTCATGGTTCTATAGATACAGTGTGTGTGTGTTTTGGAGGGAGGAGTAAGCCCCTATCAACCCCCTTAAAAATTTAATTTGTTTACCTAGGGCATAACAGCACCCACTATGCAAAATTAAAACATCTTAAGACTTATGGTTTTAATGATACGACTTTCTTTCAATCTACTCATTTTGGATATTTTTTTGTATTTCTGTTTTGCCATTAGTGCGCAATTTTTAATTAGATCAAAAAATTATTTATAATCGAAATCTTGTTCTTAATCTGTCAATTTTTTTTTATTACCTCATGCGATTCCCACATATATATTTGTATTTTATTAACATGCTGCTCCTGAAAATGTTTACAACTTGAGGTTAGAAAATAGGGTGCCATAGTGAAATTAGGCATTGGCGAACTGATTTTGCACCAAATGCAAACAGCCGCCAAGTTTCAGCTATAATATGTTAAGTACCACAAATAAAAACAAAATAAAAATTTATAACTTACCAGAAAGCCCTGTTTTGAATAAACAATTATAGAACGGATCTTGGGTAGTCTCAATTGCATCTGCCATAGTGTGGTTTTTTATAAAAAGTTCAAAATTTCCCTCAAAAATTACAAATTTTCTCAATAAGAGTCCTTTAATTCATTTAAATAATCACATCAGTATGGAAAAGTAATGATTTAAAAAGTAGTTAAAGTGCTGTCTAACTGAAAAAATGCTATGAATTAAAATTTTAAAAAATTAAATTAACAAAAACAAATTTCTCAAAAAATAAATAAATAAAAAATAAAATAAACCATGTTAAAAATTTACATGATAAATTTTAGTAGGATTTCATAATTATTTACAATTTTATAAAAGTTAAACCCAGTGTAATAAACAATTTCTTTTTTTTAAACTACAAATTTTCCCAATCGGGGTCATCTAAATCATTTTCTAGAAAAGATATATTGTCATCCTTTTTAGAATAGCTACTAGGCATTAAATTTTCAATATCCTTAGTTGCAGGTGTGAGACACTCAAATTCCAAAAGTTCAAGCCCCTTTTTGCCATACCCCGGATAAACTAACTTAATATCATTAATAAATTGTTCAACCCGTTCCCCATCCGAATTTAAAATATCTAATTTATGACGTCGATAAAATTGTAAACCAATAGGCTGACATAGCATTTTATCAGTTCGGTCAGAATTCCCTTTCCCCCCTAATTTTTTTAAATTATGAGAAGCATGAATTTCACAAACTCCTCTTAAAAAAGAAAAATAATCACCCAAAGTCTCTTTGGATAGAGCTGATTCATTACGACTTTTCCGCCAGCTCTGTAAATTACGAAATAAGAAGTTGGTAGGAATTTGTAAAAAAAAAGCAAAAATAATCGTGAGTGCATCCCTGAGAGGTATTTTAGAGTTTTTGAAAAAAGTATTATCAACAGGATTAACAGAGCCACTACAAGGATGTGGATTAGATTTTGAAATATGCCACGAACAACAGACCCATCTCCATCCCAATTTAACGTTAGCCGCACGATTCTTTTTCATTGAGGACCCACATTTCGGACAAGAAGGAGCACAAGAGTTGCTAGGAAGTAAACCTACATCAGTCGCAAAAGCAATTGCGGCCTCCTCTGAATTTATTATGGCCATCCATGTAAAAATAGAAAAATTAAAAAGTAACGGATGCATGGCGAAAAATAATAATTGGCAGAGGCAATAAAACTCATGTGCAATCCGTCCGCCCTCGGCGACAGTTTAAAAATCGAACTATAGACTTGATAATGTATACCACATGATTAAAACTAAATTGATTGGCCTTTACAGCCCCACGTGATCAACGTATACCCAAAACAGATCTAAAGCAACTCCACATACACAAATGAGAATACACCATAATGAAATATTTATCGCCAAATTTCCAGCACAGAATATGACACTTCTCCAGCAATTACTTCAGCATTACTTAATATTACAACAAGTATCAACCAATGAAGAAAAATTTACTTTGGCATTGTTTTAACTCTTCAAGTGTAACTAGTCAATAAAAGAATCCTATAAAACAGAACGAATTTCTGATTTTCTCTGAGTAATCCAAGAACTTGAAATTGCATAAATGCATATATTTCACTAACACACCCTCATGAAACCGACAGGCTGAAAAAGTGTACCACGCTTTTTACATTAGAAAATTTGCTCCGCTATATGAATTTTAGTAATTTATTTGTTTAACAACAAACCTTGTTTTGGCGCAAGTTGAGAGGTTACATACTGTGTGAAATTGGAATCGAACATATTACATTTGTAATCGTTATTGAATCGATAGAATCTAAAAATTTAATTTTTTAAAATGAAAAAAAAATTATATTAGCCGAGTCTTTTTAGGGTCATTATGGGGCACATACAAAAAATTCTCCACGTAAAAAAAATGTCAATGGGACATATATTTGTAAAATCAACTCTAGCCTCTCTATCCCCTCAAACTTTTTTTTCTTTAAAATATAAATTTTGCATCAAAAGTTATAGTTGTAAGTTTAAATTATAAATTTCTTTACTTTGCAAAGAAACAAATGTTAGATTTTTTTTTTTTTTTTTCCCTTAACGGTTTATAACGCAGAGTTTAAGTGTTGAGTTGTTCTTTAGTTGATTCTTGAAGTTTTTCGACTTCTAAGCAACAGCATCAGTGAAATTTCATTTCTGTAAACAGTCCATCAAGTGCTCTTCTCAATAACTCAGAGAGTTGGATTATTAAGGAGGATAAATCATGCCTAAGTAATTATTATTTTCTTTGTTATCTTGCAGTTCATAACGTATTTCAAACCCTCTCTTTTTATTATAATTTATATTCTTAATCTGTTCTTTCATGGAATGAATGTTTCACATCATCCAACTACTTTATTTCATTTTCTGCTTCTTAAGATTTGATTTTATGCGACTTCGAAAATTAAAATATCAATCTGATTCACTGAAAGTACCAATATTGTTTTTAAATCATTTGAATCATTTTTTTTTTCTAGACATAGAAGGATAAAACAAAAATTTCTCTACTTGTATTCTCATATTTTTATTTTTATTGTTTTTTTCCTACATGCTTTTTTTTTTTTTTGCAGATATTATTGTGATTATTGTGACACTTATTTAACACATGATTCGGTAAGTCAACTTTTATTGTTTCAAAGTTTATCGTTTTAATTACTAAGATTGCCGAACATTTTGCAAGAAAATCACGTGCTAAGATTTTATTTGATAAGATATAATAAAATACACTGGTGTAAGAAATTAAGAGAATTTGCAGACTCGGTCGATTATCTCTAGAACTACTGTACCGATTTTAATGAAATTTGATATGTACATACATTGATACAATACAAAACATATAACCATTCAATAATTGTAATACACACGCATGATCCTGTGTAACACTCATTGGAGTCGGAAGGTATGAAACATCAGTTGCAGAATAAACAAAAAAATGGGTTAATAGGGGGTATGGTCCTCTCTTACAGATATACAGGTCTCACAGCGTAGTTTCATACTTGAAATAAGGCAGTTTATCATTTCCTGTGGCAATTGGTCCCACTCGTTCAGCAACGCTGTTTTCATTCCCTGGATGGTTCTCGGAGGGGAGTTGCGAGTTGCAATTGCCCTCCCCAGAGCATCCCAGACATGCTCTATGGGGTTAAGGTCTGGAGATCTGGCTGACCAATCCATCCGGCGAATATCCTCACTCTCTAGAAATTCGTCGACCAGATGAGCTCTATATGGCCTCGCGTTATCGTCCATTAAAATGAACTCAGAGCCAACTGCACTCCTGAAAAGGCGAACATAGGGCTCCAAGACCTCATCCCTATACCTCACACCAGTCACAGTGCCTCTTTCAAAGACATAGAGAGGTGTGCGGCTATCCAACATGATGCCTGCCCAGACCATTAAACCTCCTCCGCCATAATGGTCGATTTCGCGGACATTGGAGAGTAGGTAGCGGGTCCCTGGTTCTCTCCATATGAACGTACGGCGAGAATTGGTGTTTAGGCTGAACGGGGACTCATCAGTGAAGAGAATATAATAATCGACAAATGCCGATCATCTCTGGCCGTAGTGGCTCTTGGATGACCTTGCCCAAGCTTTCTCTCGATGGATCCGGTATCCTGGAACTGTTTCCATAAGTTACACACGACGCTGGGCATTAAATTGAACTCTCTTTCAAATTTGGACTTGAGATTGGCCTGCTTCTAGCCTCTCCACAATTTGCCACCTCATTCCATCATCTAAACGTTGGTGGTTACTCATTTTTACTGTTACAATTTGAAATTAACCGATTGCTGCAAAATAACACCAAGAAATTTGCCAAGGTGTGCTAGCGAACGATATGCATCTTAACTTACGTGCACTTATAAAGCCTGTTTCTCTACTGGCTCCGCCTACACATGTGTATGCTTACGTATTTGACGTACAAGATTTGCATTTTTGTCTAGAAGCAATGGTTTTACATTCAGTTCAGTTCTTTTCATGAAATTCGATAAAATATGCAAATTCTCTTTAATTTATTTCACCAGTGTATAATGTATGAATTGTATGTTAAATTGTATATGATTTAATTATAGTTCTGATCTTTTAACTTTTTTTAAAAAGTAGGGTATGGAGTTTAAAAATCTAATTATTTATGTATAATTCAAGTTTAACTAGATGGTTTAAACTGTTTTAAAGGTTTTATATGTGGTAAATTTCATGCAAACATTCAAATTTTGCTTTATTCGGTGTAAATTTTCAGACTATAAAGTAGCTTCTTATCGGACATTTGTTTTAAAATCTTTTATTATTTTATTTTCAGCCATCTGTGAGAAAAACACACTGTAATGGCAGAAAGCATAAGGATAATGTTAAGTTTTACTATCAAAAATGGATGGAAGAACAGGCTCAAAATCTAATTGATGCAACAAGTAACTTCTTAATAATATTCAGATGATTGTTATTTTATCAATTTTTGTTCAATGTTTTTATTTATCATATTACTTTGAATTGTTTTAGCAAGTCTAGGGAGAATAGTATTTCTCATGAGAGCAATGTTGGTGTGTTTGATGTTTGAGAATTAAAACATTAATAGAAGTTCAGTTAAAATCAGAAAATTGTAGAAAACTTTTAAGAAAGTTGGTTTTTCTCCACTTTTTCAAACTGTGAAACTAAAGATTCTGATTATATCTTTAGCCTTAACATAGTTTTTAACAATGATATGATCCATAACAAAAACTCAATGCTATATTTTTTTTTTCTCATTTTATTTATATTATATTTATTTTTCCCATTGTATAACTTTTTAATACTACTCAAACATCAATTCTGTTGTTATTAATTTTAAAAAAAGCATAATATTTCATATTTTAAGGACCGTCTGGCAATCAATGTGCTGAAGAGGGCCCTGACTGAATTCAATTCGCGCCCCACCCCACCACCCCATCCAAAGTTAGAGGCACACCATACCTAGAGATAGGAAAAATTTTGGATTTAAATTTTTAAAGAATTGAATGTTTCATTAAATCTAAAACACAGAAAGTTACATATAAGAAAATACAAAATCCTCGATTGTACCTCATTAATTACAATTAACACAGGAGGCGTGAAGCTGCCAATTTCATTCAACATTGCCAATAAGAGTTGTGTCTTCACATGTAATCGACATCTCATGAATTCAAATAGGTACAAATCTAGGTGATTCTTTCATTTAAAAGAAAAAAAAGTTCTTCAACAAAATAGCAACTGAAAGTCTGGGAAGTAACATTACTGCATCAATGTTCACCAGCTTATTTTAATAATGTCAGTGAATAGCTACTCATGATCTGAAATAAACATTTTATCACATTTTGTGTACAATTACGACTGGCATCCTGTTAACGGAAAAGTACCTAAAGTTTAAATATTTGGTAGTACTTTAATATTTTATATAAATATCTGAAATAGTTCAGACATTTTAACAGAATGTTTTAGCAATGTCATTATAACTTTATTTATTACACTGTAATTAGAGTGAACTTATATATATTTGGCTCAGCGATGGCATTTGGTCCAAAGCCTGTAGGATGGAGTTCTACTGGTGTCATGGATGTTTCCAACCCTTTGCTATTGACTTTAAAGATCAGATCCCAATCTAATTAGCCTTTTTGAAGCTTAAATTGAACATAATGCTTTCAACTAATTCTGAATTTTTTTAAAAGACATGAAATATTGTAATTCATATTTTTGTTGTTTAACACATGCATATATTTTATTTTGTAATGGAATTGTGATTAATCATTTGTAACGAATTTTACAGCTGCTGCTTTCAAAGCTGGTAAAATACAGTCTGGCCAGTATGCTACAAATAATGCGAAACCTGCTGGTGTCATGATCCCTCCTCCTCCAACACTCATTGGTGAGATAATTTCTAACGTGTTTGATGTGTTTTTAATTTTAAATCATACTTTTATTTCTAACTATATCATTCTTCATTAGGTCCAGCTAGGCCAGCTATGCCAGGTCAGAGAATGCAAATGATGGGCCCACCTCCGATGGGTCCTATGGCAGGACCCATGCCTGGTCCAATGCCTGTTATGGGACCACCAGGGCCTATGCCACCTAACATGATGGTGCCTGGTAAGTTCTTGTTTGTAAATTTAGGTTATATATTAAATGGTATAATAATGTTATAAACAGGAAGTATGCAATAATTTTTGGAGAAAATTATATTAATGGGAAATGAAGCTTTTGTTGAGGTAGGGCATCTAAAAGCTTGTCAAAGTTTGGTTTTTATAATCATTAAAACATATTCTTTTTTTTAATCACTCATTTTAAATATTCATGTATAACAGATTATAGTGTATATCTGATAAGTTTTTGTGGCCAAACCTAGATAGATTCCTCTTGAGATGAGTCCTCTCTCTGTGAAGTTTCTTCAGTTTTCTGAGGTAGCCCTAGTTCTGTCCATAGTATTCAACTTCCTTTCAGTGTTTCTACATGTAATCTTTTTTCTGTGATTAATATGTCTTAGAATAATGAACATCTAATAAAAATAAAAGATGCATAGATTTCTGAAAACTGTTTTTTTACTTGATATAAGATATTTAAATAACTTAATGAACTAAATTAACAAAATTGTAATTATCAAATTTTTTGTATAATTTAAAATTTTCTTAACTGTAAAATGTTCTTTGGTATTATGCCTTAGAATAACAGTGTTTTTGTTTTATCGTGATTTTCACCCTATAAAAATGCTCAGTGGGGGTTGTAATAGAGACAAACAATTGTATGTTTATTTTTATTTGTTTTAAAAGATTGCACATTTTTAAGAAAATTGAAATGAAATTGAAAAATAGAATTATTTGGATGTATTGCATTAAATAATTATGTATAGTTTCCTCTGAACCTGATTGATGGAAGGATGTTTATTCTAATTCCTCACTGTTATTCTAATTTCTCTAAAAGGGAACTGTAATAGTCACTTAGTTATCAAAAAATACAAAATTATTTCTATCAGACATTTTACATGACCCGATTGATTTTTGAGAACAATACTGAAATATTTTCTCCTAGTATATCTCTTTGTATCCTATTATGTATCTGTGTGTGTGTAGTAGGTCATAATTTGGTCACAAAATATACAGTAGTCTACTAAAGATTTAAAATTAAATGATGTGCTACTTGGAGTTACTTGTCTTATATAAACAATGTTGATAGATAAAATTATTTTAAAATGTATATGACTTAAGGTATTTTTAATAACATTTTAGTATTATAATCTATATATTTATTTCAGGTATGAGACCACCTGTAGGACATATTGGTCCTATGATGCCAATAGCACCAATTCCTGGCACTGGTGCATTATCTTAGCATTTATAACTACCCTTTTATATTCATCATTTCATTATATATTGTATATTTTTGATGTGTGTATATTTTTCAAAAGAATAAAAACTTAATTATAAAATTTGTTTCTCTTTTATAAAACCTCATACCAACTGTAATTTCAGAATTTAACCATGAAAAATTTAAAATCTTTACTGTTTTGAACAGTATATTATGTTTAACATATGTCCAAACTTTATATTGAGACTTCTTGTATGTACAATTTAATTTTTTTCAGTGCTAATTTGATGTCATGTAGTTTGGGAAAGGAGAAAGTATGTTTAAAGTACTTATTTATAATTTAGAAATTTCTTTTTCTGCAATACTCGGAGAATAAATTTAAGTATGTTTAGATGAGATAAAATAGTCATTATTTGACTGTCAACATTCCATTTATATGTGAGTTAGTGAATCTTCATGACTACCAACAAATCTCTCCTGTCATTTTAAGTTAAAATGAAGCAACCACTATCTTTTATTAAATATTCCCCTTTTCAGTTACATTTATAAGTAATGGAGCTCCCAAATACGAATGGTATTAACCTGTCTTTTGCAAAAAAAAATTTGTGGTTAGATTTATTTAATTCAAAAATTGGTTCTTTATTCTGACAAATTAAAGTATATTGCAATTATTCTCTTAACTACACTCATGTCCATAAATTAAGGATAATGCCAGCTCCGGCAAATAAAGGTTCAGAAACAAAACAAATTCATAAAGCCCATTTATTAAACTAAAGATAAAGAACAAAAAATATGGTGTATGTATGATACCATTCATAAAAACTACAATTTTTGCTCCCTAGAGCAATTGAAAAAAATATCTCCTTTACAAAAACTTAATATTACATGCTTGGTATGATGGTTAATACATTGTATGTCTCCCATGCGATGAAATACAGTCCTTACAATGCCTAGGCATGCTGAGTATCAAATTATCGAGCTGATCTTGGGGGAAGATTACTCAATTCAGCAAGCAATGCTCTCCCAAGTTCCGGTACACATGTAGGAGGTGATTGATGAGCTGCAACTCGTCGGCCAAGCATGTTCCACATATGCTCTATCGGATCCTAGTCAGGTGAGAATGCTGGCCATTCCATATGGGTGATATCCTCAGATTGAAGGCATTCGTTTACATTGTTTACTCAGTGAGGATGGGCGTTGTCATCCATAAACACGAATTTTGCACCCATGGCACCCCTAAACAAATGTACATAATGTTCCAGAATGATGTCCTGATAAATGTGGCCATTCATGGTTTCTATTTGAACATACAGATCTGTTCTGGAGCCCAGTATAATTCCACCCCAAACAAGCAATCCTGCACCACCGTAATGGTGTCGTTCAATGATGTTGTCTTGTTGGTTAAGGGTACCTGGCGTTCTCCATATGAAAGTCCGAAGTGAATCAGACTGCAAGCTAAACCTGGACTTTTTGGAAAAAATCACACAAGCCCACTGTGACGATGTCCACATTGCATGTTCTCTACTCCAGGCTAATCACTGCCGATAGTGAGTTGCTGTGAGCGGAACACATCTGACAGGCCTGCAAGCATATAGACCAATATTTCCCGAACGTCTGTACACGGTTTGCCTTGAAACTGTGGTACCTTGAAACTGTGGCTGCAGATAGCTGACGAGACAGGTCGGATGCTGTGCTCCGTCTGCTTCTTTTGGCAGTTGCTGCCAAATACCGGTCTTCATTCGGCGTTGTAACTCAGGGGCGACCTGTACTGTAACATCTATTGACATTTCCATCATCTTGGAATTGTTGCTAAAGCCTAGAGATGACACTTTGGGCAATTCCAAGTTCCTCAGATACTTCCATCTGAGTACGCCCACATTCCAGGCGGCCGATAATTCTACCACGTAAAAAATCATCCACATGCGTCCTCTGTGTCATAACTATTCGGTTATGGCATGAGTGGCTTAAAGAATGCTTGTGAACAATTTTACTTCTTTGCCACTATTCCTTAAATACCCCTCTCTCACACTCTCGTCATTGTGGCATACTATTGGCGTCATCTGGTGGCTTCCTGTAATTTGCATATTATTCTTGGAAATGTGTGTTATAATTCTTCAGGTGAAATTTTTACTTTAGAGTTCGATTTCCGTGTGATTCTGAATTAGCCTTAATTTATGGACATGAGTGTTTGAGAGCATAAAAAAAAATATTTTTTTTAAAACTGAAAGACTGAAAAAACACACTTAAAAAATAATTAATTAACACTCAGTTATTATAAGTTTCTTAGTCATTTAGCTTTGTTAATGACATGTTGAAGTTGAACTGTTTATTTTTTCAAGAAATCGTACTTGCTACTTGACTTCACTGCATTAAACATTTTTTTTCAAGTTTTGATTTTTCTTGAGGTCAGTGGCGCACCCAGGATTTTTTCTTGGGGGGGGGGGGGGGGGCGAGTGAGATGAATGGATAAAGATATTTATAATGCGTGGGGGGCCGAGATAATGCAATTTATATTTCTTTGGGGGGGTTGCAAGGCCCCTTGCCCTCCCCCCTGGGTGCGCCACTGCTTGAGGTTGTCGAAAAACTCATTGCAGCTTAAAGATGTAGAGTTGATTGCAACAGTCAGTTCTGCTTTTATTAACTGGGCAGAGCACCTATGTTTGCATCAGTTCATTTCATGTGTGAAAAAACTCTTTCAACAAACGAATTAGATGGTGGAATGCTCAGACAAAAAGAGACAACCTTAAATAAATTTGGCAACTCTGAGCTTTTCTGAAACAGCATTTGCCATTTACTGCCTACACCCATTATCAAGACTGTCTTTTATTGAAGAACTCATCATATAGATTGTCTTCGGATACCTTGTTTTCAAGATTTAACTTCTCCACAACAGTCAACAAGGCGGTAAAGTGGAGCTTGTGATTTACAGCCATTTGTCTTAAAACATAAAGGGGATTTCCGTATGTGAAGTCAAACCACTTTTTCAAGAATTTTACTGCTGTTTCCAAAAACTCCTGGAATCCTTCAGTAAGATCTTCCCTTTTGCTATCATCTAACTGCTTCATTGCTTTTGTAACAAAAGATCCATAAAACTTGCCTTCAAATCTGTTCTCCAGCTGCTTTACCATCTTAACCATAACATCATAAATCTCAGCTGCAGTTGTGCTATCATTTTGAAATTTTTACTGATGACTTCAAACACGGGAGACACGTTACTAAAAAAAAATGAAAAACGATTACAATGTCATTAGTTTCACATGTCTCGACTGTGCTTTCGTCATTTAAAAGCAACAATTTTCTTAGAGACTTAAGACTATCTTTTCCCTTACTTAAAAAGTGAGACATCGGAGAAGGCCATGACTTAACTGGTCACGAAGAACTAGCATTTCAGTAGGGAACCCATATTCCCTTATATCTTCAAGATATTTGCTAGCTAAGTTTGCAGCACAAGTTTTCAACTGCTTGTCATTCAAGCTTTTCAAATTTTTACAATTTAGAAAAAGAAATATTGTTGAGTGCACTTATACTCTGCATTCTATCTTTCAACTGGATCAGTATCACATCGCTTACTTCCTTCGTACTATGGTAAAAACTTTCTTCTATAGAGAAACTTCTTCCTTCATCTTGCGCCATCTCTCCAGGCATTATTTTCCTTTTTGGGATTCTGCGAGTTTCGTGTGTTTCTTTCATGACTTCCCACTGTTGTGTTGATGAAACAAAGTAGGTGTATAATCTCTGGATTATTTCAAATGCGTTTGCTGTATCAGGAGATGTTGATGCTGTATGTAGTCCCACCAGATTCAAGGAGTGGGTTGTGCGCGGGACAAAAGTTGCTAATGGGTTGATATTCAAGAACCTAGCTTGAACTCCTATATAAACACCTCATGTTCAACCCATCATTATCATATGTTTTGGTTCGACAATTTCCTATTTCTAACCCATCTTCCTCCAACTTATGAAATATTGTATCTGCCAAGTACTCCCCAGATTTTCAAATAACTGATATAAATTCAATGAAGCTTTCTCTCATACTTAGTAACACATCGGATTAGTTGGCTCATTTGTTCTGTGTGTGATTTATCAGGTGTGCAAACAATACTGCGTAGTACTTGTGATATGTCATTCAGTATCTTCTTTCGAACATGACCTCCCATCATTTCAATGAAACTTTACCACTGATTAATTGAACACTTGCACAATTCACTAAAAATTACAATTTACAAGTGGACGCACCGACAGACGACAACGACAAGTCTGTAACTGCCACTATCTTTTCTCGCCTCTCCTCATCTCCATAGCCGGCCACTCACGTAGACTTCTGGCGTCTGGGACGTCGGACTTATGGCATCTGGGACGACAAACGTCTTCGTCAATCGGGTGTTGGGATGAGACGCCAGATACCAAGCATCTGGAGTCTCAGTCCAGACCGAGTTCCAGGCATGAAAAGTCTCCGTGGGTGGGGACCTGGACGCCAGATGCTAGACGCCTGAAGGTAGTTTCGAACGAAATGGAAGTAGAAAAATTATTTTTTAGTCCCGAATTTTTAATTCAGTTTATTGAACTGTATAGAAACCTACCGTGCATATGGAAGGTTAATTCGGAAGATTATTCTAATAATATATTTTGTTGTTTGTAGAAAATAATAAATAAAAACTTTTTATTAATAATAGTTATAAAGGTACAAAATACTTTTTAAAACAGACCATACACACAAGACTTTAGTGACGAGTTTTGAAGGAAGTAATCCTTCATCATCCTGCTATAAAAAGGAAATCAAACTTTCATCCCAAAGGCTGAAGCTCGTTTGCAAATAATATATTTTTTCCTCTGCCTGTGATACTTATTTCACAGATGTGTGGCCCGCGGAACTTTACGAATTTACTGATGTGGCCCTCGAACGTGAAAGGTTGAAGACTCGTACTCTACGGTATATTTATACCCAAGACAATAAAAATGAGTTTTTTACCCCGAACTCCGCAAATGCGTCAAATTAAAATGATGCGAGTGAAGCTTGCTTGATGATATAATATATATTTCTGCACTGATACCAAGTTAACATTTAAAAATTAACTTATTCAGGAGTAAACGGCTTAGTTAGAAAAAAAATATAGTACTTTCAAAATTTACCTAAGGGGAGTCCAGGACGAAAAAATTTAATCTTTTTTCTCCATTCACTTCATTCTGTAAGGAATTTTTTTCTTTGAGTATTTTTCTACTTGCATATTTCTTTTACATATATATTTCTCATTGAATGTCTTTATATATATTGTGAATATGTTAAATTCTTGAAATATTTAAAATTTTGTTTTTAAATACTAAATTTTTGATTCAGCTAATAAATTTTCCAATCCGGCAATATTTACATGCTTTTTTTTCCCTTTAGTGCACGGGGAAGGTTACCAGATAAGTTATCTTAAGGATTTATAAAAATTTTGCTGAATAAATTTTTAAACGGCAAAATAAAAAAATAATATTTTGGTGTAACTTTTGCTTCAGGGAAAACGTTTTCAGAATTTTAACTCTAAAAAAACAATGGAAACCTGTACAAATTTTCATAGAGACACCTAGCGAGGAGTTTCAGGTTTTAATTTTTTATTCCAAAATATTAAGAAAATAAAAAAGGGCCTTTTTTGAAGATTTTGAATCCACTCTTAAAATTTTAAAATAAGTTCAAACTTCCTACCAAAAGAGTAAAACTATTTTTAGTGGTTTATAAAACTGGAGTATATTATTTTTTGTATCATACATAAAAAAAAAGAATACGTATAATTTAAGAAATATCGAAAAACTATAACCTTTCAATTTGCTTTACAAATGGTTTAGGGATCTTAAAAGTATTTCTATACAGATATTGGAGACGCATTAATGAGCAGTTTCGAGTGTCTGAATTCGATACTTTTCCTTTTCACAACACATTTCAAAATCACATACATAACGAAATAATTGCGCTTTAAAACTTAAAGGAAAGGAGTAAAACCACTTTTAGTGATTTATAAAATCAGGGCATCTAATTTAAAAAAAAAAATCACAGACAATTTTTTTTTCTTTGTGGAGGGGAGAAAATGTTTATGCCTAAAACGCACTATTACTTTAATATCACTTACTTGAAATTTAAGGAGAACGCTAAATAATTCAACATAGTTCCTTACGATCGAATTCAAATTCTTATTTTGAATTTAAAGAATCTATGTTTTTTTAGCTTTAATATGATTTATTGTGTGTATACTTAAAGCGAAGAGTATGGATACTTGAATTTATATCGGCAAATAAATAACCATTTAAACTGGATTTAAAAAGATTAGGAAATTTTAAGAAACTTACTATAAAAATCGAAAACATATGTTTATGAGTAAGTTTGTGCCTCTGAATTCGATACTTTACACTATTTCCCGTTCATAACGCATATTTAAAGTTACGAAATAATTGTGCTCTTATAAACAAATTAAAGGAGGAAAACAATAACGATATTGAGTGGATTATAAAACGACAAAAATTGCCGCTAATTTTTTTCGAGAAATCATAGTGAGCGTGATTACCGCACAGCAGACCTACATGAACTGAGCTAAATCGGGGTATCACAAGTGTGCGAAGGAAGGTGGACGAGAATCCAAGAGTCCGGCACCTCGGACTCCGAGAGTGGCTAACGCCAGGCGTGCGAGGGCCAAAACTCCCGGTGCCCAAGATGCCAGAAGTCTCCGTGAATGGCCGCCTTATGAGTTACGGGCTACCCTCCTCTCCCCTAGCTACCTGCTTGTTTTTCGGCAATGAAACATTCTCTGCAAATCACATCAACGCAATTAGCGATCTTCTGTTATTGAAATATACATGTTTTACTCTTACGTAAAGCAAGGATTTGAGTTTACTTTCTGTAATAAATGGTTTAATAAAAACCTACCAGTATAAAAAGAAAGTGATCTGAGAATATCTAAATTTTATGTTTTATTTATATTTTTATGGCACTATGAAATTATAAAAAAGGATCAATTTTTCAATTCCATTTTGCCGCCCCCCGGACGTGCCTCCCGGAGCAGTTGCTCCCTTCCCCCCCCCCCTCAATCCGGTACTGGATAGAGGAAACAGTTATTTTGTTTTTCTTGTGCTCGGCACCCTGAGCATGTTGAGTTACGTCATTCCGACATCCATGGGCAACCGAAAAATCCTTATTACAATAGGCTACAGCGTGCCATATTGGCGATGTTGGGAATAGGCCTGAGCCAATCTTCATCCATTCATCCCTAAAAATACAGAACCTTTTTTTCGGCTCATCACTATTGGATTTTGAATGTTTACCATTAACACTGTTCATATTCAGGGATTAGTTTTATAACAAACACTCAGTTCAAATACCATTATCTATCACAACACGATCATACACTAATCTGCATTCGTATTTAGCACCAGACTGAGACTGACTAGAGACTGTTGTCGTTGAGAAGTTCGGTTCCCGCCAAATAGTGATGAATGCGGGCGCATTCATCACTATTTGGCGGGACTCGTCAACAATTGTAGGTGCCCAACTCATATACAGTAAATTTCTCATTTCGGCGAAAAACGAAACTTTTGCCGCCCCGTATCAAAGTTTCCTAGGACGCGGGGCAAAATTTACAAATAAGGGATTGTTCCTTCAAACAAGACATTTGGGAACATAGGCGTAGCGTCGGGGGGGAGGCACGGGGGGCACGTGCCACCCACCCCCCAACTTAACTTGAAATAAATTAAAACGCTAATAGAATTTCAGTTAAAATCGGAAAATTGTAGAAAACTTTTAAGAAAGTTGGTTTTTCTCCACTTTTTCAAACTGTGAAACTGAAGATTCCGATTACATCTTTAGCCTTAACATAGTTTTTAACAATGATATGATCCATAACAAAAATTCGCTGCTGTATATTTTTTCTCATTTTATTTATATTATATTTATTTTTCTCATTGTATAACTTTTGAATACTACTCAAACATCAATTCTATTCTTATTCAATTAAAAAAAATCATAATATTTCATATTTTAAGGACCGTTCGGCAGTCAATGCACTGAGGAGGGCCCTAGCTGAATTCAGTTCGTGCCCCCCCCCCCCTCCCCACACACACACACAAAAAAAAAAACGTTAGAAGCACGCTACGCCTATGTTTGGGAACCCTGATTCAGATGGTTTACAGAATTAAGATGAGGTAGAAATTCTCTCCTGGATATAGAACTCACAGGAAAACCTTTGTAAGCTGTAGTCTCAGAAAACGTGTCAGCCGTACGAAAAATGTTAATCGATGATATTCGCTATATTTACCAAATGATACAGAAGGAACTTAACATCGGATCCGTAGGTATACATAAAATTATTCATGAAGAACTACATATGAAAAAAATAGTTTGTCGTTGGGTTCCCTCTAATTTAACAGAACATCACAAGTAAAGGCGAAACGTGTCAAAATCAGTAAAGAAACCGTAAAATTACTTAATGATGGTAGGCACCGCATTATTTCTAAAATCATAATTGATGAGGAGACGTACATAGCTTTTTTTTTGACATCCAACATGCCCGAGTAAATAATCGTCCCAAGTCGGAGCAAAAAATACCTCTCACAAACGATTTTGCACCTTTTCCTCTTTAGCGAATTATAAAAGATTATTAAGCAATTCCTTCGTGGCTAAAATTTAAAATTTTGGAATTTTTAGAATACTTCTATACAGAAAATTGTTTCAAGCATCCCAGATCCCAGGGTTACCCAATAAACTTTATAATTTTTTGGTATGTGTTGATATATAGATCTATACAAGGTAGATAAAATTGATTTTGATTGATATTTATATCTACACTTAAATATAAATCTATATATCTATCGGCCTGAGCGATAACTTTTGAATGGTTGAGGTAGAGAGATCGACTTTGGCACAAAATAGCTCTTGCCTAATAGAAGGATGATTTCACCGGTCAGCAGAATGTAGCCATGGAATGATGGTGAAATTTCAATGCAAAATTTTCAGAAAGTTCTCAAGATTGAGGTTTTTTAACAAATGTCTCAAGTCGGGTATCTGTTTTTGCGTACGTTTTCATTCTGAATCGAACGAGGCTAAAATCAAGTCTACAGATTCAACCGGTCTGCATAATTTGTTCAGAGTTAGAAGGATTCTTTTCACAACAGTGTTTTTTTTAAAAGCTATTTTTGAGTTGAAATGGAAATAATGTGTGTAAAATTCGCTGTACGAACTTTTATTCGTTTCCAAAATACTGGCCTTTTTTTATTACGTATAGGTACATAAAATTTCATGTATATAAGGCATTAATTTATTTTGTGAGAAATATTATATTTTTCTTCAGGACACGGTATTTATTTTTAATTTTGAATACAAAAAGAAAATAGCATTGAATTCCATTATCATCCTGTCTTTTTTCCTATTTCTGGGAAACTGAGTAGTAGACGTACTGGGAAAACACGTAAAAAGTAACACCGTAGATAACATTAAACAAAGTGACGGGATCCTGAAATCACATTTTAGAATGATGAAACAGATTTCTGCAATTTTTTAAATCATTTATTATTTATTTTATTTATTTATTTTTTTAAAAATCGGAGTAAATTTTCAAGGAACGAAATTTTTTCGCTCTGAGCCCCATAAATTCAGAAAGATAAAAAAATTTCGATCCTTTGGATTTAATCCGCAAAGGAACTTTATCCGAGAGTGCATTTTTTTTTGTGTTCCGGTTTGGATAGAAATCGTTTGACTCATATTTCTATTCTGGTCGGAGTAAAAAGGATTCATTCTTCGGATAGATATCTTCAAGCCCTGAGTTCTAACTTTCGAAAAAAAAAATTAGATAAGTGAAAACTATTTAAAATAAATTAAAAGGATTTTTGAAAAATCGAACATAAGTTCTTTTTTTTAAATTATACTGAAATGTGGGAGGCCTCTCGCATATCCCCTTGTAGTGTCGCCAGCTCTGGAACGTAGGTTATCTAAAAAATATCAACTATGCCGAACTTGAGGAGAAAATTTTGGGTTTTCATTTAGCTCTTCTGCAGTAAACGATTCTCTTCTTTTTTCTTTTTTGTTGAGGATTAAACTATTTTCTTTTAACAAGTTATGATGTTAAGCTTATTTCTAATTTTTAGATATTTTTAAAGAACATTGTTTACTATAAATTGACTCATTGCTTTTCCGTTTAATTTTTCACCCCCTATTTTTTTCTATTTTTTCTAATGGCTGGGAGAACTGAGCCTAAGCTCTTCTCCGGGGGGAGCCGGAAGCGTTGCCCCGGGGGCACCACAGGGGGTGGGTCCACACTACACCCGTTTGATGGTCCGCGAATTTCGAACCGAGTCCAGTGGCGGGACCAGACCACCTGACCCAGCACCCCTAGAGGTACTTAAGAACTTTGAGGACATTGCAGCCACGCCCTATTTTACGTGCCCGGCCACCATTAGTAAACACGGCTGTGGATTTTTGCCAGCGACCGGCCTCGAACCCGCAACCCTCAGATCACTGGCTCGACGCTTTTGCCAACCGGGCCACCGCGCTCCTGTTTTTCACCCTTGTTCATGTAATTTGCATATAAGAATATTCAGAATTACACCTTTTTGTCTTTTGATACTTTGGCACTACTGATAAAGATATGATGCATAACACCTTAGGGCCTGTTCACATAGGAGTCCGGTAGCGGAGCGTTAAAGTATTGAAATATATTTAACCAATGACAAACCCCCAAACGATTAGCAACGAAACTTTTAACGCCTATGATTGGTTTATTTTCGTCCCAACGTCATCTTTCCTTTAACGCTCCGCTACCGGACTCCTATGTGAACACTCCCTTATTCATTTTTGAGAATATGCGTTAATTAATAAAGGTGGAACTTTATTATTACTTACACACACACACACACATATATATATATATATATATATCTATTGAAGACGTTAGACATGGAAATATTACATTATATCTCTTTACTACTGATTCTTACATTATAGTTTAAAATATTATGGATTTTATCAAATAATATTATACTATGACTGATGTGTTATTTTCATTAATGCTTGCGACCTATGGAGGTAAGTGGAATTGGAATGTTTTCACGAGGTTACGGAAAAATTTAGAGAATATATTCCACATTGAAGAACCTGTGTGATTACTTCATCAAAAAGTTATGTCACGTCTGGAATAAAATGCAATGGTCTATTCGAATCACAGTTACAAGTTACTGCCAAGTGCACATACTCGAAAATAAAACGCAGTGAGATAATTTCTTTATAAATTCCCTAAGATAATCGATTCAAAACATTTTCTTTCCTACATGTAGTTATTTAACTAAACTCCTTTCTTTCAACGTCGGACTGCAATCTCAGGTGCTACTTATTAAGGGTGAAAGGATTACTTTGCGAAGTTTGTCTGCTTTGCGATAACGCTCCATTTCACACGCATCGCAAAAGTAGCGATCTTTCTCGCTTTCTCTGCGGCTATGCATGCTTCACATTATGTAACTGAATCAATATTCGGTTATTCGATATAGTGAAACGATTAAATATTTCGATGTTTGTTTTCTATCGGAAGTACCCGCGACGTCTGCTCCCTCGTTACTTAACCTGCAGCGCGAATTTTGATACGTACAGAATTCCGAAATGACATCCAAGAAAAGGAAATCAGTCTTGCATGTTGTAATTGTCGAGGACCATAATGATGTAAACAGATATATGTGCATAATTAGAATTTTACGCCTCTTGTAATATTAATGACTAAGTTTTAGAGTGAATTCTTGCAAAATATAATTTCCGTGTGCTTACCATTTTTCAAAATTGTACAGTTATAAAATATAGATGGTTTATTATTTTTAAAAATTATTTCTACAGTAATATGACTATCGTGCACACATAAAAACTAAATCCCTTTTAAGTTCATTATCCAAAAGCTTTTATTTTATGTATGATACCTTTCAGTAATATTTATTTGGTAAAAATAAATATTATTCAAATTCGGTTCAAATATTCAATCGAAGGTTTTTTCCCCCTACTAATTTATAGCTTTATCAGACGTAATATTTTAAAAATTTAATTTTACCTATGGTATAGGTATAGGGCTAATATATATCTGTTGTGAGATTTGTAATTTTTAAAAATTTTAATACCTTTATTATTTGTTGCTTTAAAAATATATATTGCCGGGGCTATTACTGGTCTGTTAATTTTTGGAATATAATATATATTCCTATTTTTCATTTATGATTAAAGGGATTGCACTGTAAAAAAAGATCTTTTTGTATAAAATACAATGAAATATGTTATTTTAAAATTTTTCTTTGAATAATGAGATAATATACAGTACATTTATTCATAAAAATTGCAGGTTGAAATTTATGAAACTTGCTCTCATATTTTTTCTTGCATTTCAGCTGAAAATTTCTGTGTAAATGCGAATGTAGCTGCATGTATTTAAATTTTTATTTGAAATAATTCATAGTCATTCATAAGTATGTGCTGCTATTTTACTTGCAATTATTATTAGTTAATTTTCTGGGGAGAATTTATGAATTGTATGAAAATTGTACTACTCATTACTGTAGCTGCTATAAATTTTTGTTTTTTCTACAATTAATGATTCACTTTTCCTTTATTTCAGGCCTTGTATCACATATATAGGTCAATTGGTTCTAAGCTCATTCCTTTTAACAATGGATGCATGATACATTTTGATTCCCATCCGGATATGATGATACCCAAACAACTGGATGTTACGAAAATTTATGAAAAAGAACATGTTATAAAGTATGTATTATTCTCTGGTTGTGTTTTTGTGCAAATATTTTAATTTTGACTCTTCTCCCTTTCTTCCCAATTTTGTTGCTTATTATACTGTTGTAATATCATCCAGAACAGGCATGTCTAGCTCACAGGTGCATATTGCCCCACAAGATCATAAAGTTTATATATTTGACCTTGTTCTGGGAAAACTATCATCTGGTTCAGTGGAAGTAGTTACAGTGCTCGGAGAGTGCTTCAGAAGGTGCTCACCAGAAATTTTCCATCAAATTTTTCTCTTTGTGTGCTTCATCTTTGCAAATAAGAGCTCTAAAGTATTTGTAGGGTCAAAAAGTGTTGTTGTTGCTTAAGCCACTTGACCAACAGCAACATCAGATCAAGTCCCGAAGGCTATGGGCAATGAAGGTGCGGCTCCTGTTTTGACTGGAACCACATGGGTTGGAGTCTGACTTGGCCAAAGGACCAGTCCCGTAATTTTGAACCAAGTCAAGTGACGGGACCAGAACATTTGATCCCACACCTCCAAAGGTAGTTTTGAGAACTTGGAGGACATTGCAACCACGATAGATTTTACGTGCACCAGCCGCCATTTGTGGACACAGCAGTGGATTTTGTCAGCGACGAGCATCGAACCAGTGACTTTCAGATCACTAGCCCACTGCCCTTTTTAACTGGGCTACTGCACCTATGGGGTCAAAAAGTAATGAAATGAATAAGGCATGATTGTGAAGCAAAGGATATTTTTCTTTGGGAACATAGGTTTTATGTATAAAACCTCACTTCACAATCACACCTTATTCATTTCATTGCTTTTTGACTCTACATGTATTTTTGAGCAACTATTTGCAAAGATGACGTACATGAAAAGCAAAATTAGATCGAAAATTTATGATGAGCACCTTCTGAAGAACTCACTGAGAATTTCAACCACTTCCATCAAACCAGACATTTATACAATAGTTTTATAAAAACAAAGTTAAATGTGCTGCTAGTACTATGTTAATTTTGTTCTTTTTATTGTTATAGTAAAAAATAAAAATAAGTAATTAATAATATAATAAAAATAAGGAAATTCTTTGTTACTTATATGTATTGACTATATTACATATTTTGTAATTCCTCTATTCTCACAGTTTCCCAAGTGAGCTAAAAGGTTTGACACCCATGATATAGGAATAACATTTTACAATTATGAAACTTGGGGCCAACACTAGCATTTTATAACCTGCATGATAAACAATATTAAATTGTTGGCAATTTTTGGCATGAATCAAAGTTGGTTGAATTCCATCTAAAATGCCTCTTCTTTTGTGAAGCCCATATGTCTTTCAAAGAAAATATTAAAATATATTTTTTTATTGAATGGGAAATCATGATTTTCCCTTTTCAGTACCTCTGCTTAGAGATATAATTTATTGTTTATCTGTTTCGGAATTCTCAAATTCTAGGAAATCATAGTCTAATTTCTGATACAAGAATTATATATGAGTGATAATGGAATGTATCCATATATATTGCAGTTATTTTAAAGAAGGATTCTTATGAATAGCTTTAGTATGTTTTTCTTTGAAAGTCTAAAATTTTATTCCAAAAGCAGAATTTAAAAAAAAGAAACATAGGAATGTGTAAATGGGAACTGAACTGTGTCATTGCTTAGAAATTTTTCTTACTTAGAAAAAAGATATACCTTAAAAAGTGTTTTTTTACTAGTAAAATAAAACATCTTTTTAAATATGTAATTAAATCATCTGAATCTAATCTTTTGAAAATAATTCATCATTCAAAAGTGCAATTTAAAAGGCTTTAATTTTTTACTGAAATGATGTATAACTTTGTTTTATTTATTAAAAATTTATCTTTTTACTAAAACAATCTAATTTATTTTTCTGCTTTTTCCAGATAAGTGCATTCAAAAGTCTCTTTTTTAAAAATTTCATTTTGTTCACATACAAAATATTTGAATGTATATTTCATACTTAGATATTTTTAGTTCTTTCTGTTGGTGGAAAGAGAATGAAAAAGTTTTTCATATATTTTAATGGCATGTTTTGCTATTATTATTATTTCAAAGAATTATTATTTATATTGTTTCAATTATTATTATTTCAAATTTTTTAATTATTTCAAATGAGATGCATACCTATTATTTACTTACTTTTCCCTATGGCAGGACAAGGCAATTATACATTTTTTTGTTTGTTGCATGAACAGTGGCGTAGTGAGAGGGGGGGGGGGGGGGGGGTTCAAAGGAGTCTATGATGACCCGGGTGCCACTCGCAGAAGGGTGCCAAATGGTCCCCAAGACAAACAAGATTCTATATATTATATTACTATATGTTTTTTGGGAGGGGCACCAAAAAGGTATCGTGTCCCAGGCGCCAGTTATATTCGCTACATCACTGTGTATGAAGGATATTTAATTATGCCTTAAAACATTATTCTTTGGATGCAAAGTTTATTCAGCTAAAGGTATCAATATATTAAAATTGTCAGCTTTAAACAATTGGTGTGTGTCAACATTACCTTAATGAAGCTGCACCAATATATATATATATATATATAAATAAATAAATTTACTCTGTTAAAATTTTAAATTTGTGATGAGTTTCTTTACAGATTAAAATGTATTTTTCTTTTAAAATCTCTTAAAATCTGGAAAAAATATGTATTCAGTGACAAAGATTTTCCTGTGCTGTTTATGTAAAATGTTTTATATACTAAAATAAATATTTCATGGTAAAGATGAAGATTTTTTCATCTACTATATTGTTTTAATTATGTAGGTTTAAATTTGTAAAATTTTTATTATTTTATGCATGAATGTAAGTGGATATATAATATGTGTAAGATATTAAGTTAACTTCTGTTATTACTAATGCCCCCTGGCAGGATAAATCTTAACCAGTTCCATTGAAGGTTCCAGGACAAAGAGATGTGGTGCCAGTTTAGCTCATGGCTATTAGGTACCACAAGGGTTGAAGGCTGACTTTTCTCTCAGTGTCATTATAATTTTGATTCCTTTTCAAGAGGTTTGTATCTGAAGGGCAGAAAACTTTTGTCTGAGTTTTCATGAGTAAAATACATCAGACACACGTTATAGATTTTTAGCATATATAAATATTACATACTCTAAGATCCTGTAGAATTTTCAGCTTTTTGTAGTTCACATATATATTGCTGAATAAAACCTGTACATACAACATCTTGATTGAAAATAAATGTATTTATGTGTATATGTCTATTGTTTAATTTCTCAGTTCCTTAAGTATTGAAAATTGGATTTTCCCTGCTGTTTATGCTGGCCACTTCTCTACTCTGGTGTGGATGAAACCTGTGTGGGCGAATCAGTTAGAAGATGGCATTCACAAGTTTAAAATTGGAAATGATAAAGTATCAAAAGAAATTAAGTAGGTGTTTTTAAATGGTTTTAATACACAGATGTAATTTGGTGTTTTATTTTTCATATTGATTTATTTTTATCTATTACTTTTTGATAAAGTTTAAGGGGCATCAATTTTCAGAAACAGAATAAAATTTGCAAGTGGGGGAATTTATCTGTTTATGAAGTATTTTACCTTCTAATTAATTTTGAATCAAGAGTATAAATTTAGTCTCCTTGTTAGAATGAAAAAATGCTATTTCTTCAGCACATTATGCTTGAAATACCATTTTCCATCTTATGTTGATAGTAAGCAGTTTGGCAAAAATCAGTTAACTGGGGTTGCATTCTCATTTAAAGAGTAAAAATATTTGATAGTTGGTAGTTTCTGCTTGAACTGCAGAAGGTAAAAGGTTAAATTATTCTTAGCAATGTAAATGAAGTTGAAGCTGTTTATTGATAATTATAATTAGTCGGTACAAAGGAAGCACTCAGTGAAACCTATAAATTAACACAGCTATTAATTTCCTTTGTACATAGCTTTGGAACTCTCACCTAAACTATGTTGCCATTTGCATTGCTCTTTTATTAATGCATGTGAAAGACTGATAGAGATATTTAATCAATGAGAATATTAATCTAGCTGAATTAGTCAATGAGATTAATCTAGCTTAATCAATGACTAATAATTGTTAACAATGATTAATCTAGCTTAATCTTTGATTAATCTAATATTAGATTAATCAATGAGAATATAATCATCGATTAGTATTGAACTTTACAGGGAAGGCAACTGTATTTTGTTGATGGAAATTTGAATGGAATGAATGTAACAGGGCAAAGATAATGTAAAAGGGAAAACTCAGAGAGAAAAAAATCCACCAGCAGAGTTGTTTACTTTCTTCTGACTGCATGGAACTGTTAGTTATGCTAGCAGGTCATACAAGTATCTTATCTTTTTTAGAAAATGTATATTCTTTTAACATACTATTTTCATATGGCAGTGTCATGTATTTCGGGCAGCTTCATTGTGATAATGCTATTTCTGTGATAAACTGTAACTTTAATTGTTACTTAAAGGAATTTTTATTTTCTGAATAGTGGAATAAAAAAGAATAGGACAAACAATTTAAAACAGATATTTGTTATTCATATTTTTTAAGATGAAAATACATTTAAGAACTGAAAACATTAACTTCTTGATGCTTTTAAACTAGATAATGCTGATTCTGACTGTGCAATATTTAGATATTTTTTGGAGATAAAAGATATATATTTTAGAATTTGAGCATTTTTAGTTCCCCAAATGGCTTAGACAAAACAAGTGATAAAATACAGTTTAGTTTCAAAGGTTTTTAAATAACAGCATTAAGTTTGTTGACACATCTTGTTGCATTTCACGATGTGTTCAGTTGTCATTCATAGACTAATACAAACAAAAGCTTCAGATGTTTTTTCTAGCTGTATTTGATGTGTGTGTGTGTGTGTGGGGGGGGGGGGGGGTTGTTTAAATTTTACAGTCTTTATGTGGGAAATAATTACTAATGCTTCTAATGAGCTGATCATCTAATAAGCTTAAGTTACTTTCGAAAACATGTAGTCTGGAGAACAATAAAATGTTGGTCTATGGAATTACACTGGTGCTATTTATTGTAATCCATTCCTTGAATAAATTTTTATTTGAAACCTTGATAAATTTTTCCTTGAATAAATTTTTATTCCTTGAATAAATTTTTATTTGATTTTTATTTATTTTATTTTTATATAAAACAAAGTCTTGATTTTCATCATCAGAATTATTTGTGGACCAAATAGTACTTTACTGATTTAATGGATGGATGATTAATGGCTTTTTTCAGTGTATACATTCTTCATTGAATGTATACACAAAACCTACAGTCTTTATGTGGGAAATAATTACTAAGGCTTGTAATGAGCTGATCATCTAATAAGCTTTAGTTACTTTTGAAGAGACCTTAACATGTAGTCTGGAGAACAATAAAATGTTGGTCTATGGAATTACACTGGTGCTATTTATTGTAATCCATTCCTTGAATAAATTTTTATTTGAAAGCTATTATATATTAAAAAGTCTTGATTTTCATCATCGGAATTATTTAATAGTGGACCAAATAATACTTTATTGATTTAATAAATGAATGATTAACGACTTTTTTCAGTGTATACATTGTTCATTGAATTTCTCCATTTAGCAAATTTTCTCTATTTAGTGATAATATTGAAGATTAAAGTTTATAATATTATTTGCATTATTAAATATGGAATTCTTATTAACTGTTGAAATATTTTGAAACTTTTATGAAACAAAGGATTCTGATTTTAAATGCCTGATACATAGCAGTGATTGATAACTAGGAGCTTGTGATTCATTTAATTTATCGTCTGATTAACATACTTTTTAAAAAATATAATTTTAAAAACTGTGAAAAATAAAAGGTAATTTTCAAAGTACTGAATTCCCCCAAAATGGCCTTAGAAATAATTTTTACTCACACCCCGACTGTAATAACTAAAGGTTTTTTCAAGCCTTGTTTATTATTTTTGTTTTGTTCTCACTTGCTTTTTGTGCTGAGCATGTCTGTTTTAGTTCTAGTTTCATAGTGTGTGACTTGTATAAAGTATTATAAGCTGCTAAAATGTAACATTATAAAATTCTATTTAGAACTCTAAAATTAAAACTCATTTTCTTGTGAATGTCATTAAAGGTATTTTGGGTACCAGCTTACATTTTATTTTGAAAGGTGCTTATGTTTATATAAGACAATTATTTAGTCATTTGCCATTGTAACTTTAGCTTCTTTCTTTATCTAGTTTGAGTTCTAAAACTAATTCTGAGTAAAACTAATACCATTACTGTTTCCATATCAACAGTTATACTCATTTAATCTGTTTGAAAGAAATATAAATTGTTAGCATATTAATGTAGATATATGTAATATGTTAACCATGTAAGGTTTATTTATCAAGTCCTTATTTTAGAAGATCCCCTAAAAGGTGTTATACAAATATGCATAAAAGGTTTGTATCCTTTTTGTATTGCGATGGGTTGCTTTTGCACATGGAATAATTTTCACTAAACTTTTGGTTTTATTCACCACCAAAGTTTTATAGTTGATGTACCACTCAATGTATACCATAAAATGTGGCAATATATTACAACATGCCATTGGATAGGCATGTTGTAATGTTTAGAAATCGATTTTAATCGTTCATAAAAGTTGCTTATTGTCTTGTCATATCAAATTTCTGGGCTGAATACATTTTTGATGCTGTATGCCCTTTGATTATAGGCCATTGTTAATATATATAATGTTATTTGTGATATGAATGAATTTATTTTCTTTTTAAGCAAATTTTCATTTTAACTTGGAAGTTCTCAGAATTGTAATATTCTAGTGGACTTGAATGATTTACTCTAGATCCAATGATACAGTTTCATGGTGACTGTATTTGTTGCGAAGGATTGTACAAATCAAAATAAAAAGTTTATAACTTTGATATACAGTCATATAACACTGGAAGTCAGAAAGGAGAAATAAATAAATTAGTCAAGAATCATTAATTTTTTTAATCTGATATTAACAAACTTTTATTTATTTTCATTAATATAAAACATTTAAAATGTCACCTATTTAAAAAAAATAAAAATGCATTAAAATTTAAAAGGATGATATAATAAAAAAATCCCATAACACCTTTGATTTTATTAATCATCAAAGGTTAATGTAATAATCTGGTTAAGGCTCTTGGGTAGTAGCCCTATTGGATTTGCTCAGTTCGATGTTAACCTATGGAGAAAAGTTTCCTAATGATTGTCGACTTGATTAAAAGATATATATATATATATATTTAAATTGCACTTCATAATACAGAAAGAAATTTTTTAATTGGGTATCTTTTTTATTCTTTAAAGGAAATGCAAATAATATTTTTAAATTAGAATTATTGGGGTAAAAAATGTGGTATACTGTATTTTAAATGTGCATAATTTCCTTTGGTACATGAAAGTTCTAAAATCAATAAGAAAGCAGAGTAAAAAATTTCTTTCTTTATATTGAAGTACAATTTTGAAAAAAAAAATTATCTTTCAATCCAAGGTGACAATCCTTATAAAAATTTTCTCAATCGCTTAACACTGAGCCAAGCAGCCTCAAAGAGGATTATTATAACAAATAATCAACCTTAATTATTTATACCTTAAATCAATTAATAGGAAAAATAAATGGGTAAAAATAATGAAAAGGGCTAAATTTTAAAGGGCATTTTGTAACTCTGGTACTTTATATAAAAGAAAAAATTAAATGAATTAAAATTAAAAAAAATTAATAATAATAAAAAATCCCCAAAGACCTTTTAACTTTTATTTATTGTAAAATTTGCTTTGTTAAGGAGTATAATATCTGAACTTTGATTTCCTAAAATAATAATATCTAATGTATTAAAAAGTTTGCTTTGCAATAATATACTATGTGGTGACAAGGTTATATTATGTCAAAATGTGTAGTTTTCGCAAAAAGGAAAATAGTTTAATGTTAATGAAATTGTTTAGAACACTTTTTTTTTTCAACTGGCATAGTATTTTTTAATTTAGCAAAATGGTTATTTTTTTTTTTTTATTGTCATGCAACAGCCTAACAGAGTTTCCATTATATTTTTTATGTTTGTGTATGAACTATTCATTTTAAAAAGGTGAAATTGGTTAAAATAATTTTGAAAGATAGTTTAAATCTTGTACATTAAATTATGAACAATGGTAGATGTTACTAAAGAAATTTGAAAAATTGGTGGAGGTTTTCTATCCACCTGAATGGACTTTTCCTTTTGTTGTTTTAGTCACAGTTATTAATTTTTAATGGTTTATATTAACTGAACATACAGTATGGGGAAAAAAAAATCTTACTTTCCAGTTGCTTCAGTCACAGTTATTCATTTTATGGCTTATATTAATTGAACATACTGAACGTAAAATAAATATCTTTGTTACTTCCCAGTTGCTTCAGTCACAATTTTTTATTTAATGGCTTGTATTAATTAAACATAACTGTACATAAAAAATAAAAATAAAGATATATATGTATATATATTATTTTAACTCCAAATGGTCTGCATATATATCCAAGATAATCATGTATGTACAAGTGATAGTACGATAATAAAACCCTAATATTAGAAATATTAGGGTTACTAATAAATAAACTGTAAAAAAGTAAATAAAGAGACTTTAAATATACGTGGAAGTGTGAGGACTTATATATACTTTAATTGAATAAAATAACTGATAAATCTTTGAAGCCTGGTATAAACGGCTTAAGTCAAAAACAGTGATTTCAATATACCAAGTTACTGGCTTTTATACCAATCACAGAACTATAATTTCGACTTGAGTCTTTTGTACAAAGAAATGTAATTTTGTATCCAAAATTGATATAGACTCAAGCCTTTTTTACTAGTCGAGATTTTTGTTTTTTTTATCATTATTAACAAATATCTAAAAATTGCTGTTGACTTAAGCCCTTTATACCGGGCTTCAAAGAAATATGAATTTATACTTCAGGAGGAATTAAATGATATATCCAGGTATACATTTAATCTGATGTATTATTAACCCTTCAGCGGGCGCGCCAATTTTTGTAACACCACCAGGCATGCGTTGCATAAAGTGCAACGTCTCTTTAAACCTTGATTATTTCTTTTGTAATTAACCTTTTTTTTTCAAATTGGAAGAAATAATTCTGCATTTTATGACAAGATATAAAATGTTGAGAATATTGAGATTCTGTATAATTAAAGGCCGAAAATGAACAAGAGGAAATTTTCATAAAAAAATTAAAATTTATTTTTAAAACACAAATAATATGTTCAATTCTCTTCAGTTTTCTTCAATTTTTTCACATCGCAAACATATAGTACGGATTTTGCAATGCGCCTTGCATTAAAAACTATTACATTTATCACACTTTATTGTGGTAGTTACATTATTTAGCCGTCCGCATATATATTACACTCCCCCCCCCCTCTTTTTTTTTTGACGACACCTCTGGTTCTGCTTCTTGGGAAGTTTCCACTTTATATTTTAGCAAGAATCCAGTTATGTCTGGAGAAGAGATAGAATAATTGCTCGGGTCTTCAAGTGGCTTTCGATAAGTTCTAAAGCCAAAGAATGCATATACAATCGCCATCTTTCAAGACTGTCCGGTTTATTGGATCTCAGAATAACTTGCGAATTGATTCCTATTATGTCAAAAAACCTAAAAAACAACGAGTTAATCCATCTTCGGGATATGCGGGATACTGTGTAATCTCAGCACATTTGATCCACTACATCAACTCCTGCTTTTGTCGTATTGTAATCCAGTATAATCGCTGGTTTACCAGAATCGTCATCCACTGTTGCATCATCATGCATTGTCGACAAAAGTATGACTCCCTTATTTTTTTTCGTAGCATAGGAACACTATGTTCCTGTGCTACGAAAAGTAAAATTACTTTTAACATCGGGAACAAAATTATTAATAATTATTTAGTATTTAAAACTTCATCAGGACATTTATTTGATTAGCCTTTTTAAATTTATGATCATAGAAAAGCAACTTTGTAAATGCTTAGAATTGTTTTAGGGAAATAACCAAAAATAAAATAAGAATTATTTTCTTACATGACCAGGTGCGCTGTGCACAGAGTGCAACAAATAGAAGTATCCTCTGTTGGAATCACGATTAAAAATGAATGGAAAGAAATACAAAGGTCAGAAAATCAGGCCTGCATTAGAAAGGGTGTAGCTATATATAGAAACTGCTTAGAACATCCAAACCTTGCATGTAAAAACAAACCATTCAAAATTATGAAAATGTTGCACTTTATACACAGGCGCGCCCGCTGAAGGGTTAAAGTAATGCCCTGATCTGTAAACTCAGTGTCGAGTTTATAATTAGATGCTTGAGTCAAAACCTTTGCTCATTTTCGCAACGAGAGACGATTCCGCCACCTTCTTCACCTTGAATAAAGATTGTTTCTGAAGTACGACCTTAGAATCTACAGAGGATCTGTCAGCGAGAGAACTTAGTGTTGGTAACAGTTGATACAGGTTGAATTCAGAGGGTTTCTGAGTGAGGAGCGGAGTGGCTAGTGCCGTCTGCTGCAATGGACGGTTCCAATAAACCGTGTACTCTCGATTAATCCGTATGCGGATGATCGTTGCAGAAAAAGAAATCTGAAATCTTTATCCAGAATAATACTTAATTAAAAACTGTGTGAAAATTTCGTCCGACATATATCCACAGTGGCTTCCAAAAGTGTTCGTACACTTACGATTTTCAATGAAATAGGGGTCTATCCATTAATTAAAATGAATATTTCAGAATGGGTTTTTAATAATAAGATCTATAATATATTATTAACAAAATATATCTTTTTATATATTTTTATAAATAGTCTTTTCCGTTTCGCAAATACCCACTATTTTCATGCATGCAAAATTCAACATTTCCGTCCACCAATCGACAAATTTTTTATTTCCATGTGTTATACAACACTTCATATTTAAGGATATAAACATTTTTATAAAGTTAAAAATGTTTTTCATTGCAAACGAAGCTTTTTCCCCAAAGCAGTTTTCCGAATTTCACGAAATCGACAATTTTGATGGACAAATATTTCGGTTTTCTGCACCTATTAATGTCAGTTTTACGATTTATCGGCATTTGCTAGATGTTCAGCTTTTAAAATATACCAAGTACATTTAATAAAAAAAATGTTATCATTCTAAAAAAGCGTACTTACAAAACTCACTTTTGGAAATTTCCCGCGCTGATCGCTATTGTATCTTAATGTAACTGAATGCCGAGTTCATAATTTTTCGACTTATTGTTTTACTCACTAATAATTCCAGCAAGTTCGTAAAATTTGTTTCTAATTAATGAGCAACTCATGAGGATTCTTCCACCAATTTTGAATTCATCAGATCTGTCTTTCTATTTTTTTAAGCACTTTTCCCCCTGTGAGATTTAATATTTACATTCGGCCATGTTGCCAAAAGGAAAAATTATTTGTTGAGAACGCCTCATTTAATGATTGAAATCGAGGAATAAATTTAAAGTACCAGAAATAATTTTAGTTTTAGGAAAGGAGAAGTTAAAACCTTTTAGATTTTTTTTTCTAATTGAATGAGCTTTTTTGTTTAAAATGCAAAATTTGAAAACGGAAATTTTAAATAATTATTTCAAAAGCCAAAAAAAAAACCAAAATTTGAAAAAGATAATTTTAAATAATTATTTCGTTTTTTTTAAAATTCTAATATATTTTTAAAAGTGATTAAACAGTTTTTAATCTTTAAGATATAAAACCATTTCATTTTAAATCCAAAAAGCAACACATCGGGTTGCCACTCAGCTAGTAAGAACTATCCATGGACTATACTATTAGAATTACTAGGTACTGTAGCGTCACGACAAGTAGGTAAGGCGATTCTCTCTGAGGCGTTGCTAAAAATTACTACCATGGGATCCATAACAAAGAAAGACAGAGTTCTAATTAACAAACGAAGGCCAAATTTTGAAAACAAAAACTCAACAATTTATTAAAAAAAAAAAATTAACATTTAAACAGTGCAACATATTCAATTAAAAATCCCGTGCAGATTCACAACGTACGGAGCCTAAAACACACATCCGCACAGGCCGCGTTCTCTAGCGTCTCTCTCTAATGTCTGGATTTTCAGACGGGGTGGAGGGGCCGGCAGATTATCGGCTGACAGCTCTTCTTAGACGCCGAACTTTATTACATTGCAGAAACGTTAAGATGACAGCTTTACTGGCTGCATCTGTGATTAAAAACGTTTTTTAATCCCCCCACGTGTTCCGAACTGGTGGAACCGAGCAACACATTCCTTGAAAAATACGCAGCTGTGTTTCAAGCTCTTGTGGGGTCTCGGGAAAAAATAAGACCATATTTCCAGTACGCTACAGTACACACACCAACCGTGTGAGGAATAGTTGTTGAAAATCAGGATTAAAAAAATGGTTTGATTTAAATTTTGATTCAAATAACGATATAAACCAAACAACCCTGCATGCGAATCCTATATTTGCTATTACAGTGTATGGCTGATAAGATGAAGCATTCATAAACATGTTTCACATCAAATTGAAAACGCCTTTCACCTTCTGCTGTACGTCTGATACAACCTGAGAGTTTAACATTTTTCCTAAAGCAGAAAGCGAAATTAAAAACTTTCACTTTTCTGGCACCCTATCTATTTTAGTGTTGAGAAATATCGTTAAAAAGATTTTGCACGTTAAAGAGGACAGTTTTTGGGCCCCCTTGCACCAGGGGGCCCTGAACAAAAGTCCCGTTTTGCCCATTCGATAAAGGCCCTGATTATTGTAGTTTCTGCAATGGAATAAATCTATTTTTATTTAGGTGAGAGTTTTTCCTATTTTTACCATGTTTTTATTAACTCGCTTTCTTGTTTGTTTGTTTGTTTGTGTGTGTGTGTTTGACCAGTACAAATCTTGCAATCGATTTTTAACTAACTTTCCGACTAGCTAGACTTTTGAAACTTTTAGAATAGCTCAAAACACGATGACAATGCATTATTTGAATACTTTTAGCCATCTTTAAGCAGAATTAAATTAATTTTCAGTTATTTTAAGTTAATTTTGTTTTGTAGACTGCTGCAGCCATCTATCGGCCGGAACGGGAACGAAAAGTTAAACGCAAGTTAACTTCCAATTAACTTCATTTTCTTTCAAGTTGATGGGATAATTCATCAAAAAAATTTTAAAAAGTATTTATTAATACATAGAATTGTCAAGTTTATATGATTCAACAGAAAATTTAAAAACATGGTATATAAAAAGTTCTTTTTATCTTGTAATTATTATTATTACATAATTCTGAATTAACATGGCAGGTGCATTATTGAGGATCTGTTCTTGCTTTTACACACCTTAAACCGAGGATTGGATGTTTCGTAATGTTCTCCATTTCTTACAAATTTAACTTTTGTTAAATAAAAAATTGACGCCTGTGGCGTAGTGGTTAAAAGCTTCAAGCTGCCACACTACAGGTCCAGGGTTCGACCCCTGCGACTGGGCAAGGTCGACCCAGCCTTTCATCCCTTGAGTGGGTCGATAAAATGAGGTCCAAGCATGCCTTGCCTGGGAACTAACTCTGGGGGTTCTGCGGCAGGCTGACCACATGCCGTATGGCACCCCAAGAAAGCGGAGATGGGCACAACAGGCCTTAGTCCACAATGGACTGTTGCGCCATTGGTTAGTTAATTAAATTAAAAATTAAGTTAGAATTAAAGGATGAAAAATGCATTTTAGAGTTTTCTTCCTTGTCTTAGAAGGCTTTTTTAATGAAAATATGCATGGGGGAAGAGGGGGAGGGGGCTCGCACGATACGTGGAAATTATTGAATGGGGTCGTGACTTGAAAAAGGTTGGTAAACACTGACTTAGGACCTATTCACATAGAATCCGTCAGCGTAATGCGTTAAAGATTCCGTTGGCGCTGAGAAGAGAGCCTATTCACATTGCTTTTGTTACAGAAGCGTAGAGCGCATCTGATTGGCTGACGGCTGTTGTTTTTCACTCGGTGCAAACAGGTTTTCTTCTCAGCGCCAACAGAATCTTTAACGCATGATGCTGACGGATTCTTTGTGAACGGGTCCTCAGAAAGTCGTCTATGACAGCGAATGCCACCCGTAATGACTTTAAAATTCCCGCAGTTATTTGCATTGCCGCATTTTAGTCCAAATTTATGATTTTTTATTTTGCAACTCTGTATTTTTTTACTTACTACTTTAAAAAGGCAAAATTTATAAAAATATTTTCTAACTCCAGCCAAAATAAGTACTTGGTGCGTATACGAGGCAACATGAAACAATAAATATCTTTTCATCTTAAAGTTAACGAAATGTTGTATTTTTACCGATCCCTTGCGGGCATCATTATGTAAAGTGGGTTTAAATCCGTCTTCTCTGAAACAGAGCTGTTAAATTACTTACAGAGTACAGCTACTCGATGTTAGTCTACATCAGTGATTCCAAACCGGCACTTTTGGGTACCGCGAGAGCCGGGTGATGGCCGAATGGTTAGGGCGCTGACCTTCGGTACCAGAGTCTTTGCGTTCGAGTCCCCCAATTGGCATGGATGTTTGTAACCGTTCGGAATATGCTTTAAGCAGTAGGTCCCGGTCTAATTAGCCCTCGTTTAGCAAAAAAATGACCGTAGCGCTTCAAAACCAAATGGGTACCGCGAGATTTTTTTTTTTTGATAAACAAAAAATATTAGTAGGGCCCTTTTAAAATAAATATTAAGTAGAATTAATGACTCTGACGCCTGACAGATTGTGACGCAGATCGATGCACTCGTTCCTGAGCTAACCTGAATTAGCTATCTTCACGCCCACAAGTGTTAGGCCGGATATCAAACATTTGTTTCCTAAGCATCCATCGCAAGACTCGCATTAATAAAACAAACCTCTTTTTAGCCATTTCTTTTGTAGTTCTTCAGTGTAATACTTTACTGAATCCCATGGCTATTTTTGAAACAGTATTGCTATAGCCTGTTCTAGTGTTTTTTACTTATATCTTTCAGTAAATGAATAAAATCAGCAATGGAGTAAGTATTTGTGAGACTGTCACATAGTCTGAAAACAGACTCAATCCTAACTTTGGAACATCCAGTACAGATGTGACTTTTTGTTAAAGGAATCAGGCAGACCGTTAAACAGACAATGGTGCGGTGCACACTTCCCTAAGTGGAAAAAGGGTCATTCGTTAGGAAAAGACCATCAACGCACAAAGAGACAATGCAAGGCTCGGAGTGTCGGGCTGACAAAAAGGAAACGCAGGCCTGGAGGTGACCAGGTGACGAACCCCTGTAAGAGGATTGCATCAGACACATGAGACAATGGAACCTTCGAGAACGAGAAAAAAAGGTATAAATGAAGAAGACTATTACACAGGGCTTTTTTTAAGACTGGACGATGATAAGAGATTTTGGTACGGGAGAGCATAGGGAGAAAAGAGCAGACGTTAAGTCTACACTGAACTGTGATTATGAACCCCGCTCTCAATAATGTTATCAGCGTTCTTTGGAACAAACTTGTGTACGTTATTATTAGTCTAGATATTTATTTTATAATAAACAAGATGTAAATAAGAGCCATTTCTCCATTTATGAATAACTCTACGAGTCATTTATTTAACGGATCACGACGATCAGGTTTACAGCATTTTTTTGAACTTAAATTTTAAAATGTTCCGGAAATATATTCCACTTCAATTTAATATTGAAAAAAAAACTGAAATTCTAGGAAGAGAGCCCCAAGTTTCTAATCTCATTCACAAGGGTGCCGCCCACATAAAAAGGTTGGGAATCCGTAGTCTGTGGCGCACTCTTTCTGAAACTCTTTTTAAATAAAAATTACTCGACCCCCTTCCATCTCCACCCCATCCAATAAAAATTTTTTGGTAGTACCAATTTTTTAACAAAAAAAAGTAGGCAAACTTTGTCAAACTATTTTGAAAATCAATGAACTGTAGATTTTGTGAATATATATTTAATTTGTATAACAATGTCTTCCTTAATTTCTACTGCCGGATGATGGCCCAATAACTAGGGCGCTGGCCTTCGGTACCAGAGTCTGTGGGTTCAAGTCCCACTTTTGGCATGGATGTTTGTAACCGTTCGGAATCGGCTTACGCAGTAGATCCCGGTCTAAATTAGCCCTTGTGTAGCAAAAAAATTGACCGTAGCGCTCCAAACAAAAAAACCCCTTAATTTCTACCCTCTTTTTCGCCAAATTTTGTGTGACTAAAACTTTATTTCATTTAGTAAAAATTGGCGGAAATTAAAATAAATTAAAAAAAAAATTTCAAAACCATAAGCTTTATATTAAAACATTGAAAATTATAAACTTATTTTTTAATGAAAATAAAACAGAAAAAAATGAATGAGAAGTGTGAGTCTCGACTAGGGATAATATTTGTTCAATATTCCGTGAAATATTTGAGAATGCTACTCTCTTATCTTCCGAGTTAAGACTTGATCGCTGTTTGGTTTTTATAGCTATTCATTTTGAAAACCCAGTGTCACGCAGCAATAGGTAGAAGCAATGCAAGTATAAGACTAACGCCTTATTTAACAATACTTTAATACAACTTGCATCTCCTTAGAACAGGGGTTCCCAATTTGTGGGTCGAGAAGTGTTTTCTGCGGAGTCGCTACACCTCCCCTCCATTGACCCTGATAACACTGTATATAGAATGTTCCTAAATGGGATAAAACACCTTTACAAGCCGTCTTCGGAATGTTTGTAATATTTTGCATGTAAATGTCGTTCAAAGCTATGGTTTTACAGAAAATTTCGTTTTAAAAAAATCATATTTATTAAAGGGAATTTCGTTATACGGAAACTTTTACTACGGAAACTATTAGAAAATAAATCAATTTCGTTAAATTCACGTTCATTATATGGAAATTATTACTATGGCGTATTACAAAATATTTCAATTTCGTTCAGTGGAAGTTCGTTATATGGAAACTACTACTCCGGGGTATTATGTATTTTATTCTGCAATTTATCAGATAATACTGTAGTTTTATCCCGATTTAAGAGGAAAAAAGGAGGTGGGAATTTTAAATAGCGTTAGAATAATTTGTAGAAGCATCGATAGATGGCGCTGCAGTTCTTTTGGCGATCATTTCCCTCCCTTTTTTTTTATGCCATTCACGAAACTGCTTGATTGCTGGTTACTATCCGTGAAAGAGGGAGAGGAGATAATAGATAAGGCTGTGCATGTGTGTGTTAAAGTGTCATTGTAGCTTCCAAAATAGTTTTAGAAGACGCGTAATAAAAGGTTTATTTTTTTCTCAATATTTCGCGTAAATACAAATACGATTACCTTATTCTGCTGTGAGAAATGAGATTTAGTCTCAGAAATTCCCATTTGTAGTACCTTCACTTTGCATGCGGTTGTTAATTTCGTGATTATTAATCGAATTATACTTCAGAGGTTTATAGTGCGTGCGGTTAAAGTTTATAAAATTATTCAGTCAATTGACTGAATTTTAATTTGTAAAATAAAGTCCTTGATATCATCCCCCCCCCCAGTTTTTTGATCTGAAAGAAGACAGAAAAAAGTAACTGATATCTTGTTATATATATATACAAACACACAGTTATATATATATATATCCATTTGTAATTCTGTTGATTGAAATTCAAAGTGCAATAATTTAAAAGTTTATAATGGCAACTGTTTGCTATGTATTGTATAACATGTAAAATATGCGTAGCATATTGCTATAATCTAGAGTTAATACAAGAGAAATGAAAAAAATAAATAATCTGTGTTAAAGGTATCCGAATATTAGATAAAATTTATTTTATCTAATTTCTAATTTTTTTGTTAGTACTTTCATAATTATCTTGAACATCAACCGTTTCTTTAATAATCAGTTTTCTGAATAGTTTAATGTATGTGCATCTGCGAGAAATTGAAGGATTATTATTATTATTTTCCAAACGCTTAAAAGTACTGTATTTTCGTTCGAGTAATAAGTAAAAACAGATCACATTTTGCTACAATAAACGGAAACTGCTATCAGTGGCTTCTCTTGCAAGATGGTGGGAGATTTAAATTGTTTTAAAACATGAATTTTTTTCGTATAAGCATTAAAAATGATGAAGTATTAAAAAGAGATAGGTAAAAAGTGCATTTTCTTGCAGCTGTGTAAGTTTGATGTATAATTAGAATGTATCCAAGTACACAGGTTGAAAAATTTCTTTTGCTAATACTACAGCCATGTTTAATGGTTCCATATTTTATCGTAATTATAGAAATCCATAGATACTTATGTTTTAAGCAAAATATAATTGACATACAACTATTTATTTTATAAATAAAGAAGAGAAGGAGAGTTTTACGTTGACGTTTACCTGAGATGCAAGTGCAATTAAATAATTTTTGGGAGCTATTGTGTCGGTATAACGTTTATTACATATATTTGTTTATCTATGTGCAGTTCAACCCCGTTATAGCGAACCTGTTATATAACGAACTCCCGGATATAACGAACAAAAATTTTGGTCCCTGCCGTTTTCCTATTGTATTTAATGCTAATTTATCCTTTTATAGCGAACCTCTGAAATCTTAAGAGTCGGCTATAACGAACATTTTTTTCAGTCGACAAATGAATTTTTAAAAATTTTTAAACTTTTTAAGAATATTGAAGAAGCAAAGAATGTTGAAGATGATGATGATGAAGATTTACCTATCGCGATGTGGATAGAAAAGCACAAAATTTCATCATTCTCAGATTGTGGCGTGCAATTGTTAGAAACATGTGATGATGAAGTCATTACATGTGAAAATCTGACTGATGAAGATATTGTGGAAGAAATTAAAATGTTTTTCACAAATATTCCTTATCCTCACCTCCCTTTTTTTCTCCATTGTTGGTAGATATTATACACACTTTCTGCTACCTCAGTTCAATTATATATTTATTTGTTTTCGAAATTTTGTACATTAAATCATTTCCTTCAGATCTACGTTTGGATTTCTCATATACCTCAAAAAAGTTTAGAAAATCGACTCCATTCTTCGACAGGTATACGGTGCGAACGAATTAGATTTAATATTACGTCATATACATGCCCAGATCGAGTTGATTTTAAACCTTAGGCGAGCGCAAGTATTGCGACCCCCATTTCCTCTTTCCCCCAAGCGTACATTAAAAAAAGTTATTCAGTCACATCAATTAATACAGTAAGCAAATTTCCCTTTAATCTATACTTATATATAAAGAGAGAGCGATTTTGTACGTGGAGGGTAATCTTCAGAACCACTGTACCTATATGAAAAATTCTTTCACTGTTTGAAAGGTACAGTATTCCAGGTGGACATAGGCTATATATTATATATATCTAATCAGTAGAAATAAAGTTAGGGGATTAATCCTAACAATCTCCATTGTTACCGCTACTGTCCTCTACTGCTTTTTGTGCCGAAGTCTTCAACGATCCTTAGCGTGGTGCTATCTATCTATACTTATATATAAAGAGAGAGAGCGATTTTATACGTGGAGGGTAATCTTCAGAACCACTGTACCTATTTGAAAAATTCTTTCACTGTTTGAAAGGTACATTATTCCAGATGGACATAGGCTATATATTATGTATATCTGATCAGTAGAAATAAAGTTAGGGGCTTAATCCTAACAATCTCCATTGTTTCCGTTACTGTCTTCTACCGCTTTTTGTCCGAAGATTTCAACGATCCTTATCGTGGTGTTATCGCGGTGGGCTTCTGTTCTGACGCTAGCGGTTCGAACCTAGCGGTTCTCCGACACGCCTTTTTTTTAAAAATATTTATTTTAATTATTAACTAACATAAAATTAATTTAAGGTATTATTTAGGTTATTATTAAGGTTAAAAAAGATTTACAATTTATTGGCTATCAACTGGAAATTTATTGGTATAATATTTTGTTCAACCCGGACAAAGTCGGGACGGGCCGCTAGTCTATATATATAAAACAGTTCCGTAACTGACTCACTGACATACAACGCACAGACCAAACCGCTGGACCTAAAGGGCTGAAATTTTGCATGGCGATTCTTCTTGTGTAGGAGTGCACTAAAAAAGATTTTTGAAAAATTCTTCTTAGATTTTTTAAAATTAAATTTTTAAGTTGTTTATGTAACTTTTTTTGAGTTTGCATTTAAAATAATAATTTGAGGGTTATAAAATTTATATCGCGAGAAAGATCATAAAAATTCCTTTAAAATGAAGTCTTTTTCGAACCTTTACCTCTATTTTCTGATTTTTGGTGAATTTTTAAAGATTCATTTTTATAATTTAATTTATTAAATGCCGATCACGTGATTTCTTTTTCTGGTACTTTAAATAAATTTATCGTCACGTGCATATCAACTAAATAGACAAAAAAAAAATTTTTTTTTTCTTTCTAATGCACCAGACGATTGGATATTATCCAAAAAAAATAAATATCCCTTACGATTTTTTTATAAATATATATATATATATATATATATATATATATATATATATATATATATAAAATTTTACATCAATTGTATACATTGATTGTCGTATTTATTATAAATATAGATATTTATTTTTTTTTTGGCATTAATTGCGTACATTGACCGTTGTATTTAATTTGAATGTACTCCGTAGCGAAGTACGGGTTTTCAGCTAGTACTTGATAAAACTTTAATATGTGTGGCCTATGAAGGCACGTTAAGCATCTCTCAACAAAATAACTTGATACGTCACTGTCATTGGTGTATATCTTGAATGAAGTCGTGATTAGCTTTAGAAATGAATATATAGCTTTTTACAAAATGGGGGGAATACTTTGCTGAAACCTTAACATATTAATTTAAAAGAACCAGTCGTTGAGTTGCCTTACGTTTTAAACGTTTTAAAATAACTTTACCATGTGAGCTATTTCTACGATTTTTTAATTGTTTGCCTATTTGGTGGTAAAATTTTCCCGATCCTGCTCGACTTGAGTTTATTGATGCTTTATACAGCGCAATACTTCTATAATAACAGTTGTGCCCTTAATCCGTTTGTAGAGAGGTTATCTTCTATTACTTTTTAAGTTTTAAATGATTGCATTCCCGAGAGATGGCGCTTCGTGCAGCGTCTAATCGTCTTTCGATTATCCACGCATCTAATAAGGCTTTGTCCATATCGCGAGGGTCATTCATGACTTTCGTCCACTGACAACTGTATTTTAGTTTGCTGGAGAGAAAAAGAAAAGTATTTTTTTATTCAAGGGGAAGGAAAGAGTTGAGTTTGTGAGATACTTGAAAACGTGATACGGAAAGTTGTCGTGCTTTAGCATCGCTTTTAGATTATCAACTGCGTTTTTCTTTTTCCACACTTCGAAATAAATGAAGTAAATCTTTTCCCCAACATTAATTTATGCGTATTCACTACATTGTGTGAGGTCGTTCCTCACTTCCGTCAACAAACTTTACTAGCAGTTAAATAAACGGGGAAAAATTGAAAAGAGGAGAGGACATTATACCATTATACATTATAAACTAGAATGTAAAGTTGTAATTATATGAAAAAAAAATTAATTTTCGCTGATGTTTGAAATTTCTTCGTTTAGATGCGGTATGCGATACGCCTTGAGGTTTAAATTTTTTGCTAATTACTTGTTTTACAGTTTTTGTCGTTTTTCGTAGCGGATCGCCTTTCAGTGGAAAAACTTAGTAATTACTATCTCTATTAAGATATTCGTCAACCAACCTGTACTGGGTTATTACACTAATCAGTTGCTTAGTGACAAATACAGAGGCTGTTCACACATTTTTTAGACGATGTATATTGTATTCACAAAACTCAATTACATAAAATTCTTGTGTTTTAAATGTTCTATTTGACATCCCTTATTCTGAACTATCTTTCGACACCGCAATTTCCAGGATAATAATGCCTTTGGAAGTGTCAGAAGAGGTATTCTATCCCATTCCTCCTGAACAGCTTTCCAGAGTCCTGTAAGGGTTTTGGGACGACGTTTGGATAATGCAGATTTTAAAAGTCCGAAAGCACAAAAATCCATAGGTGATACATCGGGAGATTTAGTAGGGATATCAGTGAAGGGTATGGCCTTGATACCCGTTTTTTGTTCCATTTCTTTTAGGAAATTTACAGTGGATTTTGATGTGTGACTGCTAGCTTTGTCCTGATGGAGTCTCACAGATTGATGGCACTGTGGGTAAAGCGATGGTATTACATTCAGAAAAATTGGCGATAGAATATGTTCCTGATAGTATTTGGAGTTAATCTTGACATTTTTTTCCACTCTCTTTATTTTTAACTTGCCATTATAAGAAAAACCAGCAACAATCATGAATCCCTTAGAAAAACTTTCTTTCGATTCTTGGAACCATGTACTTAAATTTTTTTCTCCCCTTTTATGATAATAAATGGCTCTTTTTTTGTTGCAATCATTTAAATACACCCATGATTCATCTATTGTGACAATTATTTTCCATTTTTCTTTGGATAAGTGTTTCTCATATAGAATTCTGCAGCGTGTCCTGCGTTCAGCGATATGATTTGGAAGAAGACGATGCACATTGCGTTTTTTCGCTTTCTTAAGATTTAAATCAACGTTTATCATTTTGTTTACAGTGGACACCGAGCATTTTAATGATTTTGCAACTGTCCTTTGACTAGGGGGATTTTCTTTTAATATTAAACAACGTACCTTTTCAATAGTCGAAGATGTCCTTTTTTCCTTGGATACTTGTTTGGAATTTTTGTCCCACTTGAGGCTCCAATTTGACGTTTTTTTCCTTTCTTGTTGACGATATTACCTATCGACGCTTTAGATATCACAAAACCATGACTCTCACATCGTTTTTGGATAGCGGAGTATGCATATTTCTCTTCGGAAAGAGCATAAATGTAGCCTTCGAACCACTGCTTTGTTAAAAACGCCATTTTGAATAAAAACAAAACTTTCAAGCCGCAGACGATAATTTTGACTTTTAAAAACATAGTACAATTGCAATTTTTTCTTTTGCAGCAAATGATTTTTTTATTACCGCTTACCAAAATCGTCTAAAAAATGTGCGAACAGCCTCTGTATTTAGTGGTGTATGTGTAAAACCCAATATTCTGAGCATGACAACCAGATGTTTTCAGATTTTTTATTAATTACTCTTGATATATGTTGTCATTATTATCTTCTTTATGTAACACAACACACACACCAAATAAAAAAAAGATACTTTGCTGAAACTCGTATAACCTGTGCATAATGCTTGGGTATTCTTTGAAAACTGGAAAACAAAAACATCCAAAAAATGGCCCTAAGTATCCCCCCCCCCCCCCAAAAAAAAATAAAATTAAAAAAAAAAAAATAATAAATATATATATATATATATATATATATATATATATATATATATATATATATATATATATATATATATATATATATATATATATATAAAATAATAATAAAAAAAATAATAGATGTTTTAAAAAACTACTTAAACTGCTTATCAAAAGCTTGATCAAAACAATTTCAAAACTTTATTGCATTTTCCAGTTTTGCCTGTCTATAAAGTTCTACTGAGTTGACATTCTCTCTGACATTTTATATTTTGTTTAACATTTTCCTCTTGATAGTGCCCCGGTTAATCGGAAGTAGCATATATTGTTCAAATATATATGTATAATAAATGGAGCTGCTTGTTTAGGTATTGCATATCGTGCATCGCGTTTTTAATTTTTATTAATTTGATTTCCTAAAGATTGTTGTGACTTGTGACACCATAGGAGCTGCATACGACTGCTTCTCGCAAATTAACGAACGATAATTTAATGAACGATTAATGCAAATTTTGACTGACGCATCTCTCAACCCGGATATAAGATGAGTTTTTTTATGCAAGCTTACAACACGGTTCTGTTAGTTCATTATTTCCACTAGTATATGTATTTTGCAATCAAGTGTTAAATTTGTTCAAACTTATTAAAATGTGGTTTTATCTATTCTGGAAATTTTTTTTTTTATGGGTTAAATCACAATCAGATGTTTGCAAGCTTCATTTAAATACTAGAAATATCAAGAACTCCAAACGATTTTAAAAAGCAGTGACGAATCCTGAGGAGTTGTGGTATTTTTTTTTTCTGTCGTAGCATTAGTTGTAGCTGCTGCTGCTGCCACTGTATTAAATAAAATAAAAGGAAACCATGGCAGAGGTTTTAATATTAATTTACTGAAGCTTTTCAATTTTTTTTAGTTACAACAATTTTTTTTTTTCGGTTATCGCACTCTGTGTGTTTTGAAGGTTGAATATATTAGCAGCAAACCATCATGAGTGTTAGCAACGTGCGTTTAGAAAATTTAAGATTTGTGTTTTATGTTTCATTGTGTTATGATTTTTTGAGATCGTGATATTGTTGATACCGTTGTTGTTGGTATTTGAAGCGATTATGGTCAAGAACGATAAATATATAATCTCTGAGGGTTCGCTGAAATATTATGAATCTTCTCCTTTCAAAATTGATTTTTGAGGTAAATCATTTTTTAGATGTTTGATATAAATATTAAGGATTTTATTCGCTCACCTCAATGTTAACCCATGGAGAAAATGTTTCTAACGATTGCCGACTTGGATTGAAAGTGTTTTAAATTGCACACCGTAATAGAAAAAGAAATTTTACACCTCGGGGCATTTTTTTGTCGTCTTTTAAAGAAAATGCAAATAATATTTTAAAATTTAAATTATTCTGGGGGAAAAATCTGGTCTAGCGTGTTTTATACGCTCCTAAACTCCTTTAGTGGACGAAATTTATAAAATGAATCCTGTTGCAAGGTGCAGAAAAGTTCGGGCTATCTGAAAATACCTGTTTTATTGGATTATCAGCATTTATGTACAGGTGGTTATAAAAATAATGGAAACACCTATGAATATTAGTGGTGTTTATGAATGTGCTTCGTATTCCTTAAAAAACAAGTCTGGCCACCGGTATTTTTACCATGTTTTTATTAACTTTCTTTCTTGTTTGTGTGTTTGTTTGCGCGTGTGTTTGTACAGTACAAATCTTGCAATCGATTTTTAACTAACTTCCCGACTAGCTAGACATTTGAAACTTTTAGAATAGCTCAGAACACGATGACAATGCATTTTTTAAATACTTTTAGCCATCTTTAAGCAGAATTAAATTAGTTTTCAGTTATTTTCAGTTAATTTTGTTTTGTAGACTGGTGAAGCCATGTATCGGCTGGAATGGGAACGAAAAGTTAAACGCATGTTAACTTCCAATTAACTTCATTTTCTTTCAAGTTGATGGGATAATTCATCAAAAAAATTTTAAAAAGTATTTATTAATACATAGAATTGTCAAGTTTATATGATTCAACAGAAAATTTAAAAACATGGTATATAAAACGTTCTTTTTATGTTGTAATTATTTCATATAATATAGTGTATGTATTATTCTACTGTCAGGTAGCAGTAATGAAGCTAAGGGCATCGTGCTTTTGGGGGGAACAGCGTAAAATGTCAAACCTTGCAGACCTTGCGAAAACGACAAATTGTTGGAGGGCGTCTAAATTGGAGTATCTGTTACTGCAACCCCCAGGCTAATGGGTGTTTTTCGAGCTGTGGTATCGAAAGCCATGATAGCATACAGAGTGCACGGAAAAACATCCTTTGCCAAACAGAATAGTGGACGAAAGGGAGAACTGAGTGAAAGAGACGGACGAGGTATTGAAGCGGATTGCGACACGAAGAAAGAAAACAACTGCAACCAAAATGACCGAAGATCTCAATCTGCATCTGCATAGAGGTAGAAGGGAACTTCACAAACAAAGCATTTTCGGAAGAGTAGCTATTCCCAAGCCACTTGTAGTAGATGCCAATACAAAATATCGTCCACAATGGTGCCACGAGCGCAAATCCTGGTCGAGTAATATGTCGAAAAACGGCTTTTGGTCCGACGAATCATTGTTCACATTGTTCCTCGCAACAGGACGTGCGTATGTCTGGAGAACACGTACACAAGCGTAAGATTCTGGCTGTCTCATCTCAAATGTCAATTATGGAAGTAGATCTATGAGGATTTGGGATGTCATCTCATGGTTTTCTTCAGGACTTATTGTAATCCTAAAAGGGAGATTGAATGGGAAGGACTATGTCGAAATTTTAGCTCACTAGTCCATCCTACGGTGCAAACGTTGTTTCTTGCAGGAGATGGCGTTCTCCAGGAGGATAATCCCCCCTATACATACAGCTAAATCTATCAAGTATTGGTTTGAAGAGCACGAAAAAGATGTCAAATATCTTATCTTGCCCTGTACAATCCCCCGTCTATATATCATCCAACCACTATGATCTGTATAAGCGGATAGAGCAAGGTATCTATATCCACCACAGCATCTCTACAGGTACTTTCATGATTTTTCCCTGACGAATGGTATAATATATTCTTAACCACTATTCATGACTTGTATAATCCAATTCCAAGGTGAATCAGGTGGTATTACATGACACAGGTGATCCTGTGCCGTATTAATAAAGGTTTTCATGATGTTTCTTAGTGTTTCCATTATTTTGATAACCACCTGTAGCTGTACATAGTAGACAAATTTAGATAGGTTAACATTGAGGTGAGCGAATCCAATAGGGTTAGTACACAACAGCCTTAAGAGTATAAATATCAATTTTTTAAAATTTTGTTTTCCACCCAGCTTGACTTTATAGCAGTGTAACCTAATTGCCGCCGGGTTATTACTTTCTTTGCGGCCCCCCGCTAGAAACTTGTGCAATAATGAATATACTCGAAAGTAAACAGCGCTTAATTTTGACAAATCAACATTTAACCGTATGGCTACTTACTGCAATAACTCAATATATGGCCAGATTTGAATCACTTGACAAAACAACCAAAAGAAAAATGATTATTGAAGGTTAAAATTATTTAAGAATTTAGAAATATTAATTTTTCTAACAATTGGAGAAAGATATATTTAATATAAACACCAGTTGTTAGTTTTGGCTCTTCTAAGTATGTGGACATTCTCATGGCTATTAACACTGTTTACCGCTGATTTATAGGGAAAATGATTATTGAAAGTTAAAATTATTTAAGAATTTCGAAATATTAATTGTTATAACAATTGGAGAATGATATATTTAATATAAACACCAGTTGTTGTTTTTGGCTCTTCTAAGTATGTGGACATTCTCATGGCTATTAACACTGTTTACCGCTGATTTATAGGGAAAATGATTATTGAAAGTTAAAATTATTTAAGAATTTCGAAATATTAATTGTTCTAACAATTGGAGAATGATATATTTAATATAAACACCAGTTGTTGTTTTTGGCTCTTCTAAGTATGTGGACATTCTCATATGGCTATTAACACTGTTTACCCCTGATATATAGGTTGCTAATCATGTGAATGTTATATATTTTTGACTGAAGACCTGAAATTCGCAATTTTTGTTATTCTACCGGAAAATAAGAGGTTCTAAATGTTTTAAGTATGAAGGGGAACAAATTTAAAACCGACGGAATTAATCATTTTCTCATTAAAACCCAGTCTTCCAGACGAATTTTCTTAGAATCTGACCTGCAAAAACTACTACGTAAACAGGTTATGCTAGAGTTCCGATTTCGAGACGGGAACTTGCCGATTAAAAAAAAAAAGATAAAAATGTATCACCATGAAACAGCTATTTGTTGCAGCTAACGGTTATTTGGCTTTAATTCGAAGGAATTTTAATGATAATGCAAATCAGAGGGTAATAGAATTTAGGGAAATAAAGAGCAATGGCTTATTACTGGGTGGATATTCTATGTTATTCGTATCTTACAGTTTAGGGCCTGTTCACACAGAATCCGCCAGCGGTAGCGTTACTCTTATTGACATATTTTAAACCAATGACAGACCTTTACAATTTCGTGGCTAATCGTTTGGAGGTTTGTAATTGGTTAAGTATATTTCAATACGAGTGACGCTGACGGATTCTATGTGAACAAGCCCTTAGGGTGCACCACGGGGAGGCATGTTACTCTACACCCCGCAATATTCATTACAAATTACATTTATCTGAAATTTTCAAGGTATTATTACACATACTTCGATTTGCAACCGTAGATGCAACTGAAACCTTAGCAGATGAAGTCATTTACGGACCTGAATTTCCCTAATTTCTCCATCACTATTCTTGGCTTGGGGCATCACTGTTTTCACCGCATTTCTTATTGCTTTTTATTTCATATAAATATACGGGATCTGTATCCTACAACACAACTCACGGGCTCTTATTTCTACATGCATTAAACTTGCATACTTAATTTTTAGCGTCATTCTTCATTATGATGCAATTAATCTATATATTTAAGTTGCTAAGCCGATTCATTGGGCAGTCCGTGAGAGAAAACTACTGCATCAATTTACTTCATTTTGGTCTTAAACGAAAGATTGTAATCTATAGATGTGTCAAATTTGGTTTTTGTAGCCGCAATTTCTATTAATTGGCGGTAATTTACAATTAAAAATTTCTTTCTGCGCATGCTCAGCGACATGTTTAAGGGGGTTCAGGACACAAAATTGTTTGAATTTTCGAAAAAATTTTTACTGCATTAAATTTTTTTTGTTCTTTTACACTTAAAATGACGTTTAAATCATGTTTCTATCTTAATTAGAACAGGATAAATTATTTTTTTTTGCAACATTCTAATAGTAGCCAATCGTTGTTTAAACCTGTAAGTGCGTTTTTCTGCATGATGGGTTTTTTCCCCATTTCTCGTCTTTAAATTGTTATAAGTCAAGAACCGGTAAAGATAAATGGTTGAAATTTGTAACATGTCTTTTTCAACTATTTTACTTTAATTTTGATTCAGCAAATTTGAAAAAATATTTACTTTTGAAAATATGATTTTTAAAAAATAAGTTATATGTATATTTTTTTTTGTAATTTTTAATCTAAATATTTTTAATTTCTTTAAAAATTAATATTTCAAAAAATGCCGAATCAAAATTAAAACTTATATTTCTATTTAATTAAATGAAAAAATTTGAAATTCGACAAATAATATTTAGAGTTATAAAGATTTTAAATTACCCCACTTTTATTAAAAATTTTAAATTTTAAAATTTTTTATTGATGTTTTGAGAAATTTTATGATGTGATTTTGTTTACAAATTATATGGTTGACCATCACAAAAAATTCAAAATTTTAACTCAGTAAAAAAATTTTTTTTTAAGTGTGTCCCGTACCCCCTTAAATCTGGCTTTAGATACTCACTAAGCACGAGGCCACATAAACACATTTTGTTTCTGCGCATGCTCAGTGACATGTTTAAATATGGCTGTAGATACGTACTAAGCACGAGGCCACATAAACACGTTAATTTGCTTATTCCGAGGAATCTCTCTAGCTCTCTCTCTTCCATTTTTATTTTTAATTATGTTTGTGAGATACAGAATTAAACCTGATGGAAATTTTTTATTTCGCGCTGTTGAGTAACCCTATTTCTTTTTATCGGGCTCAATAGCAATTTTTTAAAGTGTATTTCCCTGTTCTTAATATTATGATTTTCCACATTTGGCAATGATGTGTTGAGTATAATCTGTGTATTAGTACGTTTATTTACTATTCAGCCGTCATGTTTTGACGGGTACCAACCAGTGAGAATATTAATTTCTGTACGTTGCCATGAGATGTCTGTCACTTAATATCAGCAAACTTAGATAGGTTTTCGTATTATTATGATGAGGATGATTGTGTGCATTTTTACGGCAAATCGATGTTACATTGCGTTGTTCTTGAAGTACGTTGACTGTCCTGAAAAGTTCAGAGAATTTCAAAATCCTGAAAAAAAATTGAGGGAATTTCAAAATCCTAGTACAATGTCACGGAAAATCAAAATTTATTCTCAGGAAAATTTAAAAGAAGTCTTAAAATTTAAAAAAATTCAAAGACCAAGGTTATTTTTTCACATTGTCAGATAAGGCATGTATACATATCTAAAACGCTATTTTCTAAAAAAAAATATCAATTTTCAACTTCTTCAGTAGCATTAAAATCCAGTCCTTTAGTTTTTTAATTCTTTTTTGAATTTACTTCTGTCCAAGATGTGTTTTAAAGCGACAATGGACCTTCAGATTGACAAAATATGTCCCCAAAACGATTTTTCTTTTGTTTCAGAAAATGATCCTGCAACTCATCAGCTTTAAATTAAAAGAAAGTATGTTGATCCGATCATTATTAACCGAGTTATAAGTATTTTTTTCAAACGTAACCGAGTTATAAGTATTTTTTCAAACGTAAACAATGGAAAGGTTAGCCAAATTAAAACTTTAAATGCCATTTTCTCAAAACATAATTTTCATGTCGTTTCGGTAAGTTCAAAATGTTCCATGCGTCATATTTTTTCTTGAATTTTCATAAAATTTCATAAAATGATTATTTATATATGTTAGAATAAAACATAGTAATCAATTCATTATACTATTTTAAAACAACCTAAAATTTTTACAATAAAAAATTTTTTTTGGATAGAATTTTGTATAAAATGACCTATTTTTATCGATTTCTTTTCTAGTTTTTATAAATATGACTGTAAATCAATATTGCTAATAACTTTTATTATCTATACTAATATATAAAGAGAGAGTGGATTTTGTATGTGGAGGGTAATCTCCGGAACCACTGCACCTATTTGAAAAATTCTTTCACTGTTTGAAAGGTACATTATTCCAGATGGACATAGGCTATATATTATGTATATCTGATCAGTAGAAATAAAGTTAGGGGGGATACTCTAGATTTGTGTGCACGGCCGCCATCTTGGATTTTCCCGCCAGGGTTTGGCGCATTTCGCATGGCGATAATTATTGCGTTCTGGTAAAAATAACCCAATGTCAAATTCTCTAATTTTAAGATCAAACAGTTATTTCTGATGTGATCTTTTAATTAGAGTATAATAATTTTAGGTCAGACCTTGGCCTTGACCTGGAAATCTGAGTCAAATTGACTATACTCAAAAGAGTAAATTACTTTTTAAAACTAAGAGTCTTTTTGTTGAAAATTTTTGAATCCATTATCAGTTTTTCGTTAACTTATTAAATTTAAGTTGCTTTTAATTTTGTTTATCGATTGTCAATTAGTATACTATAATGATACACCATTTCATTTATTTGAAGTAAAAATTATCTGCCATCATTTTTTCGTAAAATGTAAAATACAGTTTACATTTTAAATACAATATATTTTAAAATATTTTATAATTCCAAGTTGTAGTGGATTACAAATAAATTTAAATAACTGAAGTTCAACTTCTCTCTCCCCAGGAACCTAAGTTAAAAAGTTAGTTAAGGTTAAGTTATTGGTTTAGGAAAAGGGTTTTTTTTTCTTATTTCCAACACAGCAGGATAAATGGTCAAACAATCCTTGTCCCGATTTTATTGTATGCACCAAATATTTGGTTCAGGTCAAATCTGAAGTAAAATTTCATTACCACAATGCCCTAACCAAAAAAAAAAAAAAAAAAAAAAAGGAGGATCTGGTTACTCACCATAAATTTATGGGTTCATAATTATTTTACATTTTTCAAAGCTGAATTTTAGATAAATTTTAAATTGCAAGTTATTTAGGTGGTACGAAAATGCTGTATTTTTTCTAATTAACAATATATTGGCATAATATTTTGGTGATTCATTGCTATTAGTCAAAGAGTTCGGGCAAACTGAATAGATGGCATTGAAATTTTATCTGTAAGTAAAATTCATTTGACCAAATTTTTCATATGGATCATAATTTGAAAAGGTAGTTTTTAATTAAAAATGACAAAAAAAATCTCAGTCCAACGATTAAATGATTTTTCAAAAATATTTCTAAGTTTCACAATTTAAAAAGGTCGTTTTTATTAAAAAAGCTAAAAGAAAAACCCAAAATTTCCAATATTTGAGAATGATTTTTTCAGAAAAAAGTGGTTTTTATCAAAAACCCAAAAATAAATCTAAGTCAAACGTTTAAATGATTTTTCAAAAATTTTTCTAAGTTTCATAATTTAAACAGGTGGTTTTTATTAAAAAAGGTAAAAAAATTCAAAGTCCAGCGTTTTGAAAACACCGCTTAAAACACATTGGCGAGAATTTTTCCACTCCTCAAAACACGGTAAAATCGCCAAGTTGGCGCAAAAAAATCCAAGATGGCGGACGTGCACACAATTATTAAGCAACGTAATATTAATTTGAATATTATTTTAGGTGCTTAAAATAATTAAAAAAACATTCTTTACTTAAAATCCTTTTTTTATTTTTGTATTTTTATTTCATCTCTTACTCTAATTTTGAGATACCAATGTGTATCTATAAACGTTTGTCAATTGTAAACGTTTATATTGTAAACGTCTATATTGTAAACGTCTATATCTATCTATATATATAAAACAGTTCCGTAACTGACTCATTCATTCACTGACTGACTGACTGACATAAAACGCACAGACCAAATCGCTGGACCTAAAGGGCTGAAATTTTGCATGGCGATTCTTCTAATAGTGTTGGGGTGCATTAAGAAAGATTTTTCAAAAATTCATCTTAGATTTTTTAAACTAAATTTTTAAGCTGTTTTTTAAACTTTTTTTATGTTTGCATTTAAAATAATACATTGAGGGTTATAAAATTTATATCACGAGAAAGATCATAAAAAATCCTTCAAAATGAAATTTTTTTCGAATTTTTACCTCCATTTCCTGATTTTTGTTGAATTTTTAAAGATTAATTTTTAGAATTTAATTTATTAAATGCCGATCACGTGATTTCTTTTTCTGGTACTTTCAATAAATTTATCGTCACGTGCGTAACAACTAAATAGACAAAAAAAATATTTTTTTCTCTTTCTAATGCAGCAGACGATTGGATATTATCCAAAAAAAAATGCATATCCCTTACGATTTTTTTATAAATATATATATATAGATAGATATTTTACATCAATTGTATACATTGATCATCGCATTTATTATAAATAAATATATTTATTTTTTGGCATAAATTGCATACTTTGACCGTTGTATTTAATTTGAATGTACTCCGTAGCGAAGCGCGGGTTTTCAGCTAGTAACTATATAAAGCTAGCTTAAGAGAGAAAATTAGATATCTGAGACAAAAATTAATGCGCATGGAGCATTTTTAAATAGAGTAATTAACAAACTGATTTTAATTAATATATTAATTAATTACATTCTGATTTTTTTTTTAAATTTAGAATTTCCATCTCTAAGCAACACTGTATAAGTATACAAAATTTCATAGCAATTGGTTAATAAATAATAGAAAAAATGGTCCATTGTCGCCTTAAATGCTTGAATATTTATTCAGCCGATTCATTATTTTTAGCTCATTTTAAGGTGATTCTTTGCATTATTTCCTATATGCTTGAAAGTGTACTGACATATTTTAAAATGTTTAAAAAGGGATGTTCTCATGATAGGAAATGTATCCATGAACTAGTGAATGATAAAATATTTCTTCATAACAGGACACTCTCAACAATGTTTAATTACCGCAGTTATGTTCCTTATATTAATTCTCCTTGGAATGGTATTAATTTTTTCCCTTTTATAATAATTTGTCAGAAATTTTAATGCTCTTTTTCGTTTTTCCCCCGTTAATCCTGGTTTTCTCCTCTCTCATCTTTTCTAGGTTTGCAAGTTTTGTGCATCAATTTTTTACTATTTTTTTTCAATTTTTCCAATGGAAAAAAAAGTCTGTGAATGTAAAAGCATAGTTTTTTTATGTTTTTTTTTCTAAACTCAAAATCGTAAGTCATTATAAAATGTAGATGTAAAGCCACAGAATTCGACAAAAAGTCAAGAAAAAACTTTAAGGAGAAAAAAAGTTTCAAAAACGTTACGTCTACCTTAGTTCTTTAAATTCGTGTTTTCAACCGTAGGGAAGGAAGTTGTTATCGGCAGATAAGTTTAGTTAAGATTCAATTGTATCCTAGCCTGGCTTCCCTGAGTTTTAACGTAGGATTACGTTCCTCCATAACGGTTCTCTGGAAAGCAGAATTTCAGACGCTAAAACCGTCCGTCCGTACCTCGCGAGTTATAATTTTGGCAGCGCGCCAAACTCAGTGTGTATCGCTTAGACAAGCAGTAAACAGTTAAACAGAGAAGTTCCAAAATGCGTCAAAATTTTGACATCCATATATGTATAAACATACGTACATATATATAGATACATATATAAATAACACATACATACATATATGCATACAAAAGAGGTAAGCAACGATAAGTAATACTACGTTAATAAACCGCGGTAGTTTCGTTAGAAGAGACTACCTGAAATATTTTTTTTGTAGTGCTATTTGTCTTTTATCTTGGCTAGGCATGGGTGTTTGTAGCCATTGGCAGTCCTCTTTAAGCTCTAGGGCCCGGTCTATTCAGCCCTCTTATTGTTAAAGATAACCGTATTGTTTAGAAAAAACTAACTTTAAAAAAGTTTGACTGGTCACGAATTTTAATTTAGAGAAAAATTAAGGTAGTGGATCCTCAGAAGAACGATAGAGCGCATTTTGATGAATTTAAAAAAATAGTTAAAATCTCGAACCGAATTTTTGCTTTATAATTTAAAATAAGTAAATCGTTATTTTTGACTAAATTCAACATCCCCCCCGCCCCGCTGTTGCCAAGTCATTGTCATTATTTATTTATTTATTTTTTATTTATTATTATTATTTTTTAAATTTTGTCGAACTTGAAAAAGACAGAAATATAAATCTCTCTAAAAGATAACAATAGCATCTTGTGCTAAAAAAGAAGATTGATAAATTTTCCTTTCTTGTAATCCTTTATGGAAATTTTATGGGCGCTGATTTCAATATTGCTTTAAAATGGAGGTTTATTTTAAGATAATTTAATTGAATAATTTGATCCACTCGTATTACCGATAGTTTGAGAATTGGAAGAAATTATTCCTTATTATTTTGACATCTAATTCACTTAGTTCTTTGAAGAATGCCTTTGATAGCAATTTTTTTTTGGTTGTAATTTAAGATTTGGCATATCAATGACCTCTCATTTATACTGGAATTAAGAAAGCATGAAGTAAAAAAAAATCATTATAAATAACTAATAATCAAGCCCAATTTGCGATTTGCAAAATCAAACTCAGCGTTCTTTCTCACGAGCAGTGTAGGAAAACGCCTATGCAGTAAGCCAAGACAGGCATAAAAAATCTTTATTTATTTATTTTATTTATTTTTTGTTGCTTGGAAGAGCAGGTTTATTTCGGAATAATTAAGTTAAATTAAATATTTCAGTCTATCCGAGCTACTGATAATTTATGAATCGGTATTAATCATTTATGGGCGGAGTAACTTGTCAAGAGTTAAACAAAGTGCGTTTTTAAAGATATTTTTGGTTCATTTGCGATGTTTAAAAGTACAGGCAGCCCTCCTACAGCACGGCATCTTACAACACAATTTCGCTCTAACATGATAGGATAAATTGCGGGAACCCTCGCGTATAACACTGCAACCTGTAACACGGTTTCGCTCTAACACGATAAAAAAAATTTCGAAAACCTTTGTACAACACTGTACTTCTATAGCACTAGATAATATGTACTTCTATAGCACTAGATAAAAAAACATTCATATCGCTGATTATTTTAGATCCCGTATTGTCATTAGAGATCTTTAATTGGCTTAAAATTCAAGCCCGGCCGGCCCGCCCGCATTGTTCAGTCAAAATAAAAGCTGACGAACAGAGCAGACATCTTTCAATACTCCGTTAAGAATCTGTATTATATGTTAACTATTTTATTGCTCTTATTTGAGTACCTATTGATATACTTATTTCCGGTTTAAGATGATTCATTCTTTGACATTTTCTAAATTGCTTTAAAATAAAATATAATGAATGAATGTAAATTAGTCGTTCAATTTTTGTGTCTGTTATTCCTGAATACAAAGTTCAAAGAGCTTTGTGGTTGAAAATGAACCGATGTTAATATTTTTGTTTCTACGGGGTTGCAATCTTATATAAAAATGATTTACATCAATATTTTATATTGATAAGATTGTCTTCGACTGCGTCTTTTAAAACATGAAATCATTTCTATTGAAATATTAGTCTCAAACCAGGACGCTAAAATCAGAATTGCCTTGTGGTATTACGGAAGATGGCTTCCTTTACGAGCAGTAATATCCCCCTGTAGTCCTGTCATTCCCATTTCAACAATCAACCATCTGAACCAGCAATTATCCACTACAAAGCTAAAATGCTGCACTGGGCAATTATCATGTCTTCATAATAAAGTCTGTTTCATTTATTTTCACTTTCTTTATAACTGAACCCATAAAAGCAAGATAAAAATAACTATGGTCTGGGGGGGACGGGACGGATTAATTCTTTATTCGTTAATTTATATAGAAAAACTGTTTCGGTTTGCGAACGTTTCGGTTTATGAACTAAGTCTCGGAACGAATTAAGTTCGTAAACCGAGGTACCACTGTATATATATCTGTAGGTTTATAGTACCAAAATAGTTTTTTTTCAAGTAAAAAATCATTTTTGAAGCATCTACGAAGTGAGTAATAAAGGCAAGTGTAGTAATAAACTTGCCTTGAAAAATCTGTTTTGAGAAAAACAGATTTTTCAAGGTTTTTAGATTTTTTAAAAATGCTCCAAGCGACTAAATTTCTGTTCAAAATTCATGAAATTAGTATGGAAGAATCCTGATACTGATTACAAAGAAAGTGGGTATACATTTTACAATTCGATTGCATTAAGGTAATTAAATTTGATTTATAACTTTTTAAAAGGCAAAATTTTGATGAAAAACGGGATGGGATTCAGAAAAAAAAAAATCTCTCAAAAATTCAGTATTCAAGGGATTAAATAATTGATGCCCAGATTTATTTTTAATACAGTTTTAAGTGATTAAAATGCAAAATCGAGGAAATACCTCAAAAATGAAGTCGCAAGGAGCCTTTTAAAATTTCGTTTATAAATTTTAAATTTTTTAAAAAATCTTAAAATTATAAGACTGGAAAATTCTTTTAAGGTATTCTATATACTTATGGTGAAATGTATACATGTACAAAATTTCACCTATGATAAAAAGTAAAAAAAAAAAAAGAAATTGAACGTCCACCTTTCCGTAAAAAGCAGTAGTTCTTAATCTTTTCAGAGACCACTTTTTTTTTTTTTTTTGGGGGGGGGGGGGGTTGGGGACCATTTCCCAATCAACCCTTTTAGAGCAGAAATGGGTTTAATTTTTTGGAGAAACAAAGTATTTTTGATAAACAAATTTAGTAAAAAGTTACAGATAAAATTAATAACAGTAATGAATTTAACGTAAAAGTAAACTTATAGCAAACATAAAATCTATGAAAAATGAATGAGATTTTTGAGCTTGTAGTGGCTTGAAGTAGCTGTATAAAATAGCTGGGACGCTGCGAATCCGCGTCACAGAAAATTTATCAGGGATTTTTTTCGTACTCTAAACACCAGAAAACGGAAGAAATACAGGAATTTTTAGAATCCGAATGAAAAAGTTCGGAGAAAAAAAAAAGTTTGTTCCCAATTTTATAAAATACTTAAACTAGCGGTCGGTTTGAAACGTTAAAACCATTTTTTTTCCAAAATCACTGTACTGCTGACTTCGCGGACCACTTCTTGGGTTATCCCGTGCCACCTATGGTCCGCGGACCACTAGTTAAGAAACAATGAACTAAAGTAGAGGTCTTCAACCTTTCACGTTGCCACACCAATAAATTCGCAAAGTTCCGCGGGCTACACATCTGTGAAATAAGTAGTATAGGCAGAGGAAAAAAATGTATTTACAAACGAGCTTCAGCCTTTGAGATGATTGCTTGATTTGCTCTTTATAGCATGATGATTGATGCTCTTAATGCTATATATGCTCTTTATAGCATGAAGGATTAATTCCTTCAAAGCACGTCACTGAAGTTTAGTGTGTATGGTGTGTTTTAAAAAGTATTTTGTACCCTGATAACCATTATTAATTAACATTTTTTTTTTATTTATTATTTTCTACAAACAACAAGAAATGGGAATTCAATCAATTTTTTTGTTGTTTTGTTTTTTGTTGTTGTTTGTGTCTAATGCGGAGGCACTTTGTCGTGAGACATTTGCCTTCTGGTTATCAACCGCGATTTACTGGCTACTTTTTTAAGGGAGCACCCTATAGGCGAGCCAGCATTGCTCCATATGAGGAGGACGACAAGGAAACGACCATGCCTTATTCGGGATTGGAACCCAAGCCCACTGCTTGGCAGCTCAGAACACTAACCACTATACCATTTGGGTGGCAAATCAATGTATTTTGTACTTAATATTTCATGAAACCGAATGAATGCAGGATGACGAGACGGACGTGAGTTTCTGGAAAGAAAGAGCCTTAACATGCTGCTTTTTTGTGTTTAATTCGTCTTAAGATTCTGAATACAATTACGAGTTTATTATTTTGATAAGCCTATGTGCCATGGGCTACTCTTCCGAGTGCATTGTTGATCTTTTTTTGTGTGAGAGAATTTGCCGTTCTAAGTTTTTTTTTTCAAATTTATATCAAACTTTCGTTTTGCAAGATCGCAATGTTTCGCCGGGCCACGGGTTGAAGACCCCTAATCTAAAACAAATCAGGCCCTGTGTGGTGTGTGTTATCGAAACGAAAATAGGTTCGACCTAGCCGTTGCAGATAATTTTTACAAATAAGGTAGTATTATAAGTATTGTATACTGTTTTTGCTGTGTTGAACTGCAGACAAACATATTTAGAGCTTTAGAATTATGTAGAATTGGCTACGGTATGTTATACGGACCGGACCGCCAAAAAGGACGATTATATGCGACTGTAGTAACCCCCCCCCTAAATTAATGCAAAGGAAGTCCCTCCTTATGGCGAAAGTGGGAGTTGTCTTTCTGGCTTCTTAATAAGGGATTCATGCATTATTCATGATTTATGCATGCATTATTCCTGCATTATTCATGCATTATCGGTGCATTATTTGTACATTAAGAAAAAAAAGGCTTGAAGACGGGGTGATAATTGTTTGCTGATAATTAATCCGAAGGGCATTGTGTATATATATATATATATATATATATATATATATATATATATATATATATATATATTATATATACAATATACAATATATATAAATGATTCATGCATTATTCCTGCATTATTCAAGCATTATTGGACAGATTATACGTTTACAGCTACAGCGTTTAACACTATTTACTCCGTTGAAATTGCTATTTACAAAATTTTAAGAAAATTCTAGCAATCAAGTCTCTAGATAAGTCAGAAAATTGCGAAAGAACCACGTTTGAGAAATCCGTTTGCAATTTTAGGCGAGAGGCGAGATTTATCCAAACGTGTCCCGTGGAGCAATCTCGTCAGTTTATGAATTAATGAATTCATCTGCTCTTCTGCCAAAACCGACCTTCACGCTATCTGTGCTATTAACTCTGCAGCGAAAACCGGTTATGAATGACTCGGGAATTTGTCAACAAACCTGTCGGGTGATTACCCGGCTAATGAAGTTAGGCGAAACGCTTAAAAAACGAGAAAAAAAAAAAACCGAGCCCGCATTTTCTTACAAAAACCGCGCTTTTTCGGGCAAACGCGAACGCGCCGTGCTTTTCCCCAGCTCGTTGACTCGGGCCGCAACAGAAACAAAAACAACACACACACACACGCTCGGTAATGATAGCGTTCAGATTTCTAGATGGAAAAGTTTTCGAAAAAGAAAAATAAAAGACCAAAATCTGATGCCACGCTTCGAAGGTCGCTGATACCATCTCTCTGTTCCTAGAGCCAATGACATCAAAAAAATTGCTCCACTGGCATTGTAAACATTTTTTTGAAAGCCTTTTTTTACTTTTTCTTTTTTAATCGGTTGCTGCTTTTTCTTTCTAATTCGTATGTGTGTGTGTGTGGTGTATTTGTCATGACCTGTTCTTATCCTGTCACTTGCCATTGTGGATTAAGGCTTTAATAGTAATGTCACGTTTAGGGCTTTTTATCAGCCAAGGAACAGAGGAGAGAGAGGTTTTATGCGCGATGGGATTATGTATACTGGGATCTTCGCTCTTTCGCTGACGTGTGTGATGGTGTGTTGGAGGACGCAATTTTTCTTCGTTTTGCTCGTAAAGATGAGGGAAATTTATCGCGCGGGTTGGATTGAATAACAACGCCGCGTATCCTGCCAGTTCGTCGTTCAAATACAACATTTTAAGTTACCACACACACACACACACACACACACACACATATATATATATATATATATATATATATATATATATATATATATATATATATATATATATATATATGTATGTAGGAACTCGATCTCGAGCGAGTCCCCAATTTTTGTAGAAACTGTGGTCGGTGTCTAGGGATTGTTGTTCTCAGTCTTATAGAAACCTTTCCGCTTACTGCACGGCGGAACTAGACTCTCTTATACTCAGAGTAAGATAGTACTCAATTAAAGACAGAGTCACTGCTTAAAACACAAACACTATATATTGACACTTATCAAATATTTACAGTTGAAGAAATACGTTGCATATAAAATTACACGTCAGGCCGCACCAGGCCTCCACAATCAGAATGAGTTAAAGTGTCCGGCCGTCTGCCGCGATAGGATTGACTAAGCCGCCGTCTGCTGCTTATCAGGAGCCAACGTCATGCCCCCGTCGAGACTGTCTCTCCCGTCGCAGCCCGTCTGCTGCTTTCGGCACCTCTTACCAGATCGGGACCCAATCTCAGTCTCCTCTCCAATACTTTTCTCCCCGTTCATCTCTCGAAAACCTAATAGCGCTGTCGTCGCGTAGTGTACACGGCGACATATAGCTCATAGCTGGAGCCCTGGGATAACACAATTCCCATATATATATATATATATATATATATATATATATATATGTATATGTATATATGTATATGTATATAATTTTCAAAACTGCTCTCCGCTTCCTATTAGTACCCGGGAACGTATCTTGGATCCAAGATCTCGGTTATTTCACCGCCTACTCGCTTTCAGTGCTGTTAATTCTTATAAAGTTTAATTTTTCAGTAGTAAAGCAATAGAAGTTTCATAAACAAATATAAAACAAACACACACACACACACACACATACATATACACACAGTGCTTTTTTCTAAAAAAAATTGGTGGGTAAACTGTGTTTTCTCAAATAAAGGTGCGTATTTTTAGTACCGTGTTTTTACACATCACGTCACAGGGGAACGAAATATTCGCATTTAAAAAAAATACTTTTTGTTATATATTAACAATTGATTCGTAAGTTTCTTAAAATTTCGGTTAAGTTAAGGGATTCGCCGTATCCCCGCGTGCCCCCAGAACCCCCCCCCCCCTCTCTATACCTACACACACACACATATATATATATATACAGTGGAATCTCGATCTATCGTTTTTCAAGGGACCGACTGAAATGAACGATAAATGCGGAAAAACGATAGATGCGGGAACATAACAAAGCAATATAATCGCCGGGACTGGAAGAAATGAACGACACATGCGGGAAAACGATGATTCGGAAAACGATCGATCGAGATTCCACTGTATATATAAAACAGTTCCGTAACTGGACTGACTGACAGACAACGCACAGACCGAACCGCTGGGCCTAAGGGGCTGAAATTTTGCATGGAGTTTCTTCTTATAGTGTAGGGGTGCACTAAGAAAGGTTTTTGAAAAATTCTTCGTAGATTTTTAAAAAATTAAATTTTTAAGCTGTTTTTGTAATATTCTTTAAAGTTTGCATTTAAAGTAATAACCTGAGGGTTATAAAATTTATATAACGAGAAAGACCATAAAAATTCCTTTGAAATGAAATTTTTTTCGAATCTTTACCTCTATTTTCTGAATTTTGATGAATTTTTAAAGATTAATTTTTAGAATTTAATTTATTAAATGCTGATCACGTGATTTCCTTTTCTGGTACTTTGAATTAGTTTATCGTCACGTGCATAACAACGAAATAGACAAAAAAAAAATTTTTTTTTCTTGCTAATGCGGCAGACGATCGGACATTATCCAAATAAATATTAAAATACAGTAAAAGATATGTTCCTCAAACTATTCTATATTAACTGTACTATATTCTTTAGTATGTTTCATTAGATTTAATTTGAATATTTTCTTCTACATTGTTTTGTGTATAAAAATATCCCTTACGATTTTTTATAAATATAATTTTTTTTGTTTTTGTTTACATGAATTGCATACATTGATCGTTGTGTTTATTATAAATATATATATATATATTGTAATTAATTTCATACACTGACCGTTGTGTATAATTTGAATGTACTCCGTAGCGAAGTACGGGTTTTCAGCTAGTATATATATATATATATATATATAGACACTTTTTTACTGGTCTACGAGATGTTTTTTACGACATACGATATAGTTTTGAAAAAGAGAGGTCCGTTTAAAACACACTACACCATATTCTTTCCCGAATCATTTAAATAAAAAAATATTATTTACTTTATATAAAATATTATTTACACAGAAGACTCCAAAGCGTAAAATTTCTTTCTCTACGGAGTATAATTCAAAAAAAAAACCCAGGAAGTCTCTTGTAACGAAAGTATTGCGAGTTATTAACGTAGGATTACTTATCGTTGTTTACCTCTTTTGTATGTATATATGTATGTGTGTGTGTGGCTAATGTCCCTGGGGGATGACAACATTACACCCCAGTCTGGTGTACATATGAATATAAGACATAGAAACAGACAAATGACACAATCACAGAAGAATTTTATTGACTGACGATGACACCGGCGATGGACGATGGGTTGCAGCTCCCCTTTCTAGACGGGGTTCCAATTGCAGGCGGAAGACTGACCGGTTCCCCAGAATACAGCCAAGTCTTATGCGGGAATCGAACCCGCACCCCCGGCGTGGCAGGCTGATGCCTTATCCACTTAGCCACTGGACGACATATATGTATGTGTTATGTATATATGTATGAATGTGTATGTACGTATGTATATATATATACATATATGTATGTGAAAATTTTGACACATTTTGGTACTTTTCTCTTTACTGCTTGTCCAAGTGATTCAGACTGGGTTTGGCGCTCTGCCAAATTTATAATTCGCGAGGTACGGACAGACGGTTTTAGCGTCTGAAATTTTCCATTCCGGAGGACCGTTTTGGAGGAACATAATCCTACGTTAAAAAATAAAAAAAAACTCTCTCAATCCAAGTCGGCAATCATTGGACACATTTTCTCTATAGGTTAACATTGAGGTGGGTGAATTCAGTAAGGTTAGTACACAGCAGCCCTAAGCAAATCTAAGAATTTAAAGTTTGATTTTACAGAATGCTGACTGTTTTTTTTTGTAAACTCAGGATGGAGACAATGGAATGAAAATCTTACATCCAACGCGTTTTTCTCAAAAATTCGACCCATGAAATCCATCTGATATAGCTGCAAATACCGCACATTTATGAGTCATTATCTCGCACCCAATTACCATAGCATACTACCAGCATTTTTTGACCTATTACTGGTGACCCGCTACTATATACTGGCAGTTTTTTCAAACCCCAAAACCGCAGGTTAGCTACCTATGTTAATGCCTTATTCGAGGAAAAAACGTGCATGTCGTTTCTTCCTGTAAGGCATACCCGCGCGGTTACGATTTCAGAGCCGAACAGCTTTGACGCCTCGAAAATTGCGTAGGTTATATGTGATGAACAATTTGTGACGAGATTATCTCGCCTGTTATGTGCCTCTTTTTTTATTTCTTTCTTCTTCCAGATTAAAAATGATCAAAGAATCGGGTGGTTTCCTTTGCAGTTAGTTGTAGATGGTTCGTCTTGCAAAATTCGCGGTCGCAATTCCTTCTGCAAGATGAGATTTTTAATTTGGTTTATACATATTTTTTACCCCTGAAAGCGCCTCGGTTGTCATTGCAGATCCATGTGTTAAGCTAGAGGAAAAAATTCTCTCTGTGTTTATTTCGGATCATAGATTAGCAAATGCTTATTTTTGAATTTTTTTTCGCATTCGCAAATTGATGTTCAAAAGTAATGCGGGTGTTTATTCTTTCTGAAATGCTTTTCTATTAACATGATTTTTTAAAAAAAGACACACAATTTCAACTCTTTAGTAGTGATAGAATTCGATAATTTAAGGGCCTGCAAAAAAATTAATTACGGATAAATTTAAAATGTTAGAAACTATGCGTTTATTATTTCAGATCCATGTGTTAAGCTAGAGGAAAATTTTCTGTCTTTGTTTATTTCGGATCATAGATTAGCAAATGGTTATTTTTGAATTTTGTTTTCGCATTTGGAAATTGATCATGCGAGTGTTTATTCTTTCTAAAAGGCTTTTATACTGACATGATTTAAAAAGAAACACAATTTCAACTTAGTAGTGATAGAATTCGATAATTTAAGGGCCTCCAAAAAAATTAATTACGGATAAATTTAAAATGTTAGAAACTAGGCGTTCATTATTTCAGATCCATGTGTTAAGCTAGAGGAAAATTTTCTGTCTGTGTTTATTTCGGATCATAGATTAGCAAATGATTATTTTTGAATTTTGTTTTCGCATTTGGAAATTGATCTTTAAAAGACATGCGAGTGTTTATTCTTTCTAAAAGGCTTTTATACTGACAGGATTTAAAAAGAAACACAATTTCAACTTAGTAGTGATAGAATTCGATAATTTAAGGGCCTGCAAAAATTAATTACGGATAAATTTAAAATGTTAGAAACTATGCGTTCTTCATTTCAGATCCATGTGTTAAGGCTGCTATGTACTAACCCCATTGGATTCGCTCACCTCAATGTTAACCTATGGAGAAAATTTGTCCACGGATTGCCGACTTGGATTCAAAGATTTTTTTAAAAAATTGTACTCCGTCATAGAGAAAGAAATTTTACATTTGTGTACATTTTTCGCTTTAAAAAAATACAATTAATATTTTAAAATTTAAATTATTCGGGGAAAAATCTGGTATAGTGTGTTTTAAACGCTCATAAATTCCTTCGGTGGACGAAATTTATAAAATGAATCCTGTAGCGCTGTGCAGAACAGGTCAGGCTATCTGACAATACCAATTTTATTTGATTATCAGCATTTATGTACCTCTAAATAGTTGACAAAAATATGTTTTAAATAAAAAATTTGTGGGCAGCTCTTAACCCCACTATAGAGAGAGAGCCATTAAAATCCCTCAAAATGTCAATCCTAAGGGGGTGGAATTCTCGAACTATCAACTGGACTCCTCTCACCACACGAGTCTGCAAGAAGAGGAAAAGAGAAATACGATTTTTTTTCTTAGTACGTAGCAACCTTAAGCTAGAGGAAAATTTTCTGTTAGAAAATGGGGAAAAATATTAACGTAAGATGGGTTATTAATGATAGTTAAGATCAAACATTAACTTAACAAATAAAATAGAATGCACTATTACTCAACGATGTTAATTGAAGCGGATAAAAGTTAAAACTGATAATTTTTCAGTGAAATGTACGCAAACGTATGTATCATTAATGTGTTGAAGAATTCAGGTATATCATGAAGCTGGTGTTGAAAGGCTCTTAAAGAAACTTTGTTCTCAGCAAATTCGTTTTAATGTAAGATTTTTCATGTTTCTGAAGAACGTTTAACAATAAATCGAAAAATGCTATTTTAGCATCCGAACACCAGTAAAATTGTATTACGCGCTACCGCTAGCACACATGCCAATAGTTCGTTATCTATGTTATAACGTTAATGCTATTAGGCTAATTAAAACTTTGTTATAATCTGTTGGGTGCTTCCATAGTAAAGTTTCCAACAGAAGTCGCTGTGTGTATGGGCGAATGTAGTCAGTATAAGAGCCTTTTGCTTTGGAGAGAACAAAACATTTACGCGATTAAAATAAATGAAAATAGATAGATATAACTTATATAGCAGTTATCTATATATATATATAAAACGGTTCCGTACTGACTGACATACAACGCACAGACCAAACCGCTGGACCTAAAGGGCTGAAATTTTGCATGGCGATTCTTCTTATAGTGTAGGGGTGCAGAAAGATTTTTGAAAAATTCTTCTTAGATTTTTTAAAATTAAATTTTTAAGCTGTTTTTGTAACTTTTTTTAAGTTTGCATTTAAAATAATAATCTGAGGGTTATAAAATTTATATCACGAGAAAGATCATAAAAATTCCTTTAAAATGAAATCGTTTTCGAATCTTGACCTCCTTTTTCAGATTTTTGATGAATTTTTAAAGATTAATTTTTAGAATTTAATTTATTAAATGCTGATCACGCGATTTCTTTTTCTGGTACTTTAAATAAATTTATCGTCACGTGCATAACAACTAAATAGACAAAAAAATATTTTTTTTCTTGCTAATGCGGCAGACGATTGGACATAGTCGAAAAAAATATTAAATTGCAGTAAAAGATATGTTCCTCAAACTGTACTATATTAACTCTACTATATTCTTTAGTATGTTCTATTAGATTTAATTTGAATATTTTCTTCTATATTATTTTGTCTATAAAAATATCCTTTACGATTTTTTTTATAAATATATTTTTTTTGTTTTTTTTTACATCAATTGTATACATTGATCGTTGTATTTATTATAAATATATATATATATATATATATATATATATATATATATATATATATATATATATATATATATATGTATATATACACTGCTGTCCACTGTAAATGCAACACCCTGAAGGAAACATGCAAATAACATGAAATTTACAACATGGATTAGCGGAGGTGAGATATGCAAATGATTAGAATTTCAGCGCAGACGCACATCACGCGCGCCTGTGGCGCCACTTCAAAGCGCTATTTAAGGCTTGGAGATTTCGACGATTTCAAGTTCGGCAATTGTGTTTCTCTTGTGGTTTTTTCAAAAAAACGATCAATTATGCCTCGTCGAAAACAGCGATCATCTTTTGATCAAGTATCCGAGTTCGACAGAGGAAGAATAGTGCCTACCGAGATTGTGGATTATCTTTCAGGGAAATCGGTAGTCGTGTTGGACGAAACCAAACAACTGTAATGCAGATATGTGATCGTTGGATGCAGGAGGGTACGACGGATAGGCGTGTTCGATCGCATCCACCTCAGCGCACCACTTCACGTGATGACAGGCAAATTGTGCGCATGGCAGTGACGGATCGCTCAGTCACATCACGAACCATAGCACAGCACATGCAGTCTGTAACGCATCATCCAGTGTCTGCGCGTACCATTCGACGCCGTTTACAGCAGAGTGGTCTGTCCGCAAGACGTCCATTGCTTTGTCTACCCTTGACGCAGAACCACAGACGTCTCCGCCGCCAATGGTGCGATGACAGAAGGATGTGGACGGCAGAATGGAATGAAATTGTCTTTACTGACGAGTCACGCTTCTGTCTGCAACACCACGATGGTCGCATTCGAGTCTGGAGACACCGTGAAGAGAGGATGCTGAACAGCTGCGTTATGCACCGCCACACTGGTCCTGCACCGGGTATTATGGTATGGGGCGGTATTGGATATCACTCTCGCACACATCTAGTACGCATTGCCGGTACTTTAAACAGCCAGCGCTACATCTCCGAGGTGTTGGAGCCAGTTGTCCTTCCTTACCTTCAGGGCTTGCCCACAGCCATATTTCAACAGGATAATGTGCGACCACACGTGGCACGCATTGTCCAACGGTTCTTCGTCAATCGCCAGATTGAATTGCTTCCCTGGCCGCCTCGCTCTCCGGATCTTTCGGCGATAGAAAACATGTGGTCCATGGTTGCTCTACGATTGACTCAGATTCCATCCCCAGCTGCCACAGCAGATCAACTTTGGCAACGTGTGGAAGCTGCTTGGTCTGCTGTACCCCAAGAACTCATCCAAAATCTCTTTGAATCAATGCCGAGGCGTGTGGCAGCGGTGATCTCCAACAATGGCGGCTACTCTGGCTACTGATTTTGGCAGGAACCACACTTCACAGAAATCTATAAATTTAATCATTTGATACTTGGTCAACATGTTATCTACAAAATAAATTTTGTTGTGATATCTCTTGTCTTTCTTGGTGTTGCAATTTGGGTGGCCAGCAGTGTATATATATATATATGTATTTGGCATTAATTGCATACATTGACCGTTGTATTTAATTTGAATGTACTCCGTAGCGAAGTGCGGGTTTTCAGCTAGTCATGTATATTAATTAACTATGATCAATTTTTGCTCTTGGACGCGAGAAATTACTTTTAAAATCCATTTTTCTAATAAAAAAAAATTCTACCTAGCGAGTCATTCATATAACGTGTTATCCTATTATTTTACATACATAGGTGGCTTTCTATTGGTTGCTTTTTAAAGAAGTTATCTGAAAAAGAATCTAAAATTTGTGCCAGTTATGAAGGTATAATTTTCGCAATTCTTGCGTCCTTGGTTTGCGTTTTGGTTATGCCCGTAACTTATGACTGTAATACCGAACTTTCTTATCTATAATTTTAAACGAAACATTATGAATTAACGCATAGTTTGGAAAAAAAAACTGCAACGATGGATCGTATAAACAACGTTACATGTAATATGCGAGACTTATGTTTAATTCGCCTCGTGATAATCGGTTGTTCAGTCTGTATAGATTTGAACTAGTCTGTTGTTATCGCAATTATGAATTATATACAAGCGATAAGCAATTAGTCGAGCTACTTCCCAGCAAATGTACGATGTTTACGCTTATTTAGTATTTAAAGCGGAACAGAATTGGGTTTTCATAACGGATCATGTTTAAGGAGGAGGTGCGGGGGGGGGGGGGGGAGGACTCTGTATGTTGATCGTATATAACCCATTAAATGTGAAACGTCTGTATAATGTATCATTTTGCGGATAGTTCATTATTATAGCTATAAGGAGGAAGACAGTACGTTTTCACCACACTTTATAACCGAGTATGAGGATTCATTATTTAAATAAAGTTACGCGTGCTTTTAAATGTTATTTTAGTTTGAAATGGATTGAATTAAACTTGGTTCATATGTTATTAATATGTACCTTTATGTATGACACGTTTATATGATATATCATTTTGCTTCCAGTGTATTGTTTTAGTTGTAACGAGCGTCTGTCGATATGTTATCAGGACAATCGTTGTAACCGGGTATGACGGTTTATTACATAAAGTTACGCTTGCTTTTAATTGTTGTTTTAGGTTGCAATCGATTAAATGAAATCGGTTATCATATGTTTATCGTATGTTACCTTTTAAATATGAAACGTCTATATGATGTATCATTTTGCGAACAGTTCATTATTATAGCTGTAACGATTATGTTCTCGCGACATTCGTTATAACCGGGTTTGACGATCATTATATAAATAAAGTTACACGCGCCTTTAATTGTTACTTTAGGCTGCGATCGATTAAATGAAATTAATTTTCCACCTACGCTAAGATTTTTCCAAAGTTGCAACAATACAAAAGGCTCCATTTATTTTGTTTTGTCTTGTTTAAGATTTCATGTATATTAATTTTGGCAAGGGTAGCCTAACCCCATTTTGCCCGGTTTCTGACGGTGACAGGTCCTTTGCAACATGTACGCACTTTTCCTGTAACCACCACAATCTCAACAGGGCCTATAGATTTTATCGGCTTCATGTACCCCGCATAAACTTTGCTATTGGGTAAACACATGGGTATTGAACCTTGGAAAGTTGAATAGACCTTAAGCTATCGGTCATAATTAGATTCATTGCGAAATTCAGTTGTAATTCAGTTGTTTATTTCTAAACGTTTCTATCTGTAAAGCAGTGACTATATGGGCTTATGGGTTTTATTTTTCTCCAAAAAATCTCAAAATCAGGATTTTTCACTCGTAAGTTAAAAATATAGCAAAAAAAATTATTAATTTTTTGCTATTATTTCTCATTGTAAGAATAATTTAATAATATCAATGTAATTATGTAATTTGATTATGTAACTGCGTAAATTAATGTTTTTTTCTCCAATGCGGCAGACAGTTTCTTGGACACATAAATAAATAATTAATAAATGTGAAATGATACAAAAGAAGATAATTTCTTGAATCATGATATATCTCCTTTTACGAAACCATCCTAGAATTTTGGTATTTGTTACGTCATATCAAAGATGGATTCGATACTCCCAAATATGGAGTCTTATCAAACTGCATGACACATTTAACATCATCTGAATGCGTAGAGAGCGTTTTTTCATAAGTTAGTAGAATCACAACAGACGATAGTTAACACTCAAATTGTCATAAAACTGAAACTGTAAACTATCGTCTGATGGCGAAATGAATAGATATCATCAAAATTGTCGCACCTGGTTACCTAAAACAGAATTGGCAAAAGACTTAATTTAAGGAGCTCTTAATTTAAGGAGCATGTTATTAACGATAAGAAGCAAGTATATAAAAAGAACCAAAAATCTTCAGAAAATTAATTTAGATGCGAAATGATAATGGATTAAATTTGATCACAATTAAATGAAGTAATTTAAATTTAACTTCAAGTAATTTCAGAAAATGTACCTTGTATTGTCTTATTTGTATTTTTTTAATCTTTTTTAGTAAAAATATATTTTAAACCTGGGTTTTTTTAATTACAGTCTGGGTTTTTTTTATAGAAACAATCTGGGGTTATTGCATATTTTTCGCTGAGATCCCTGCTGCAAAGTATTACCATCATCTTTCGGTGTTTATGGCAAGGAATATAAGAGTTTAAAAATTAAATTTCTTTGTCTTTGGACAGTAATTCTTTGACAGTAGGGCGTTAACAGAGGAAATTATCTCGTTTCTTTGTTCAGAAATCGTAATCGTAGCCTTTTTTTTTTCTCTCTTTTAAAACATTACTTTCAAGAAACGAAGTGATCACAAATTTAAGATGTCAAACAGTCCGTTTGGCGCTTCACGTCATATTGGATTTCGTCAGTGCAGCTTAAACATAAAAAAGAAAAAAAAAAGTTATATAGCATATTTCCGTAATTAGCAGATTAATACCGGTTTCCGTATGTACCTGTTACTATCTTTAACCGTACTTGCGTATTTGGACTCATAAGTGGAGAGTAATCAGGGTGCTTGGGTACTCTGTAAAATGTTATTTAAGACCGATAAAAACTGTAGCTGGAGACATTTCTTTGATAGATGAGTTGGCAATCACATTTTTGCGTGCTCAATTCTTAGAGTAAATTGTCGCATTCCGGCCAAAGCCAGCACACTCGCATGAGATGCAAAAGGAAAGATCTTAGATAACCCGGTAATTTATATTTACACACACATATATACATATATTTATTAAATTATATATATGTAATATACCCATTAAATCCTTAAATTATAATCTGAAAAGGAAAAACTAGCTCATATTTACATGGCTGGAGCTCGACTCAGCCTGAATGGAATAAAATTAAATTTGGAAGCAGTCGGGTCGAATCGTTTATTAGAGCGACAAAAGTACGTCCTTTCATTTCAGAAGACATATCGGAAGCGAATATCACCTTTCAACCTTACGCGCGAGAGGGCGGAAAAAAGAAAAACATGTGGCTATTATTTTGTAGGGTCGGCAAATATTGGGGCTCGCGATGTGAACCCACTCCTTTCTCCGGACGTATACACGTGTAGAAATGGGAAAGACATGCGATTTATGGGAGTTCTGTTGCTAAGGCTTTTAAAGCGATAAAGTAATGGTGATTGGATTTAGGAAAGGGAATTGAAATGCTAGAATGGAGGGCATAATATTTAATTTATTACTTACTTACTTACACACACACACACACACACATACATACATTCATATATATATATATATATATATATATATATATACATATACATATATATATACACACACACATATATATATATATATATATATATATATATATATATATATATATATATATATATACACACATACACACACACACACACATATATATATATATATATATATATATATATATATATATATATATATATATATATATATATATATACTACCCTACAATAATGGACTGGACGCCAGCGGATTTCCATAAAATCCGACTGCATGTCGGTTTTTATGCAAATCTAGTGCTTGCACGTGACCTGTTAAGGTTAAATACGATACGCGAAGTGGTAACGTCGTTAGTTCTGTGTGAAATTGTGACACTATGTTGAAACGAAAGGAACTTAGGGACTTTGAAAGAGGTGTTCTAGTTGGTTGTCCCATTAGTAGCAAGTCTATTCGCGCAATTGCTGTAGAATTATCACAGCCACGGTTAACTGTTGGTGATGTCGTGAAGAAGTGGAAGACTACGGGAGTTGGGACACGAACTGCACACATTGGTCGTTCCCGCAAACTGACCGAGCGGGATCGGCGTGTCCTGAAGCGTGAGGTTCGTATGAACCGCAAGAAACCACTCCAAATCATCAACAGTGAGCTTCAACAGGCAGCAGGTGTTACGGTGCACCCCAATACTTTGCGGAAGGCCCTCAATATCCACAAATGTGTTGCCGCACACGAACCAAACATCACCCCATCCAACAAAGCCGGGGGACTCGATTGGTGTTTGCAACGCCGCAACTGGACTGTGGACCACTGGAAAACTGTTTTATGGAGCGATGAATCACGCTACACACGCTTCCAGTCGGACGGGCGTGCTTGGGTCAGGCGAAAGTTTGTTACCCGAGTGTATCGTTCCAACTCTTAGGCCTCTTTCAGACGAGGCACATTTCTTGATCCAACTGACTTGCCTTGTTTATTTTCATGTAGTTGACTGCCGTGTGAGGTTCTTTTCACACGAGGCGCGGCGCCCAATTCAAGGCGAAACCTTCTCTTCTGGGGTTGTGGCAACGCTTCGTCAGCAGGCGAAAACGCGACTGAAAAGTCGCGGAAGAAGACAGTTTACTACATTAAATTATGTGTATATATTCTATCCATAGGCCATACTTTAATCTACACCTAAAATAATTACAATATTTCCCATAAAAATATTTTTCAGGCAAATGTATTGTAATCTACAAAAAATATCAAAGGAAAACAAAATTGCTGTAAAAAATTAGTGATATGTACTTAACTAAATTTTGATAGAATTTGTATAAACATAGAAGATATACATGTATAGAAAATTTTAGCAATTTGGGACGATTAGTTTTGAAGAAATAGTGCGCACAAGTTTCAAAATAACAGTTTTTAGAAAAAACCATTTAAAGTTTAAATTTTCTATAAATTACTTTACTATTATCTTTATACATTTGGCCATAAAATCGGTTGCAATATCGACTTCATTTTTTTCATAAGATTCCTTTTATTCCATTCTTCATAATTAAATCATAATAAAAAATTGAGTTTTTTTAAGGTTTTAAGGTGATTTTCCTCCTTACATTTTTAAATTTCAAAAACTTTAACTTAAATATTATACCTTTTTTCTACCAATACCTTTCTTTTACACCAATTTTATAACACAATATTGGTCTTTGATTTATAATGATGTATGGGAATATAGAATTAAGAAAGCATCATAACATGGCACTCAGGTTTTTACTTACAAAAATACAAAATGTATTATTTTTATATTTGCTCTGCTAATTTTTTTAAATCGCATTTCTTTTATTTGTAGGACCACTATACCTCATTTTTACTTTAAAAAAATTATAATAATTAAATTGCACACCTGAAAGGGTTAATGCAAAAACCTCCCTCATATGAAAACTATTCAAATTGTAGGCATAAGGCGATGTTCACATTTGCGAATCTAGATAAATTTAATTAAATAATGGGTAAATTCGCGCAATTTGGTGCTCCCACATATATTTTTATGTGTAACAGTCATAACCTGTACTAATCGATGTAATGCTGTTTGATAAGTAATGTAAAGAGAGTGACGTATGTCACCATAGAAACATCAAATAAACAACCAATGATAAAGAATATATTTCGTTGAAATGACCAAATAAATATTTCTGTTCATTTTTTTTAATGATAATGCGGTTTCTAAATAAATTTTTAAAAAAATTCAAAAAAAGTTAAAAATTTTCTTTTAATTTTGGAGTTTTTAACCACCATTAACAAAATAACAAATGAACTTTTAAATTTGAATGGTACCGACTACTTCATTGAGCAGGCATCTGTATTTATTTATATCGATATTTGCAAGGGGACTGGGACGTCTGCGACAACTAAGAAGTTGGAAATTTGGGCTATTCTTTTAAAGCCCATATCTTATACAAATATGCATGTATCATTATGATTTTTTTATGTTAATTTAGTAAGACCTTTATGAATATTTTAAAATAAAAAAAATTCTTTTTGGATTGAAAGGTAAATTTAAAATAACAATATAAACAAACATACTTTTCTCCCTGAAATTTTTGAGGTATTCACTTTGTAACACTCTTTCAAAAATTTAGCGAAAATCTTACCTTGAAATCTTGTGTGATGATCAAACACAGTTTATTTTATATAGTTAACCCATTTAAATCGTTGTTACACTATTTTAAGTTTTATTTAAAAATTATAAATTTCACTTATCAGAAATCTGCATATTTTTGTCATACATTTTCACCATTTACAAAAATATCTTAAGGTTTAAATATAAAAATATAGGTTATATTGATACAAGAGCACTTATTCTATTGACGTTTAAAATTTCAGAGATGTGCTTGCAACAGATTTTGCAGAAAGTGTACCATTACATGAAAAAATCACATAAATTAGTACATAAATTAAAAAAGTACATAAATTATATATATTTGTAATCTGCAGAATCTGCTCTATTTTTTAAGCCACAAATTCAAAAATAAATTTTTTTGAAGTCGGAATAAAATTTGCGTGCCAATTCCCTCCAAGCTTCACCCCTTTTAATTTTATCGCTATATTCATCACACCTCATGTCCTATATCGCGGGACTAATACGAATTTCTTCGATGAATTGTTCCACATTCAAACTTGCAATTGAAACGCTTTCAATACTGAACTGAGCTCATGCAGCTTGGCGGCTGGTGTGAAGAGCGTACCTTCAGTAATGTCTTTTGTGTTGAGTCTACTCATCGGGGTGAGAGCGCCAACGGCACAAGTGCCAGATGTCGAAATGTCTGGGCACAGAATTCACTCCGTGTGAAAAGGTTTCGGCGATTTCCATACATTTGCATCGTGGCTACAATCCTTGACAGCCGCCTAGAAATCAGTTTGATCAACTATGTGCCTCGTCTGAAAAGGGCCTTAAGTTCGGTGGTGATGGTGTACTTCTTTGGGGTCGTTTTTCGTAGTATGGCCTGCGACCTTTGCAAAAAATTACGGATACATATTTTTCAATGGCATAACCTCAAAACTGCCATTTTTTGGACTTGTGTCACCTTTCTCGCTGGGGTGTGATATATAAACTACAAGATTTCTAAAATAAGTTTTCTATTTATTGAGGATTTTTTAAAAAAATATATATATATAACGGATGCGATAGTCTACTGCTTCTTTCATTTCCCGGGATTATGATTACAGTGATATCATACGTTAAGCAAATTCGTAGTGATATCTATAGGTTATTAAATAACCTTAAAACAATGGATGCGTGCTCGTGTTGGGGAAAGCAAGGAAACACAGAGAATTGGCCTTTCATGCATTTATTTGACAAAGCTCAAAATTCATTTATAGTGTAATTAATAACAGAATAATATTCCCCTTCATATTAACATTTAACACGTGAGGAATCAGAAGCAGAGGCAAACTATTTAGTCAAAGTAATCATTTTTAGAATCTATCGCGAGGCACTTACTACTGTTGAAGAGTACAGCGATGAAATGGCTTCGATGACAGGAGCCCAAATCAAGTCATATTCAGGATCATCATGTCGGGTTCCCGGCAGTACCGCTAGACTCCGAGGCAGTTCAGTTGGGACTCTGTATCGTCCGAGCTTTAGGAAAACAACCGGCGCAATCTCTGGACCTTCTCTCGTTTTTTCTTGGAGGGGCTGTTGGCCGTTTACGGGGGCCATTTTGGTCCGCCCCTTTCTCTCTCATTGGGCAGTGGGCTGTTTTTCTCTCAGCAGTTCCTGCCCCATTTGGTCCGTTATTATACTGCTCCTGTTCATAGTCTACGAAGTACCTCCCCACCATAATTTTCATTTGAAATACAACTTTGACCATTATCTGCTGAAAGTTTTATTGTGGGCCATAAAATAACGTCCATCTATTTTGTAATATTTATAGTCTTTTGATCGCTATCAATGGCCACACAGACAGCTTTTCTTTTACGTCCTTTTTGTGAACAAGCCTTTTTTTTTTTTTGCCTCTGAAGCTTTTATAAGAGTTTTGTTCTTGGCCGTCTTTCGACCACACACCGCAGTGAATTATAACATTCAGCGCTTCTACAATATCAAAAAAACATATCAAAGATTCGGTTAAAAAGTTTACGGATTACATACGTATATTCAATTAATAAAATGGAAAAAGCAAATGTAGTATTGTATTTCGAAAACACAGTAAAATTGAATAGAAATCTGATTATTATCTGTGTTTTTCGATGATTCGTGCTACCTCCCCTCCATTATCCCGGATAATCGGAGTACACTGTAGTTTACTTGGATATGCCATTGATGGAATAGGAGACATAGACAGTTGCAGTTTCACCGAAGAGTTTTGTCTACTAAATTTTCTTAGAAAGCAATGCAGCGAAGTCGCTTCTTTTACACCCCTAAGAGTTGCTTGGAAAGGATGCCAGCCATACCTTAGTATATTGTTAATGGTGTGATACAGTGTCATAGCTGCCTACAGTTCAGAGGCGTAACTAGATTGGGGCAACCCGGGCAATGCCCCGGGCTCCAGAAAAATCTGTTTCATTATTTACCCAGGGACCCCAATTTGCGTCCTTGCCCCGGGGCCTCTAAATGCTTAGTCACGCCCCTGCTACAGTTCCGAATCTCAAAGCAGTATCCCGCTGGAAAAAAGTCAGAATCTCCCGATTTTTAAGGAAACATAAAATATTTTCATAATTTATGAAAAATGAAGTCTCAGAGTTGTTTAGTGTTATGGTTAGTTGAGGATTCTCCGTGAGGAACATAAATGCCAACCTTGAGGCCCACATGAACATCGTCAAATTCTTGTGAAAGAGTGAGCAAGGACTCGCGTGGACCTTAAAAGTCTTGTTGTTGTGCTGTTGCTTATTCCTCAAAGTCTGCCCGAAGGCTAGACCAAGAGGTCGTGGACTCTCAAAAAGTCATACACGAGAAGAGACGCAATAAATAGGTCCTCATGCAGCAACTTCAATAGGTGAGCAGGTGATGCGGGTGCTGAAGCACATTTAGTGTAACTTCGAAAAGTTTTCTGTCCATTGATAAAAGGCTCTTGATATATCCATTCATGAGTCTACCGATGGTGACCTGGACAGCCCTGTCCCATTTAATTGTGAAGGCACCACCAGGAGATTTCCCAGAATACCAGGAGTGGATCTGGGAACGGAGGGAGTCAACCATAATTTCTGGTTTGATATCTTTATTTATGAGCATATTTCGGAAAAGGTCAGGCCGACACCTGAGCACCTGAGGTTGTTGGAGTCGAAACATCATCCTTTGCAAGATTGTCAGCGGTCTCGGACCTTAAAAGTACTTATGATTTGTATGTTCCTTGATCAGTCTTCAACAATTTTTTCATAAAAAATCTTAGTAAGTATTAGTTCGCCCCCCCCCCTTTTTATCCCGTCTTGACTCTTAAGTTCTTTTCCAACGCGCCAGGTGATGACCGAATTGCTAGGGCGCTGGCATTTGGTTCAGATCGAGTGGGTTCGAGTCCCACTGCTGGCATGGATGTCTGTAACCGTTCGGAATCGGCTTTAAACTGTAGGTCCCGGTCTAATTAGCCCTCGTGTAGCAAAAAGTTGACCGTAACGCTCCAAACCAAACCAACGCTCCAGGTAGTTGGTCCCGAGGACATGACTCTGAAAATAAAAGTATTTAGAAATCTATATCTTATAAGTGGTTCAGATGAAATTCCCATTTTCGAACTTTTTTTTTCTCTTGTACCATTATTTGACAAATAGAAATTATCCTCGATAATTCATACTACCTTGGGCAAACATCATTGTTGATGGGAAGAAAAGAAATAAAAAAACACCTGCTCGTTTGCAAATTGCGTTATTTTCTTTATTTCGACTAAACAAAGGTCTCTGCCTGGTCAACCACAGTTTTCAAATTAGTATCCCACAAAAGCCATTTCGTGCCTTGGGCATATCTCCGGAGCTTATGAGTGAGACACACCTCAGAAACTATTTTGCAACTGTTCAGCTCTGTTTGGGGCCGAAATTCGGTAGCTACAGATGAGAAAATAACTATAAGCCATCGTTCATTTTGTTGGGTACCGGTTCTTTTTATTGCCCTACTTTTCTGCAATAGCTTGCATCTCGAAATTTAAAAGAACGACATCCATTTTAGTCGTAAGCTTAAACCGACTAATGGCCTGTTTACACTGAATGCGGAGCGTTACGTAGCGTCAACGTTACAAATTTTAACCAATCATAGATCTGAAGTCATTGACCGCGTGATACGACAAACCAGTCACAGGTCACGCCAACAATGTCGGAGCCAACCTAGTAACGCAACGCAACGCAACGCTGCGGATGCAATGTGAAAAGGCCTTTACTGTAGCTTGTTTTTAAATTAACGTTGATAATGTTCATGTTTGATTTTATTTTCTCCCTTAAGGTCTATTTCTCTATTTCTATCATTTTACGTTATGTCGCTCTAAATTTCCATTTCCATGCTGAGTGATGACGTCACTCTTGATAAGAGTATTTAAGGATGAGTTCAGGCTCGAGGTAGCCTTGTGGTAGCGCGCTGGCTTTCGGTGCTGAAGGTGCACGGATTGAATCCCGACACGTAAGATTAAATACCTCGGTCTCTAAGCCGAATATGGGCACGTTAAATCCGTAGACCGGAAAGTCCCTCAATGAGGTCAGAGAGGTTGAGAGAGGGTACGATCCCCCAGAAGGCACAAAGGATAAGAAAAGATATTTTGTCCAACTTAACTACTGCATTCATCGATCTTTCTCACCATCACAATGAATGCAAACATAAAATATCGTGTCCCCAGTGACACAGATTCACGTGCCCAACGATTGCACCTGATACATTGAATCCAGTCTTCTTCTGATTTATTGACGATTTTATTGACTTTTATAAGTTTATGAATGTAGAAAACAAACTCTTGGACTGCGAGGCATCTTGGGACACTGGGCGAACATGCCCCGGATTAAATGGGCCAACTTGCCCCATATCGCCATTTTGGCTTTTGATCGTTGTATTAAATATTCTGTTAATATTTTTTCAAATCAGTAGGTAGAAAATTAGCTCTGAACAACGATCTTTTAGATTGCTGTTCACCTAAGTGAAACTTTAATTTAGAAGCAAATCAGAAACGATTATTTATAAGAGAGGGGAAAAAAAACACTCCAGTAAAAATTTGAAAATTTTTAAGTGGCTTTTGTTGGGTTGCTTCTTCGCTGCTGACGCTGTTATGGGTGAAAGAAAACGTGCTAAGACACACGTCAATTAGCTAGTAACGCAATCTACCGGATAGTTTGAAAAATATCGCAGATGGGCCAACGTGCCGCTATGGCCAACATGCCCCGGTCTACCCTACTTAATCTATTATCAGTAAAACTTTGTAATTTTTTTGTTTGTGTATAAAAAAGTACCTATTTATACAACATCAGGAAAATGTACACGAATGCCTGTCTCATACACGATGTCCGTTACAACAGTCGCAGAGTCTTAGTGTACAATCAATCAACTACGCATCCGAAAAACTCGCCATTTTTCCTTTAAACAAAACCAACCCCAATCTAAGGGAATTCGTGTGCAATTCCATTTCCTTTGGCGCAACCCATACAGGGAAATTTTCATTAATATAAATCAAAACCCGCAGACAAACGCCAACGGTAGAGGAATCGCAACACCACCTGCTCAGGGTGCGTTGAACGAACCCCTTTTTTCGGGGCCTCTCACTTTTTCCGCGCCCCCTACGCGAACCCCTTAATGCACCAACTTACACCTCCGGGGGAGTTGGAGGGGGGGGGGGGTCGGCCATTAACCTCCACTAGCAGAAGTTACACAATGTTTTATTCTCTCTGTCGGTTTGCCTGATTGGCCAACTAAACGTGTTCGCAATGGAGTTCATGCTTGATTTCTAACACGTGGTAATCTGACATAAACGTTCTGGTACAACTGTAATCTCCTAAAACACTTATTTCCGATAACTTTTTTTGTTTTTGGCCTTTCTTTGTTTTTTTTTGGAGTTCCCGCCTTAATCTCGATGTGTGGGGGCTGAATTTTGGTCACAGAATCTTAGATCTTTAATTGGAAACATCTGTATTACCAGATTTAGAAGTAGGAAAAAATAAAAAAAATCACGTACAGAAAGAACACTATACTATCCGGATCCTGAGTTTCAACTGTAACCGCGAACCATTATTTCTTCCGTTCCGATTATGGAGTTCCTTTCTTTATCTTTTTTTTGTTCCCCTTCTTCATACCGCGGAGTAAAAACTTTACGAGACACGTAAATTTTTAATCGTCTTTAAATTGGCAATCAAGCACTGCAATCGTTGTTGTGTGTAATGACTAGTTGTAGAACAGAAAACGCACGAAAAATGAGTTGGGAGGATTTGAACACAAGTTAGTTCATCAAATTGTTTCCTGCCCCCCCTCCGTTTTTTTCCCTTACCTAATATCAATTCTTATCATACCTTTTATTACCTTACTGCCCGAAAATGGAAGATAAGAAAATCGGTACCATTAAGCGTTTATTGTCGAACTTAATAGTATAATTTCGAAATACAATAAAATTCCATAATTAATTTTACGATGCATCGACTCTTCGCATGTTGACAAGGAAACTGTGTGCGTGGGGCGTAGTTTAATTGGTGAAATTTGTGAAAAAAATATGAGAAACCCTTGGAAACCAGTATTTAAAGACTTCAGTTTAAATGGTCATAATTCAGTACTGCCATTTAAAAAACAAATTAAACATTATTTTTGTGTGAACACTTTTCAGAAAACAGGACTTCATTTGGCTGTTCCAGCTTCATTTAGAAATCCATCCCAAAATTTAAATATTTGTAAATAAACCTAGTAAAAGCTTGCTACCAATCATTAACACTTAACGATAGTAGGAATATTTTTTACTGTGGGTACCCCTTGTTCAGAAATATTTTTGATCATACATCGTTAGATGTTGATTTAATAAATTGTTGCTCTATAAAACCCATAAATTACTTTAACTACTTAATTTTCGTATTTTAATAAAATGCAATGTTTTTTTATCATGAAATTATTTTAAAAGTGTTTTGCCGGGAATTCGACTGTCAAGAGTTAATTTTTTCGTATTTTTTCCGGCCTTGAATATGTTTGCTATCCTGCCTGTTATTTTCAAACTATTTCTTTTCTCCATTTCGCGTAAAAAATGCTCGGGGGGAACATCTGAATGGTAGAAAATCATAATTGAAGATGACTTGATGTTACGTTAATCTTTGACCAGATAATTTCCACCCAATTTTGGTAGAATTATGTATCTAATCTTTTGGGTTCTTTCTCCTTACGTAATTAAATAACTTTACGCTTATAGCCTCAAAAAACTATTTTCTATATTAGGTTCAAATAACTCGTAACCCCAAATAAAAGCAAATAGTTATTGCTTATAGTAAAGAATTTCTGTTCTTGCTTGTCACATTTAATTATCTCTTCTTAATTATAATATTAAATAACACAGAACAAAATAACAGTACTTTTTTTTATCAGCATTAAGCAACTGTCTATTTGCAATCGCATTTAATGACGTCACTTGCAAATGGTATTAAATACATGCTCTGCTGAATAATGGTCCCCTGGTTGCCCGACCCACAAATGGCCACCAGACTGGTGCATAGCTTATCTCGGTTCATTGGTCCTTAGGACCCGTCCCCATGGCCCCAATGCCGGGAGATATGCATTGCATTATGCCAATTGACGAGTAGCATTTAGAATGGCAATGCGTGACCTATGAGAAGCCGAATGATCATTGAAAGTATGATCATGTGGTATACTTGATCATGATCATATGAAGGCCTTATTTGAATAGTGGTCCCACTCCATTCTTGTTCATTTTGAGATACGGAGCCTTAAAGTCTAATGAGTGCTGAGAAATGACTGCTGAAGTCTGATTAGTAATGCCCTCTGTTGGCAGCAGAAATAAGCTGGAGGTGTACCAGTTTGAAAATAAGATAGAAATGACTTGTATGAACATGAAAGTGAGGCTAACTCTATTTTTTTAAAAAGTGAAATTGGACCACTATTAAAATAAGGCTTTCATATTAAATAAAGTATGAATCATATATATATATATATATATATATATATATATATATATATATATATATATATATCATATGAAATAAAGCGAATGGTGCGTGTGTATACACAGTTTTCCCTCTGTTTCACTTACCTGTGCGCTTTTAGGTTGTGCAGTAATGCGTGGGTGTTTTTCCTTAGATTTCAACAACCCCTAGACACTAATATTTTTTTTCCGCCTGCCAGTACGTTTTGATGGTTGAGGGACTTAATTCTTTTTTCGGTAATGCACCCTAGCTCATACCGTTGATTTGGATGTGTTCAAACTGTCTGCATTGTCTTTACCCTCCGCATGCCAACAGACACTCGATGGGGATGATATTTGATAATAATTTACAAACAGAAAGTTATTTACAGAACCCCCCCCCCCCAAAAAAAAAAAAATAATAAAAAAAATAATAATAAAAAAAAAATGCAGGGTACATTACTCTGACAATCTGTTGCTATAAGGACACCTGGGAGTTAAGAGGGTTATGTGCATTATTCACACCGAAGAACTTTTAAACATTACATCTGACTTCTGTTTTCATGATTTGAAAAAATATTTTTAGCCTTTAACTAACCCTTTCACTTGAATTTTAATACTGAGAATTAGATGTCAATGGTTAATTGACCGTTTATCAGGTAGACAAACCACTAATGTAACATCCCTGAATCATGCATTTTTCAAGTCTCTTCTTACACGCCTCCACATTTTCAATCAAACACACAACGTGAAATGGATTCAGGGAGGACAGAGGCTTACTTTAATATCATTCATATTAATTTTTCGAGAAATAAACCTGTTCTTTCTTCTAGCATTGATTTCACTGATCTGCAGGATCATAGCGTTGGTTAGTGAAGGGACTCTATGATCCCGTCATCTTACGGCACCACTGATTAATCTGAATTCTTGGTTTTTGCATGGATTCAAGTTTATTCACTTCAGTGTTTGAATCCGTAATCAGTGATTCACAGGAATAAGTAAAAATTGCAAGATCTAGGTTCCGTAGGTCGTATCAAAGCAGTGTAATAGCTGTCGACGTTTGTATTTAGTCTGTAAGTTTAGCTTTGGGAAATTTTCCTTAGTATTATCTCATTCCAAATATCTCATTGCAAATAGTGTAACAGTTGTCGGCGCAAATCTTCAATCTCCAAGTTTAATTTTGGAACATTTTCCCGAGTATTTTTCTCATCACAGATTAGCAATTGAATGTTTCGGATTGATCTGAATCATTCTGAATTGATTAATCTGAATTCTTGGTTTTTGCATAGATTCAAGTTTATTCACTTCAGTGTTTGAAGCCGTAATCAGTGATTCACAGCAATAAGTAAAAATTGCAAGATCAAGGTTCCGTAGGTGGTATCAAAGCAGTGTAATAGCTCTCGACATTTGTATTTAATCTGTAAGTTTAGCTTTGGGAAATTTTCCTTAGTATTATCTCATCCCAGATTAGCAAATGGTGTAACAGTTGTCGGCGCAAATCTTCAATCTCCAAGTTTAATTTTGGAACATTTTCCCGAGTATTTTTCTCATCACAGATTAGCAATTGAATGTTTCGGATTGATCTGAATCATTCTGAATTGATTAATCTGAATTCTTGGTTTTTGCATAGATTCAAGTTTATTCACTTCAGTGTTTGAAGCCGTAATCAGTGATTCACAGCAATAAGTAAAAATTGCAAGATCAAGGTTCCGTAGGTGGTATCAAAGCAGTGTAATAGCTCTCGACGTTTTTATTTATTCTGTAAGTTTAGCTTTGGGAAATTTTCCTTAGTATTATCTCATCCCAGATTAGCAAATGGTGTAACAGTTGTCGGCGCAAATCTTCAATCTCCAAGTTTAATTTTGGAACATTTTCCCGAGTATTTTTCTCATCACAGATTAACAATTGAATGTTTCGGAGTTTGTTTTTTTCTTGTTAAGGTAGATGTTCAACTAGAGATCACTTAGGTTTCTAAAGTTTGTTCTTTCCAGGAGGTAATATTTCACTGGGCAATTACTTGACTAACACTGCAAAATTAAAATTATAGGTGTTTGTTGGTTTGTCGAAGGTAAAGACTCGTATTCTCAGTTTGAGTAAAATTCTATGCCGGTGAGAATGTTGGAGTCGTTGTTTTTGTACTACTTGATTTCATTTTCACGTCGTCACTCTAGGCGAGTTATGTTTGTTCCGGGCGATTTCCGTATGTGTTTTAGAAAGTCGTTCTCATTTTTTAAACATCAATATAACTTAGTTGTGATTATAAAGAAGACACTTAATAGCTGAAATAACATTTTTCTATTAAAGGATTAAAATAGATGAAATATAAGGGTGCAACTTAATGCAGCTCCCTGGGGTAAGTAGGTGCAAAAATGGAGAGTAAAAATACAGCTAAATATAGCACCCTGACATACAAAATATACCCGTACTCGCAACTGTCATGCGCTTAAATCAGATTAAAATCGCTCACCCCCATACTCTAATTTCTACTTATTACTTTCTACACGGCATCTAGCTTTCTACAGACATCTCTAGTGACATCTAGCCTTCCTATTCACCAGTTCTATTCTTTTCGCAATGGGTTTTCTTTGGAGAAAGGCTGCAACGATAGTCGGCTTCCTAAATGAGCGTTTTGATCTCTTTTTCATGACGTTCTGGATTGGAGAACTGACACATCTTTCAGTTCATCGTTATCTCGTATAAATAGCTCTTTTCACGAATCTGATGCGAATTTGGAGTTTTTATCAAGTAACTTCAAGTGCTGTTTTCTGATTGGCTGAGGCTGGTAAAGAGGTGGTTCCTTCGAGTGAAGCCATTTTTCTTTCTTTCTTTCGGATTACTCGTTTGTGACAAAAAAATTTAAGTTTTGAAACCGAGAATTCTCTTTTGGGTCCAATACCGTCTTTCGTTATGAGGCAAAATGACAACTTTGCAATTTAGGTATTCTAGTGAATCAAAATTTGCCTTGCTGATTTAGCTCGTACCCCTTTTTTTTTACGTTATATATCCCGATTAGGATCTGGCTTACAGCTTCTTCACATTCCGAGAGTGGCAGGTTTATTGAAGAATTGGTGTTGTTAGGACTAAGCAGGCAGAAAAACGAAGTGAAAAATATACTTATTAGCAATCAAAAAATAACATCCTACAAACGTTCCTATTAGAAATTCAACTCGAAAAACAAACAAGGAAGTCTGACCGAAATGTGATTAACACATAAGCAAAATCACGCGAAGTGCTTGACAAATCACCTATAATTCCCCGTAAACAAGTTTTTATTCGCGTTCCCTCCGTCCCCCCCCCCCCATCCCATTCAGTGCCCGCACTAAACTTTCGATACCACCGCAAGTGGCGTGAGTGCGTGATGTCCGAGAGTGAGGCCTAACCAAATACGGAGCCCGAGAGCACGCGATTCCCGCCCTTTAGCGCCCCCCTCAGGCACGCGACCCACAGGAATGTAATTGGCAGTGCGGACCGACAAGTTACGTTTGTGTCATGTTCCAGATTCGTAACACTTTGGTTCTCTTTTGTCTTTAGTTTACAAGGTTGGTCACAACACGAGCTCCCGTTGTTTTCACTTCCCCCTGTTACGCAATAAGAGGAAAAATTTTTGCTACTGTGTCGCGGTTTGAAATAGAGTATTTTACGAAAATAAACATTTCTTGTGTGTAGCAGACAACCCTTAATTCCTTGGGGCTGTGAATATTTTCAACTTAACCTTTTCCTTACGGGGTGGGATAGCGTATATCCCAAGAATTATATATATATATATATATATATATATATATATATATATATATATATATATATATATGTATATATATACACATACAGAGGCTGTTCGCACATTTTTTAGGCGATTTTGGTAAGCGGTAATAAAAAATCGTTTGCTGCAAAAGAAATAATTGCAATTGTACTATGTTTTTAAAAGTCAAAATTATCGTCTGCGGCTTGAAAGTTTTGTTTTTATTCAAAATGGCGTTTTTAACAAAGCACTGGTTCGAAGGCTACATTTATGCTCTTTCCGAAGAGAAATATGCATACTCCGTTATCCAAAAACGATGTGAGAGTCATGGTTTTGTGATATCTAAAGCGTCGATAGGTAATATCGTCAACAAGAAAGGAAAAAAAAACGTCAAATTGGAGCCTCAAGTGGGACAAAAATTCCAAACAAGTATCCAAGGAAAAAACGGACATCTTCGACTATTGCAAAGGTACGCTGTTTAATGTTAAAAGAAAATCCCCCTAGTCAAAGGACAGTTGCAAAATCATTAAAATGCTCGGTGTCCACTGTAAACAAAATGATAAACGTTGATTTAAATCTTAAGAAAGAGAAAAAACGCAATGTGCATCGTCTTCTTCCAAATCATATCGCTGAACGCAGGATACGCTGCAGAATTCTATATGAGAAACACTTATCCAAAGAAAAATGGAAAACAATTGTCACAATAGATTAATCATTGGTGTATTTAAATGATTGCAACAAAAAAAGAGCCATTTATTATCATAAAAGGGGAGAAAAAAATTTAAGTACATGGTTCAAAGAATCGAAAAAAAGTTTTTCTAAGGGATTCATGATTGTTGCTGGTTTTTCTTATAATGGCAAGTTAAAAATAAAGAGAGTGGAAAAAAATGTCAAGATTAACTCCAAATACTATCAGGAACATATTTTATCGCCAATTTTTCTGAATGAAATACCATCTCTTTACCCACAGTGCCATCAATCTGTGAGACTCCATCAGAACAACGCTAGCAGTCACACATCAAAATCCACTGTAAATTTCCTAAAAGAAATGGAACAAAAAACTGGTATCAAGGCCATACCCTTCACTTATATCCCTACTAAATCTCCCGATGTATCACCTATGGATTTTTGTACTTTCGGACTTTTAAAATTTGCATTATCCAAACGTCGTCCCAAAACCCTTACAGGACTCTGGAAAGCTGTTCAGGAGGAATGGGATAGAATACCTCTTCTGACACTTCAAAAGGCATTATTATCCTGGAAATTGCGGTGTCGAAAGATAGTTCAGAATAAGGGATGTCAAATAGAACATTTAAAACACAAGAATTTTACGTAATTTAGTTTTGTGAATACAATATACATCGTCTAAAAAATGTGTGAACAGCCTCTGTATATATGGCGCAACTCATGGCGCAACAGTCTGCTGTGGACCAAGGCCGGTGGTACCCATCTCCGCTTTCTTGACCGTGGACTTGGGGTGCAATACATCATATGTCTCAGTCAGGTGGTCAACCTGACGTGGGACTCCCAGAGTTTAGTTCCCAAGCATACTTGGTCCTCATTTTATCGACCCACTCAAGGGATGAAAGACTGAGTCGATCTTGCCCAGTCGCAGAGTTGAACCTGGGACTTATGGGATGGCAGCTTGACGTCTTTAACCCCTACGCCAACGGCCGTCATATATATATATATATATATATATATATATATATATATATATATATATATATATATATATACACACACACACATACACACAGTCCAGTCACATTAATGTGACCACCTGTCAAAATCCAGAATAACCACCTGTCGCAGAGCGGACCGCTGCGAGACGTGCAGGAAGAGAGTTAGGTTCCTGAAGGTGTTCACTGGGATGTTGAGCCATGCCGACTCCAGTGCCGTGGCCAGCTGCGCTAGGTTACGCGGGTGAGGATCCATGGTGCGAACAACCCGATCGAGGTGGTCCCACAGATTCTCGATTGGGTTCAAGTCCGGGGAATTTGCTGGCCAAGGGAGTACGGTAAACTCATCCTGGTGCTCTTCGAACCACGCACGTACATTGCGAGCTTTATGACACGTCGCATTGTCCTGCTCGTAGATGCCATCAAAAAACAATTCGCGTGTAGGGGTGAACATGGTCCGCATGGATAGATGCATACTTGTGTTGATCCATCGTGCCTTCCACAATGATGAGTGAACCCAGAGAATACCACGAAAACATTCCCCAGACCATAATGCTCCCTCCTCCAGCTTGGACCCTTCCGGCAATTGTTGCAAGGTGTTTGCTTTCAGACGTGTCACGCCGTATACGCTAACGTGCATCTGTCCGATGGAGCATAAAACGTGATTTATCGGAAAAAGCCACCTGTCTCCACTCAGTGGAAGTCCAGTTGCGGTACTGGCGTGCAAATTCCAGCCTTCCTCGTCGATGAACAGCAGTCAGCATAGGTGCATTAACCAGGCGTCTGCTGCGGAGGCCCATACGCAGCAACGTTCACTGAACCGTCGTTGTGGAGACACTGTTGGTAGCCCCTTGGTTCATCTGGACGGTCAGTTGCTCAACGGTTGCACGTCTATTCGCCCGAACGCATTTCCACAGCCGTCGTTCACCTCTGCCATCTATGGCCCGTGGTGCACCACATTTGCCACGTCGCTGACTTTGGATAGTGCCATTTTGCCTTGCACGGTATACTTTTACCACGGTGGCCGCGAATTGTTTACAAAATTAGCCGCTTCGGAAATGCTTCCACCCTTTGCCCGAAAGCCAGTGATCATGCCCTTTTGGACGTTGGATAAATCGCTCCGCTTCTGCATGACTGCAAGAACTGAAATGTTTTCCGAATGCCTACAACACACTTTATATATTCACCAAAATTTGCTGATGACACGTGCCTTCTGCGATTGGTTATTTAACGTTGACGTCAAAAGTAGCCGGTGGTCACATTAATATGACTGGACTGTATATATATATATATATATATATATATATATATATATATATATATATATATATATATATATATATATATATATATATATATATATTCCCGTTCTAAAGAGGGAAAATGGCCCCGTAAGCTAAAGGTTAAGCTCTGCATCCTATGGTTGATTTTGATATCGCATCGCAATAAATAGTTAATTCTGGTATGATTTAAGTTGTCATTTCGTTTGTATTATTGATAATCAAATAATTAGAATTAATTGCCGTATTTACTCGTGTATAGGCCGCGTGCTGACTATTCCTATATTACTCGTGTATAAGCCGCGGCTGAATTTTGAGACAATATTTGGGGAAACTTTTTTTCTGAATTCCGTTGTCGACTCAAAGTAGCATCGTTCTGCGAAATGTTGCAATGTCGTACATTCCTTAGAGTTCAATGCTCGCTCAATAATATCAGGTACAACCTTAGCTGATGGTGGTGAAACTACAGTGAAAACAGATAATTATATATTTACTAGTACACTTGGGAATTATTTTGCACGAAGACAAACTTTTGGGAACTCAAAAGAGTTTCATTAATCCTAAGGTATAATATATACAAACAATATTTACAATACATTGAATTGCCGTGGGCATGATACGGTGTAATAGGTTAAATATAACTAAAAGTAGATAATTCAACAAAGCAAGATAATTATTAGCAGGAAGAATGTAGACAAAAATAAATCGAAATCACCCACTTAGGGCTCAACGCACCATAGTGCAAGATTCTGTAGCAGTAAAGGAACTAAACCATATAACGAGGCAACCAACCGGTCTCTTCATCAGGAGGCCTAACCAAATCAATTACTTCAAGGGGGAACTTTCTGAATAGGATGCAGGTCTAACTAAAAGACATCCCAAGGCCCCGAGATCCCCATTGAAACAGATAGTCAATTCAAATGAAAATGAACAGACATCCTTAGGGCTCAACGCACCATAAATGCAAGTACACAAACAATCCTAAAAGAACACAAATGAAAAGACAGAAATGCAAAAGGCTCACTCGTCCTATTCCAGTGGGTAACGGTTATAGCCAAATTGCAGCCATTTTATAACCCTATGAGTTACGCCACTGTAGCAAGACTACATCGCCACACCCCATTGAAGTTTTTAAGCCACAAAAATTTAAAGAAAGTGGGAAACCAGAAAACCCTATCTTATCCCTATCTTAAGAATACCCTATCACCGTATCACCCGACTGGGCATGATATGGTGTAATAGGTTGTAACGTATATAGATACTAATGTTTTATGGCAGTAAAGTGTTCTAAACTAAAGGGTGTTTACTGTATTTAATTTTAAAATTCCGTGTATAAGTTGCACCCCATTTTTACCGACCTATTTTATGGAATAAAAGTGCGGCCTATACACGCGTAAATACAGTATACTTCAGTGTTTGGAGAAAGCTATCTGAACTCAACAGAGGGTTTTTGGTGACATCTTTGCCTGATTTACCATCTATCAAAAATATTCGGTTTATCGGTTTACAGGTGGCATCACCGAGCTAGAAAATTTTTTGAAATAAACAGTTATGCAGCATAAAAACTTTGCCTTTCAGCTGACTGATGGAAATCAGATGACAGATGGAAATTTGGAATGAACTCATCTTTTGACTGAACTTAATGAGGAAATATGATTAAACGTGACAGTAGTTCCGGTTTGTTCATGTTTTTTATCACTTTTTAGGGCGATTTCCCGCCAAATCTAGAAACCTTTAAACCTTAATTTTCATCGAAGGATGATCAGTAGATAACAAATTTTCATCGGGCATTCATCAGATGTTAGCGGAAACATAAAATTTGTCAAAATGTAAAAGGAACTATAACCTTAAAATTATCGATTATTTGGTAACTACTGCCCCGATTTCAACAAAACTGTTTTGTCATGTTTTTACCCTTTTTGTTTCTAAGAATGCCCTTGATGCTGTTGTTCAACGTTTCTGCTTCACATTTATGAAAACAAGCAAGCTCAGAATTTAAAAGTCATATTCATAGACTTATTTTATCGTAATAAGGAGTTTATGATGTTTTAATTTTCGACAACACACTTCGAGTAGCCCACATATGTGCAGATAGAAAATATTCGATTTTGGTGGCTCTATACACCAAGCAAACTGCTGATTTGAACTGAACTTTTACGATGTCTGCGACAAATTAAGCAAAACACTTTGGCATGTAGCCCATGTACGTCGGGATATAGAAGCTGTTCGATTCTGGTGACCGTACTCCAAGCAAACTACTGATTTGAACTTTTATGAAATCTACGACAAATTAAGCTAAACTCTTTGGCATGCAGCCTATATATGCGGAAACTGAAGCTGTTCGATTTTGGTAACTCTGTACTCCATGCAAACTGCTGATTTGAACTGAACTTTTATGATGTCTACCACAAATTAAGCAAAACACTTTGGCATGTAGCCCATATATGCGGAGATGGAAGCTGTTCAATTTTGTTGACTAGATACTCCAAGCAAACTGTTGATTTGAACTAATCTCTTATGATGTCTAGTGTTACTCATGCCTTAAAAAACCTTTACAGGCGGATTATAAATCCTACATAAATATTTTACTTTTGGGTGTTGATTGCACTCTTGGAACGTTTTAAAATTCATATAGCTACTGCTCCGGTGACAATCAAATTGTTTTGTTCTGTATAGCTATAAAGCTGTTTTTCCCATACAATGGAGCGAAATTTAGCGTATACAGCTTTTTCTCATATGAGAAGGTAAATTGGCATTAAATTTGTTTCAGTTGGACTTTTTGATTAGGTTCTAATATGTGTGGTTTTCTCTCCTTTCTTTTGAACAGAATCACCCTTTATGTAACTGAAAACAAATGTTGAATCTTCGTGTAGCCATTGCATCTCTAATTTAATTTTTGACCTATAACACAATTGTATTAGCTCTTCATATTCGGTGTATTATAAGTCTGTAAAGTTTGTAACCCCCTAACAAATCTAGGGTGCGTGCATCGCTGTTCGAAAACCTCTGCCGTGTTGGAGACTTAATTCTCGTACAACCATCACGCGAATAGTTTCCTAAAACAGAAATTGTTTGTGGAAAACGGAAAATTACCTGAGTAAGTCATTTATAAGTATTCCTTTATATATCATTGTTTTTATTACCTTCATATATCATTGTTTTTATTACCTTCATATATCATTGTTTTAATCTTCTTTTCAAGTCCTTAAATTCATCGTAACGTACTACCTTAATATTTGTAATTTTCTGCACTTGTCTTTCTCTTGGTGCAGCTTGTCCTTTCTCGAACTTGCACCAAAAAACCTAAAACAACCAGTGATATATAAGTACTTTGCGAGAAAAATAAACAAAATAAGTTTATTTTTTGCCTTTAGCTATTTAATATTAAAGAATTTTGAAATTTAGTAAGTAAAATGGGTTTAAAAGAAAGTTCTTTGAATTAGTCATTTAAGTCCCAATGTGAATGGCCATTCTTGTAAACAGCCAGGAGATATTGCGTTTGGTGATATTATACGGCCTTAATGACTTTGAATTGCATTGCATAATACTCAATTTCGGTTTATTGTATTGGTTTTAAATTACAGCATCAAAGTTATAGGCTAATGAACGCGAAAGGAGTTGAGTTATTCGTTATAGTAGTGTGCATGCAGTTTGTGATGCAGTAATGTTCTTTGTTTGATGTAGTCTTTGAGGTCTTTGATTAATATCTTACAAATCAGATGATATTAAGTTTCGTGATAGTAAAATGGCGAGAAGGATCCTGAAAAACAGCCAATCAGGGGTCAGAGACGCAAGATCCCCATTAATGTGAAAAAACTGCGAATGTCTCTTAGACTTCTAAATCTTAATTCTATTTAATGATATTTAACTAGCACGGTAGATAAAACAATGTATTATGCTTCGCTGCAGTATGCTTCATAAATTCAAAATTAAAACATTTAAAATGTAAGCTAACATACACGCAGCGAGGATGAGACCAGGGCAAACTCTTACAGTTGATGCAATATAATACTTTGTTGATGTATATAATACTTTGAATAAGATCTTTGAATTTGATATATAATGCATTATACAGCTTTAATTGTAGTCAGTCCTCCACATCAGCAAGGTTCTCGATCTCTGCGAATGTGAAAAAGCTGCGATTATCTCTAGGAACCGCAGATCTTGACCATAAGGGCCCGTTCACAAGGAGAATCCATCAGCGTCAGCGTTACTCGTATTGAAATATATTTAACCAATTACAAACCTCTAAACGATTAGCCGCGAAATTGCTAAGGCCTGTGATTGGTTTAAAATATGTCAATAAGAGTAACGGTGACAGATTCTGTGTGAACAGGCCCTTAATGTTGTAAATTGTATAAAACACACGCAAAAAGCAAAACAGTGTATTATAATGCACTGCAGTAAGTTTGTTAAATTTAAAATTACGGTACTTAAAATGCAGGCTAAATGTTGTAAATCGTATTAAAAATGAACAAAAGTAAAATAATGAATTATACTGCACTGCAGTATGTTTGTTAAATTTAAAATTACGGTAATTAAAATACAGGCTAAATGTTGTAAATCACAACCTGAAACTATCACGGCGATATGAAAAAAAATTATCTCCGATATCAGCCTCCACAACATAAAGAACTTGGAACTCAACTAAATATTATACATGATTATAAAATACAGTATTTTGTTATGAATATCAAAAGTTCATAGTACGGATGTAAATTCTGTTTGTTAGAATAAAACTTTGATATGACCAATCTTTTTAAAATCTAAAATGCTCTCTTGTGCTTATCTATTCTTTAGTTTTAAGAGATACTACGCTTTTCAACATTTAATGGTTAGAAAAAATACGTCTCTAGTCCTCCTGCTCTATAGTTTCTGATTTTATTACGGTTAGTGTATAGTTTTTCTATGTTTTTTAAAATCAGATTAAATAGTAGTCTAACATATAGTAACATAACGAAAGGTCAAGTTTTTAAGAATGTTAACTGAAAATTTCCCGTAACATTAGTGAAAATTGTATATTTTGAGGTGAAGCAGTTTAGAGATGTTTTATATTGAAGCTTACATATTATAGTATCGTATAATTTTTCATAAAAATTGATACTGTGTTTAAAAAAAATCAAAGCATTTAAGAGAGCAATTTTTTAATTTTTTTTTTTATGACCGAGACAAATATAAAATAAACAGCAGTAAAAACAGCCACTAAACAGCCAGTTGTGTTAAGTTAATATAAAGATACTATTTCCCCGCATCCTATGAACAGTGGTACCTCGACTTACGAGTGTTCCGACTTACGAGTTTTTTAAGATACGAGCTGTCTCTAGTCCGATTTTTTTGCTTTGAGTTGCGAGCTAAAATTCGTGTTACGAGCCAGATACCCCATCGCTAGTTTGCGTAGCGAACGCTATGTAACATTCTCGTCAAGTGAGCACACGAGAAACATATAATATTTATAGCCTTTATGTACAGTTATTATACAATTATATGCATACTAGCTGAATACCCGTGCTTCGCTACGGAGTACACACAAATTAAATACAACGGTCAATGTATGCAATTAATGGCAAAAATATGTATAAATATATTTATAATAAATACAACGATCAATATATGCAATTGATGTAAAAAAAACGAAAAAATATATTTATAACAAAATCGTAACGGATATTTTTATAGACAAAATAATGTAGAAGAAAATATTCAAATTAAATCTAATAGAACATACTAAAGAATATAGTACAGTTAATATAGTACAGTTTGAGGAACATTTCTTTTACTGTATGTACTGTGTGTTATGGCTGGGGTAGTTATTTATGAGGATGGTAAAGAAATTGAGAAAATCAGGGAAAAATTAGAGAGAGCAAATTCTTATACTGCCGAACTCAGGGCGATACAAGTGGCAATCAATTGTATGATTAGTAAAAATATAAAACATTGTGATATATACACTGATTCACGCAGTGCCCTTGAAGCTTTGAAAGCACTAAATTTTAAAGGTGAAATAATCGATGATATTAAACATAAAATTAAAGACAATAACATTGAAGTGGTCTTCCACTGGGTCAAGGCTCACATTGGTATTATGGAAAACGAAGAAGCGGACAGAACTGCGAAGGAGGCTACAGAATTACATACAATAAACTTCTCATATAAATGGACAAAGAATAAAATTAGAAAGTTACTCCATAAAGAAGAGATTAGTGAATGGCAGCATATCTGGAACACGAGTACCAAAGGCAGAAGGGTACAGGAAATATTTAGAGAAGTTAAAATACATAGAATAAGCGCTGACTTCTATTTGAATCAAGCTATAACTGGTCACGGCGCTTTCGGGAGCTATCAGAATAAATTTCACAATAAAACTAATATTTGTCCTTGCCAGGCTATTCAAACCCCTGATCATTGTTTATTCGATTGTCAAATTTTTACAAAATATAGGGTTAACTTACCTATGGGCTACGAGAACTGGTCGAAGGAGAAATTCTTCGGTGATTTCTATTGCAAAAAATTTATTTCCAAAGTGGTAGCTGATTTAATGGATCAACATCTTCCTTTTGCTTAGTTTGGAAGCTATTGACTTTGCTTGTTTGTGCACTTTACTATTTCTTAGGGTTTTCTGTTTGTTGTGTAGTTTGTATAAATAATAACGCAATTCTTTCTTTATATATTTTATATTCTAATTTAGTGCTATATTGTGTTATTTATTGTTTTGAATAGTGAATATATTATTACAATGTATATTTGTGTAAATTATATTATGTTTAAATGTATATGGTGTAAACTATTGTTATTTATTTGATTTTGTGTAAATGTAATTGTGAATGATGTTCAAGCTAGGATCTATTGTGGCCATGGGTTTCTCTTCTGGTTGAGGCATAGCTGCTGGTATTACTGGCAGTTTGTTATTGTTAGCTATTTTAATTTTTATGCTAATATAATTTGTTTGGGTCCAGGCTGTTAGCCATGAACTGATGGTGTTAGTGCCATGGTTAATTAATTCATTTCTTGTGTTAATTTTATCAATTTAGGTCCTGGTAGTTAACCATGGACCGTTTGTTTGGTTATTTATAATTAGGTTTTGCTATGTAACAAGTTTGTTTAAAAAAAAAAAAAAAAAAAAAAAAAAAAAAAAATCTGGCTAGGTCATAATGGAACCTGGAGCGGTTTTTCTTTTGCACGCGTTGTCCACTCTCCCATGTTTATTTCATACTTGGAATTTGTATTCCGTCTTAGAGGATTTTTCTACTTTTTGTTTCCTTGTGTGCCTTGTCCTGCGGGTCCTATCGGGCCGGCGGGATTTCTGTGGCGAGGTTGGTTCCCAGTTAAAACTTGGCCGATACGCGAAAGCGGAGGGGGCCGTAGAGTTTAGAATTACTGTATGTCAATATTTTTTTGGATAATGTTCAATCGTCTACCGCATTAGCAAGACATTTTTTTTGTCTATTTCGTTGTTATGCACGTGACGCAAAATTAAAAGAAAAGAAACCAGGTGATCAGCATTTAATAAATTAAATTCTAAAAATGAATCGTTAAAAATTCACCAAAAATCAGAAAATGGAGGTAAAGATTCGAAAAAGATTTCGTTTTAAAGGAATTTTTATGATCTTTCTCGTGATATAAATTTTATGACCCCCAGATTATTATTTTAAATGTAAACTTTAAAGAATGTCACAAAAACAGCTTAAAAATTTAATTTAAAAAAAATCTAAGAATTTTTCAAAAATCTCTCTTAGTGCATCCTTACACTATAAGAAGAATCGCCATGCAAATTTTCAGTCCTTTATGTCCAGCAGTTTGGTCTGTGCGTTATATGTCAGCCAGTCAGTCACGGAACTGTTTTATATATATAGATTATTCTAAGACCAGTCTTTCCATTCTTAACCGAGAGATTACTTCTCAACAATTATCACACGGGTACAGCTTGCTCTGCCCACACTTGAGTCGCCCTCCAAAACCGAACAGCGTCCAACCTCTCACTTCAAAAACATTCTGAAAGGGGGCATGAAAATGACCTCACGGGACAAGTTTTTATCGAAAAGCCCTGCAGGGGAAAGCGTGGAGAAAAGTGCAAAAATCAGCGAATAAGATTAAATTATTCAGTTCAGCCTTTCTCCTCCACCTCCGTCAAGATTCAAGTCGTCTGATCCTCAAGGTAATGTTTAGCATTACACTTAATAACCAATTTATTGCAGTGCATTCTATTGTATTGTGTTTTTATACAATATTCGTCATTTATAAGTACAATTTCCTTATTTCAAAACATCTAACAAAAAATTGTGGGTTTTTTTTTTGTAGGGGGGGGGGGGGCGGAACGGTTAAATGTCATTTCAATTTATTTCAATTGGGAAAATTGATTCGACATCTGAGTGATTCGAGTTACGAGCTCCGTCACGGAACGAATTAAACTCGTAAGTCAAGGCACCACTGTATTTTTACCAAATAAATAAGTATTAAATTTTTTTCCCGAGACATTCGTAAAAGTTTTTAAGTTTAAAAAATAAATGAAATGATAGCATGTATATTTTTCACCTAACATTAAGCCGTATAATAATTTTTTATCGTTCTTATTTTTCGTTTGAAATACATTATGATAACCATTCTGCTTCATTCTCTTAACATTTATCAATTTTTCTTTCGCTGGAAATACAACTGGCTACTTCCGAGTGTTGAAACAAATGTTTTCTTCTTTCCGGGCATACGTGTGATCATTACACGTCTGAGCCATGGTATGATCTTTATTAATAAAACTCGGACACTCCCCTGACTGCAGAAGATCGGAGAATGAGATCCTTCACCCCACTTCACATTCTAACATATTTTTTTCATTTTTCCATCACCTAAAGTAGTACTGACTTGCCTGGAAATGGAATTTGGAACCTCTTGCATTCCAGACAATCGGGCTATTACACGGCTAAACTAGGTCTTCATCTTCATTACATAGGCCTTGTTGACATGTCCTGTTGACACAGACTGTTGACATGTCCTGTGATTGGTTTTAAGTATCACGTGGTCATTTCGTAGGAATGTGATTGGTTAACATTTTTATCTGTGATACTGTGCTCCGGAGGTAATGCGAACAAGGTCTCAATCTGCCTCTGATTTCGAAAAGTCCTCAGCTCTTGACCCCTAGTCGCGAAGTTCCTTGTTTGTTAGAGTCCGACAACAATGGCCACATGTTTGGCCATTTGTTCACTTTTCCTTCCTTAAAATACTACTGGCCAATACGAAAATCGTATCCGGAATCTCTTGTATTCAATTACATTACTCCCTGTGTCTTAATTTTCACTAATGAAATCTGCGCAACGTTAATTTTTCCCCGTAGATAGATGAAATAGTTTAACCATCTATCACACTTCTCAGTTTTCTCTTAATGGAAAAATTCTATGTCACATTATTCTATTTTACAAATTAACTTTTTTTATATATTATTGTACACGAGAAACAGCTTGCAGTGTGTGTATCAGCTAAAATATAAAATTCTGGTCATTAAAACCAAGTTTCTGTCGAAGTATACTTTTACAAGGTTCTGATTTATTAATTATAAACCCGAAAGTAGCTCTCGATTCAACGTGCAAACTTCTAGCGTAAATTAGATCTGCATGGTATTGCATTTCAGCTGCCATCTTTTTCAAGGCGAATTTTTAATACAGGAAGGGGGATTAGAAGTAATTTAAAAAAAAAAAGACGTTATGAGTTAATTTTTATCGGGAATTCGATATTGGAGGTGCTCTAACTAATTAAGGAAGAATTTTAAGCTTTAATTACCGTTAAGTAATAATACGGGATAAGAAATTATTTTTTTTTCGGAAGATGTTTCAGCAGTAAACTCATTTTAACTCTATTCTTTACGAAAAAGCCGGTTATTGGATCCAAAATCCTATTTTAAAGGATTGAACAGTTTGGAAAAGCATTGCCATAACACATATTATCGAAAAATTATCGTTTTTTTTTTTTGGCGTTCCCATACACTAGAGAATAGATTCCCAACCTTTTTACGTTTGTGGCACCTTTGGGAATGAGCTTAGAGACTTTGGGCACACTTATCTTAGATTTAAAAAAAATTAAAATATTAAATAATGCATATCAGGAACGTGTGAAATTTAATATCAAATATATATTTACTACGGGCTTGTGGCGGCCCCTGTGGTACAGCGCGCTGGTTTTCGGTGCTGAGGGTGCTCAGATCGAATCCCAGCGTTGCGCCACGAAAAATGCCTCCGTTCGTGTCGTCCCTTCATAGGGGGTAATGCTGTCCACCTATACGGTGCCCTCATAATAAAATGGACAGCAAAAACTGCGGCGTAGTTCAGACGAATGTTTCATTACAAGTGCCTCCGCATTGGTTTAAAAAAAAATTACTACGTTACTGATTTTATTAATTTATTGAAAGATATAAGTAAGAAATACTAGAATCGGATATATTAATACAATTTCAAAATTAGCCAAGGGATTTAGTGTAGTACCACTAGGGGTATGTAAATTTTGCGTAAAAAATATCGAAATTTCGCATAAAAAATAATTTCAATATATAAAATATCGCATTCATTCGCAAAAAATATGTATAAATTCAAATATTTCGCAATGGTCAATATAATGGTCAATGTATGCAATTAATGCCTATATATATATATATATATATATATATATATATAATACGACGATCTATATATACAATTGATGTAGAAAAAAAATATATATTTATAAAAAAATCATAAGGGATATTTTTATAGACAAAATAATGTCCAATCGTCTGCCGCATTAGCAAGAAAAAAAATATTTTTTTATCTATTTAGTTGTTATGCACGTGACTATAAATTTATTTAAAGTACCAGAAAAAGAAATCACGTGATCAGCATTTAATAAATTAAATTGTAAAAATTAATCTTTAAAAATTCACCAAAAATCAGAAAATAGAGGTAAAGATTCGAAAAAGATTTCATTTTAAAGGAATTTTTATGATCTTTCTCGTGATATAAATTTTATAACCCTCAAATTATTATTTTAAATGTAAACTTAAAAAAAGTTACTAAAACAGCTTAAAAATTTAATTTTAAAAAATCTAAGAAGAATTGTTTAAAAATCTCTCTTAGTGCACCCCTACACTATAAGAAGAATCGCTATGCAAAATTTCAGCCCTTTAGGTCCAGCGGTTTGGCCTGTGCGTTGTATGTCAGTCAGTGAGTCAGTTACGGAACTGTTTTATATATATAGATTACCTAATTTCGCTTAAAAATACAGACGTTTATCACCGAGTTTTCACCGAAAAGTAGTAAGAAACAATTTTCGCATTTATTCGCTGATATCAGCAAATTTCGCATTCATTCGCGTCTATTTCGTAAATACGAAAATTACGTATCCCTAAGTATCACACTAAAGGACTACAGGGAAAATCGCTAAAGATATATTTGTTTTATTAAAGCGAGTCTTGCGGTGCATGCACTACGTTGAAATGACTGTTTTGGGGCAAAATTTTGATTTTTTTTTTTTATTGCTCTATTTCAAAGGCCAATCTTTTAGTTTTCTAAAACTGCTTTACTTTTATTCGTACGATCATTGGCTGAGAATTTATGGCCATTTAATAAACCGAAAACCATATTAAAAGTTCGGAAATAGCATCTTTAAAGGCATTTTTTAGAAAACTCATTTTTCAATTACTTTTGTAAACGAGATAGTTAAAAATTTAAAAAGTTTTCAATATATTTTAATGAAATTTTGCAGTAGTGTTTTACATATTACTAACTATGTTTTTGCCTAAAAGCTAAGCTGTATGTGTTAACTTAATCATTCTACAGGTATCTGCGTTTATAAAAAGATTTTAAAAAATCAGTTTTTTCACTTTTTTGGTATATTTCAGTGGTTTTAGGAAATATTGTAAAAGTTTTACGTCAGAACACAGATAAGTGTTATAGTAGTATATAATATAAATGAAATTAAAATATATTAGTTGAATGGAGTGTAAGGTCTCTAGCTTAAGCACTAAATTCTACTAAAACTTTTTTAAAATTCCCTCTATTTTGTTATGAAATTTTTACTAAAATTATATTTTTTCATGATTTTATATCACATTTCAACTAATTTACTGACTGCTGATTCCATTGCTGATTTAATTCATTTATTGAAAGATATAAGTAACAAACAACACAGCACAGTGAAATATACTAATGCAGTTTCAAAAATAGCCATGGGATTCAATACAGTATGAAACTAGAGAACTAGAAAGGAAATATCTAAAAAGTGTTTTGTTTTATTAATGCGATATTCGCAACTGGTGGTTAGAGCACAAATGTTTGATATCAGACCGAGAAGTTGACGACGAAATACGCATATCATATTCAAGTCTCAGCAGTTTATTTCTTGCTTTGTCGAGAAGTTGACGACGAAATACGCATATCATATTCAAGTCTCAGCAGTTTATTTCTTGCTTTGTCGAGAAGTTGACGACGAAATACGCATATCATATTCAAGTCTCAGCAGTTTTTTTCTTGCTTTGTCGAGAAGTTGACGACGAAATACGCATGTCATATTCAAGTCTCAGCAGTTTATTTCTTGCTTTGTCGAGAAGTTGACGACGAAATACGCATATCATATTCAAGTCTCAGCAGTTTATTTCTTGCTTTGTCGAGAAGTTGACGACGAAATACGCATGTCATATTCAAGTCTCAGCAGTTTATTTCTTGCATTGTCGAGAAGTTGACGACGAAATACGCATGTCATATTCAAGTCTCAGCAGTTTATTTCTTGCTTTGTCGAGAAGTTGACGACGAATACGCATATCATATTCAAGTCTCAGCAGTTTATTTCTTGCTTTGTCGAGAATTTGACGACGAAATACGCATGTTCATATTCAAGTCTCAGCAGTTTATTTCTTGCTTTGTCGAGAAGTTGACGACGAAATACGCATATCATATTCAAGTCTCAGCAGTTTATTTCTTGCTTTGTCGAGAAGTTGACGACGAAATACGCATGTCATATTCAAGTCTCAGCAGTTTATTTCTTGCTTTGTCGAGAAGTTGACGACGAAATACGCATGTCATATTCAAGTCTCAGCAGTTTATTTCTTGCTTTGTAATTTATGGTCGCCACAACAGTGAAGGCTTGGACGCACAAATACTGAGTTGAAAAGAGCAAAAGTAGGTCTGTTGCTTTCTTCACTATTTTAGGGTACTCACCTGCCTGTCCAAGCCAAAAAACAGCCCTCGATGCCCCTTTTCTAGTAAACTTGAAGCGTGGAATCAGCGCTGATAGCCATGAATTCATCTCGTTCGCAAGCTGAGGACATCGATTTGTGTCACAATCTGTTGGGCGTGAGAGTAATTAATTCAACTTAATATTCATTTTAGGTAGACGCCACTAAGATTAAAAAAAAAAAAAAATCTCGCGGCACACCGTTTGGGAATTACTGCACTAGAGTTTCATTTGGTTTGCCTGTACTTACAAACGGGATATATATGCCAAAATAAATACTCTTACTAGTAGAAAGACTGGTGTTTAGCGCTGCTGTGAACTAACCCTATTGGATTCGCTCTCATCAATGTTAACCTATGGAGAAAGTTCGACGATGTTAAGCCGGCCACAGCCTTCGCTTATACGGCAATTTACTGAAGTCAGGTCGTCTCGCTCATCTGGGTCCCACATTCTCGGTGGGCGAGCAAAAGACACCCACTCCCCAAGCTGAAAAACTAGCTAATTTTGCATTTGCAAAAATTAAATCTATGCCCCAAATTTGTGACCGCACAACAAGCGTTTCGACCAAACTACGCTATTAATTTGAATACACTTTCGAATTTGAACAACTTTTCGTTCCCAAGGTCCTGTTAATCTATGGAGAAAATGTGTCTACTACTGATAGCTACATAAATGCTGATAATACAATAAAAATGGTATCAGATAGCCTCAACTTTTCTGCATCTTGCAATAGGATTCATCTTATAAATTGCGTACACTAAAGGAATTGATCAGATATTTTTCCCGAAAAATTTAAATTTAAAAATACATACATTAGAAAAAAAACAGGAAAATGCTCCAAGATGTAAATTTTTTTCTGTATTACGGAGTACAATTTAAAAAAAAATCTTTCAATCCAAGTCGGCAATCCTTTGGTACATTTTCTCCATGGGTTAGCTTTGAGTTGAGCGAATCCAATAGGGTTAGTACAGAACAAGCAGCCTTAAGAGAAAATTTTGCTCTAATATAATAAAAGTTTCTAATTTATTAGTAAATTACATTACCTTTGTTGAATATTGAGGATTGAACACTTTTTTAAATTTTTTTCAAAAAATTATTTAAGGAAAAAGGAACTAGAAAACCCCCCCATCTTTTAGCAAAGCTTACAATGTTTAACCACCTGTATTATATATGTGGTATTTTCTTAAAATAGTTACGTTTATATTTTTTTCCTAGACAAAGGGAGAACTATATCATTGTTAATTAAATATTCAATATTTTTATACTGTTAATTAAATATTCAAGTTTTTGAGGAACTCTGTGCATTTTTTTAACATTATCATATAAAATAAACTTAAGGGTCCTTCAACTTTTCCGGAACGAGGACCATAAAATTTAAATTTATACCCTAACACAGGCTTCACAACCGTTTAATGGATGAATCGCCAGTTCAGTATCTATATACGTTCTACTTTCTGAGACAGAAAATAATACGACACTTGTATGCTTCTACATGACGGGTAAAATTGACTCGCATCTAGGGAAATGTACTCGTAATGCTGCAGGGATGCATGTCAACGGGGTCTTTACGAGAAACTTGACATGTCCGACTAAAGCTACTTGAACAGGGGCAATTAAAGTGTCTTCCACATGCTTTTCTGCCAAAAACGTGGTTTTGATTTTATGTTCCCGGTAGAAACACATTGTATTTCGTATCAATTATTGTTTGGGATTTTTAAAATTCATACTCGTTCCCAGAAACAAGAGCTAACACACCTTAAGCAATAAATAGTTACACACCCCATTTAACAGTGACAGCGGATTCTGTAGATAGGGGTTTTCAACCTTCACGAACTGGCGGCCTGTCGAAGTCATGAACCTAAACGGACCACACAGCAATCGGATGAGCAGTCGAAAGCACGTTCAATAGCAATATTTTATGTACTTTATGCTGATGAGCTGTAGTCTTAAGGCTGCTGTGTACTAACCCTATTGAATTCGCTCACCTAAACCTTTAGCTTACGGGGACATTTTTCTGATTCCCTCTTTATAATGAGAAATTTCATACCCCCTTTGTAAGAACGGTTATTAAGGAGGTTATATATAAATAGATAAACTTAAACTCACGGCGCAACAGTCCGATGTGGACCAGGGCCGGCGGTACCCATCTCCGCTTTCGTAACCGTGGGCTTGGGGTGCCATACAGCATATGTCTCAGTCAGGTGGTCAACCTGACGTGGGACCCCTAGAGTTTAGTTCCCAAGCATGCTTGGTCCTCATTTTATCGACCCACTGAAGGGATGAAAGGCTGAGTCGACCTTGCCCAATCACAGGGTTGAACCCTGGACGTGTGGGATGGCAGCTTGACGCTTTTAACCACTACGCCACCGGGCTTCTCATATATATATATATATATATATATATATATATATATATATATATATATATATATATATATATATATATATATATATATATATATATATATATATATATATATATATATATATATATATATATATATATATATATATATATATATATATATATATATATATATATATATATATATATATATTTTCATTCATTCTTGGACCCATATTCTTGGGATACATCCTATCCTACCCCGTAAGGAAAAGGTTAATGTTAATATGTTAATCTATGGAGAAAATGTGTCCAAGGATTGCCGACTTCGATTTAAAGAACTTTTTTTTTCTTTAAATTGCACTCCGTAATAGAGAAAGAAATTTTACACCTTGGGACTTTTTTTTTAAAAATGCAAATATAACTTTACCATATTTTCCCCCCTAATAATTTAAATTTTATAGTGATTTAAACGCTCTTCAATTTCTTTGTGGGTCGAAATTTATAAAATGAAACCTGCTGCATGGTGCAGAGAAGTCCAGGCTATCTGTAAATACCATTTTTATTATCAGCATTTATGTAGCTGTAGTTGGTACACAAATTTTCTCCATAGGTTATCATTGACGTGAGCGAATCCAATAGGGTTAGTACACAGCAGCCTTAAAGAGAAAAATTTCATACTTTTTAATTTGATTTAAGCTACATAAACAAACGTAATTGCAAACAGACTTCATTTTTTTTTCTTTCTGTCGGACACTTATTTTTGTTTTCACGTGCTGTGTAAAAACGCTATAAACTATATCTATGGTGCCCAGTATAAAGGACTTAGGTAAAAAAAAAAGGGATTTTTTCGATATTTGTTACTATTAATAAAAAGCAAAAATCTTTTGACTTGTATAAAAGGCTTAAGTCTATCAATTTTGTATACAAAATTACATTTCTCTGTACAAAAGACTCAAGTCGAAATTATAGTTCTGCGATTGGTATAAAAGCCAATAACTTGGTATATTTAAATCACTGTTTTTGACTTCAGCCCTTTATACCGGGCGCTATAGATATATCAATATATTTCATTTATCTTCGTATTCCAAGATAAGAAATAACACCTAATAATTAGTAGTTTAAATACGCTTTATATTTTACCTTGTTAACGGGAAGTGCTGTAAAACCGTGTCGTAACACTGTACGAACTTCTCGCAGGCTGGAATAGTGGTGGATAATGGAACAAATAAAACTTGATTGAAAAATTTTTTTTTCCTCCGGTAGTTCGCGGTCTTTATACCCCTTTCCATTTACAGTCTGCAGGTAACGTGCTATTTTTAGAAACTTCTTCGAATTTTAACTTCCACTTTAACTTAAATTGACGTGAACTGGTTCAGCGGATCGTTAGACACGGGTTGAAAACCCCAAGTGTAGAGTATTACCTGCCACTCAAGCGATCTTATTGCCATTTGGTTACCCGAGAATGAGATGCAAATCACGCCTTTACAGCGCCACGTAGAAATCTCATGCATGGCTAAGAATCATTGCACTATAATTTCAGAACTTTTTTTTAATTTTAGAGACGATGAGCTACATAAGAATACTAATGCTGATATAGAGCAATGTTAAAAAGTTTCCAATTTTTGAGTGATATTTATGTTAGAAATTTTCAAAGATATAACGCGTAAGACATGCTGAAGTAGTTTTGTAGCAGCATGTACTGTGAACTCCTGACTCAGTGGTTTTGTTGGCTTCTGAAATATTTTTTATCTGAATAAAATTGGCAACATTGTTTTCCCCAATGAAAACGATTTTTATTCCATTTGTAAAATGAGACGGTGAGAGATGGAATGAAATACGTTCCTGTGTAATAGTCGTGTTTTGTGCAGTGATTTGAGTCTTTTTATTGTGTAAACTTCGACGAAGTTTTGATAGTATTGTTGTAACCCTAATGAGTTACAGTTCTAACCAAAATTTTTTCTTTATTCTCACCTCATAAGCAACAGGAAAAGAAATTCTGGGCTAAAATAAAAGATATTCCGACTGTGTTTATATAGTACATATATTTTAATCCAAAGAGAATAAATAATGAATCTTTTCTGTTAATTGAGTGTTCTGAAATAAAAATTACTATGACATGGCTTACAGTGAATAATTTTATTTTTTTTCAAACCTGGAGAAAAATAAGATAAATGAACACTATTTCTTGTTGAACTGAGAGAAACATTATTAAATTTGTCCTTTACTTTTGTTAACGTAGGATTACGTTCCTCCATAATGGTCCTCCGGAAAGCAAAATTTCAGATGTCCTGGGTCGCGAGTTATAATTTTGGCAGCGCGCCAAACCCAGTCTGTATCGTATGGGCAAGCAGTAAACAGTAAAATAGAAAAGTACCTAAAATCTTGCATCAAAATTTTGATATATATATATCATACATATAAACATAAAAAAGAGATTAGCAACGATAAGTAATCTTTCGTTAATAACCCGCGGTAGTTTCGGTAGAAGAGACTACCTGAAATAATTTTTTTGTTAAAAAAAACTTTGACCATTTAATTTTTCTTTTGTGTGTATCAGAAACACCCTAAATATATGTTTGCTTTATAGAGTATTAGACATTTCACTGTTGATTTCCGTATATTTCGGGCTATAAGACGCACCGGACGATAAGACTTTTTATGTAAAAAGGCGTGTCTTATGGTACGAAAAATACGGTCCATCATTGCACCTCTTTCTTCAGACCAAACCATTACTCATGACAAAGAGCACACTTAAGGCTGCTATGTACTAAGAAATAAATCGTATTTCCCTTTTCCTCTTCTTGCAGACTCTTGTGGTGGGAGGAGTCCAGTTGACAGTTCGAGAATTCCACCCCCCCCCCCTTAGGATTGACATTTTGAGGGATTGTAATGGCTCTCTCTCTATAGGGGGGGGGTTAACCGCTACCCCCCAATTTTTTATTTAAAATATATTTTTGTCAACTATTTACAGGTACATAAATGCTGATAATCAAATAAAATTGGTATTGTCAGATAGCCTGAGCTTTTCTGCAAAGCGCTACAGCCTTCATTTAATAAATTTCGTCCACCGAAGGAATTTATGAGCGTTTAAAACACACTATACCAGATTTTTCCCCCAAATAATTTAAATTTTAAAACATTAATTGCATTTGAAAAAAAACGAAAAGTGTACACAAATGTAAAATTTCTTTCTCTATGACAGAGTACAATTTAAAAAAAAATCTTTGAATCCAAGTCGGCAATCCGTGGACAAATTTTCTCCATAGGTTAACATTGAAGTGAGCGAATCCAATGGGGTTAGTACATAGCAGCCTTAAGACGGGAGTGAAAGTGCCTGGTAGACAGAAAATACATACCGACCGATCGCTTGGAATTCAGATTAAAATACGAATTCAATCCTCCTTTCTTTCCATGAACTTCTATGCTCCTCATTTCGAAGACTTGAACTTCTAAGTAGTCGTTTCTTTATCAAACAATTCATTTCGTTTATAACAGCATTTCCATGTGTATTTCATTACCAAACTAGGACTGATGACAAATCGGCTGGGACTTTGAGGCGTATCTCGAAACTGGTAGGATACCAGCCAAACCCAGATGTTAAAACAGACAATAAAAACTTATTTAAAGACGTAGATGAAAAAAAAGGGGGACAGAAAACTATTACTTAAAAAATTAAAGGGAACATTAAGTGGGGTGGGAAGGTATAGAAGTTTAAAAAATTTCTTCAGAGATACGCTTGGTTAACGAGATATGAGCCCGAATAATTTTGAGATTAATCGATCCCGGCCAGCCCTATAGCTCGATCTGTATATTTGTGTCTCATGCAGTTTGTGAGTTTAAAATTAATTTTTTTTGCCTCGATAATATATGAACTCTTGATTACATTAAAAAATATTTTAATGTAAAGGTTCATTTACGTTAATATTTAAAATTTTTGAATCTCTCCTTTTTTCTGGACTCCATTGTTCGATAAGCCCGAAGTGTTTATTAAAGTACTAGGTGAAGTACCCGGCGTTGCCTGGGATTTTAAGAATGTTTATTAACCAAAATCAATTTAAAAATTAACACAGTATAAATAACATAGAAAAAATATGTGAAATGTTATACACATCTCAGAATTTAGGAATTTCAGCCTTTCATCATTGTACCACTAAAATCTGAAAAGTAAAAATGTCAAATTGTCTAATGTTTGTTAAGCAAAATTAATTTAAAACTAAACAGTATAAATAACATAGAAAAAAAACGCGTGAAATCTTATATACATGAATAAAAGGAAAACCCAATATATAAATTTACTCGCCTATATACATAAATGTACAAATCGGGATGTCGAGATCTGACTGAGCTCGTCTCGCCTCAGGTTTACTTATAGAAGGAATAGAATTGTTTCATTCACCTCTTTTAGAATAATATAAAGGAAAAGATGATGGAATATCGCGCATTGCCCTTCTTGGTCAAACATCAAAAGGATGATGCTTTCACTTTGTTGTTTCTTTATCTTTGAGTAAATTTTTATTATTACTTGATCAATCCTTTGTACAGCAGATTTTTCACAGTTCATAAATTCAAATTATAGGTAAGGCTTGACGTTTTATGGATGGGGCGTATTTATGCGAGTCTTTTGTCACCCTGGAAGTATGAAGCTAGGTACCGTGAACTCCGTAAATCACTTACTTGGAAGTCGATGTCAAAGCAGTTAAAAGAGAGAAAAAATTGTCATCAGCCTGCCTTAAAACGTACCCCATCTTGCCCTGCTAGCAGGGCAAACACAGACAAGGTGAAGACATTCTTACAAGGTGATTTTAACCTTCATCCGCGGAGGACTAGAGTTCTTTAAACCCATCGAGTCCAGCTGCTGTAGCATCCGCACAGTTGAGACTTACCTTTTTACCACTTTCTCAACATTCCAACCGGAAACGGAACCCTAAAAACTCCCGAAAACTGGAAGCTGCTACTTCTTTTCCTTTGAAAAAAGGGGTTACGAACCCTTTTTTTTCCCTAGAAGCTGCAAGGAGGAGTGCAAAAAGTTTCAAAACTTATCCTGGACGTACCCCAGAGAAGTTCCGTTTCACAGGTGGTTGTTCGCTCAACCCCTCTGCGGAGCGTTAACCCTTGAATGTAGCCATTTTTTTTTTACCCCTTTTCTCAAAAAGGGGTCCCCTGAACCGGGTGTTGGAGTCCTAGCCTGGGACTGATCCGGCGTGGGGTGAAGATCCTGGGACGTTTTTTTTTTTAACTTTTGCGCAACGGTTGTGGAAGAGAGCTTTTTTCGCTTTCCCGTGGGGTCATAGAACGGAGCCGAAAGGGGTTTTTGAACCCCTTTTTAATGTACGTTCCAAGACAGACCGTGGCTGTTTTTTTTTTGCTACCCCTTTCCCGGTTTTTTTCGCCGATTAAGAGTTATTGAACTCGGGTCGAGGGCAAAAGTGACGGCGATTGAGGGATTTCCTGTAATTTTGGTTTTTTCATAGTTATTACGCGGTTCTCTGGGGGCAGTTTTAAGGACTCTTTCTTGAGGATTGCCAGGTGACGGTAAATCTATGAGTTTCCTCCGCACTCTCCATGAACTCAAGTTTTTGGCGCAGTGTGTTTGAATTTAACCTGTGCGAGGGAAAGAGAGTTTTCGTGTCGGAGCTAAGTGAGATCTTGACATTTAGCTTTGTGTTCATTCACAGAGTCAAGATGTGTGTTAGGACAGTTGCCTGATTTCCCGTGTTAGTGGTCAAAGAACTGTTGGCAACCATTTCATTGTTTAGCAGCAATGCTGATTAGCGTTCCTGGTTCTTCCTTTCTTTTTTTCCTTTCTTAAAGATTGTTATGTTTACTATTAGGTCGAACCCGCTGTTTAGGTCGGACTGTTAGGTCTGATTTCGTGGTAATTGAAATGAGATTATGCTTTTGGCTTTACCGTAGGGTTTTCGCTATAACATTCACAGAAATCGAGCGACTGCATAAATTTCTAAGATACTTTTACCATTATGGTCTCACAGGAAGAAACCTGTTAATTACATCCTTTATCGCACCTTTTAGTTTTCACTGAAACCTGAGTTGAAAATTCATTATAATAGAACTGCTTTAAGATAAATGATGTGTATAACAAACTAACTGATTTAGCCTTTCTTTTATTCATTTGAAGATCTCTATTTGTCTGGACTTCATAAGGGCCCGCCGTGTTGTATGATTCCACACTGGCATCCGCCCAAGATGTTTTGAATAATTTTTTGGCAATTTTATGTACGTCGCACGAATTTTGATTTTCTGGCCCTTACTCGTGCAAAGTTATACTTCTGCATGGGCTAAAAGATAAAAATAATATTCACATAAAAAGAGCAGTAATTACTTTCTGGCTTAACAATAAGGTTTTTTTTTTGTTTGTTGTTAGTGTTTTCTTTTTTTTTTAAAATTCTTTAACTATTTTTTAACTATAGGTCACGATATTCCCTTTCTCAAAACTGGAATATTATGCATTTTACTGGCATGTTTTATTCGCGTTTTTCGAGGAAATTAAAAAATAGCTGCTAACAATATCCATTTTGTAAACTCTTAAAATTCTTTTGCTAACAGTTTAGTTTCGGCTTTTTAGAGAATTCAAGTAAGTATTTTTCTTTTATACAATTTTCGAAACAATGAAGTTCATTAATATCTTGGTAGATATATTTGCCCATGGATTTGAATTGCTCCATGTTTATGTTACTATGTTATTCTTGAAATGTAAAGTTTATTAATTTCTCATTTTTCCGTATTAGACTAGACCTATATTTCCAGAATTGTGACTTTTTTTTTTCAATTGAAGTTCTTTATTCAGCGGTATGGAATTACCCGATGTATTGCCCGAAACTCATTCAGGTCATTGTAAAAGTACTTTTCGAACAAAGCAGTGTTTCGTTGATCAAAAATTTCTCCAATTCTTCCTTTCCTTTATCATAAACTAGCTGAAAACCCGTATTTCGCTACGGAGTGCATTCAAATTAAATACAACGGTCAATGTATGCAATCGATATAAAAAAAAAACAACGACGAAAAAATATATTTATAAAAAAATCGTAACGGATATTTTTATAGACAAAATAATGAAGAAAATAATATTAAAATTAAATCTAATAGAACATACTGAAGAATATAGTACAGTTAATATAGTACAGTTTGAGGAACATTTCTTTTTCTGTATTTTAATATGTTTTTGGATAATGTCCAATTGTCTGCTGCATTAGCAAGAAATTTTTTTTTTGTCTATTTCGTTGTTATGCACGTGACGCAAAATTAGTTTAAAGTGTCACAAAAAGAAAAGAAACCACATGATCAGCATTTAATAAATTAAATTATAAAAATTAATCTTTAAAAATTCACCAAAAATCAGAAAATGGAGGTAAAAAGATTCGAAAAAGATTTCATTTTAAAGGAATTTTTATGATCCTTCTCGTGATATCAATTTTATAACCCTCGGATTATCATTTTAAATGCAAACTTTAAAGAATGTTACAAAAACAGCCTAAAAATTTAATTTAAAAAAATCTAAGAAGAATTTTTCAAAAATCTCTCTTAGTGCACCCCTACATTATAAGAAGAATCGCCATGCAAAATTTCAGCCCTTTAGGTCCAGCGGTTTGGTGTGTGCGTTATATGTCAGTCAGTTAGTCACGGAACTGTTTTATATATATAGATTGTCTCCCGCATTTGCGTGTAAAAACAGAAGTTTATCCGGCGCCGGTCAATAATGTGCTAATTTAGAAAGGGTGAAAAGTGAGAATTTTTTTTAAATCTTACCATACTAACTAAGAACCGAACAGGGGAAGTCAAGTTTCGGCTGAGTTTGCAGGTTTTGCTACGCAGCGTCTGGTCTTCAGGTTCACCAAGCTTCTGGTCTCACGACCGGGAAGCATATAATATGTGAATTACCCTATCGCGTTTTTATGATAGTGATAACTTTATGTTAGGCGTATGTACTAATACTGGAAGCCTCCGCAAAACAGACTTCCATTTAAGAGTATATTCTCCAGGACGTTGACTGTGAACGACATTCACGCGTAAATTAGAGAAAATTTTCCACATTTTTATGAACAAAACGCTTTTTGTTATTTACCTGTGCATAGCAGAATAATGGTGTTTTTTTTTCAGTTACAGAATGTATATGGAATGTGCAAAGTTTATGAGTATTTAAAATTTGTCACGCGTTTGAAATTTTAGAAATAACCTTTATCATTTTCAGTTTCCTTAAAGTAACGTAAGTTTTTGATTTGTTTTGTTATGTATTTTTAATGAAAAGTATACATTTTATTATTTTTTTTCTGTTTATTATCTAATATTTTAACAATTTCATTTTGTTTGCGATGAACTCCTTTTCACTTATGTCAAGTGAAATGACCAGAACAAATTACATTCCTTATTGTTATAAGTAGTAGTTTAGTTTTAATAAATTTTTTTTCATTTTATTAATTTATTTTTTGTTGCGCTTTTTACGGATTAAATCAATTCCCTTATAACGAATTTTCTTTCTAAGGAAGTTTTAAAAGTGAAACGATGAAACTTCTTCAAATAGAGACGGTAATGATAGATGCTCTTTCAATTGCATTTTTTTAAAACAATATCTATGGTGACCGGCTTAAGTCAAAAAAATGGATTTCTAGATATTTGTTAGTATTGATAAAAAAAATCTTTTGACTTGTATAAAAGGCTGAAGTCTATCAATTTTGTAAACAAAAGTACATTTCTTTGACTCAAGTCGAAATTATTGTTCTGCTATTGGTATATAATCCAATAACTTGGTATATTTCAAGCACTGTTTTTGTCTTAAGGCGACAATGGATCTTCAGATTGACAAAAATATGTCCCCAAAAGATTTTTTTTTTCTTTCAGAAAATGATTCTGCAACTCCTCAGCTTTAAATTAAAAAAAAATATGTTGATCCTATCATTATTAACCGAGTTATAAGTATTTTTTTCAAACGTAAACAATGGAAATGTTAAACAAATTAAAACCTTAAATGCTATTTTCTCAAAACAAGTTTTCATGTCGCTTCGGTAAGTTCAAAATGTTCCATGCGTCATAATTTTTCTTAAATTTTCATAAAATTTCATAAAATGATTATTTATATATATGTTAGAATAAAACTTAGTAATCAGTTCATTATACTATTTTAAAACAACTTAAAATTTGTATAATAAAATAAATTTTTTTGATAAAATTTTGCATAAAATGACCTATTTTTATCGATTTCTTTTCTAGTTTTTATGAATAAGACTGTCAATCAAATATTGCTACTAACTTTTATTATAACTATATAAAGCTAGCTTAAAAGAGAAAATTAGATATATGAGACAAAAATTAACGCGCATGGAGCACTTTTAAATAGAGTCATTAACAAACTGATTTTAATTAATATCTTAATTAATTACATTCTGATTTTTTTGTTAAATTTAGAATTTCCATTTCTAAACAACACTGTATAAGTATACAAAATTTCATAGCAATTGGTTAATAAATTTAAAAAAAAAGTTTTTCATGGTCCATTGTCGCCTTAAGCCCTTTATACCGAGCACCATAGATATGTCATTCCTGTGTAGATAAACCTGTGTGTATGTCATTTGTTGTTACATTTTTTGGTGGAGTAAAGCAGTATTTTAGTTAAAATTCTGAAAGAGATTCTTATAAAGGGTGCTCTGGGCAGGCAGTCGCGAGAGACTTGCGATAATATTGCGACTGAGTCAGGTGGCTGCGGAATTCAGCTTAACCCCAGTTTATATCCTGCGATTCGTACATCTGCTTGAAAATTATAGAATGGAAATGTAATATAAACTAAGCTTCATTTTTCTTGTTAACTTAATCGCCTCATATAGAAGCTTCCGTAAATTCATATTATTGGGAGAAAGGAAATCGTCTGCGCCGAAACAAAAATATTGTCCTTTTTATTTATACAGCAGGTTAATGTAACGGTACCAGTCTGGTTAACTGTTTGGTTGTTATTTTAAGTACCTTTAATTTATTTTGAATGGTCAGCGTGTGATTTAGTTTTTTTATGATGGAATTTTTGACTGGTTTGATGAATAGGCTCTATTGGTGTAGATGATGTTTTATGGATATTCTTTAAATAACAAATGCTATTCCCTTGTAGTTAAAATTACTTCGTTTGTAACACTGAATAGGGAAATATTTTAATGTTAAAAGAGATTCTGTGCTCTGTGCTGTCACAGCGATAAAGGACTTGAGGTAAAATTGTATTTGTAGAATGTCGAATTCAACGTAATGTTCGAGTTTGTATCCTTTGATTCGTATGTTTAGTCGAATTTTTAGGAGGAAATTGTGATATAATGTAAGCTTTATCTGTATTGTTAACTAAAACCTATTCCCTTGTTGAAAAAAGCTTCTTTTAGTTCATGTTATTGATAAAAAGGAAATAGTCTGCTCCGATATACAGTGTGTCCGACCTAAAAGTATAAAAAAGTTATTGCTTACTTTTACGTAACTACCCATTAGAATTAAAAAAAAAATATTTAAACAGAAAGAACATCTCACCAAGTTTTAATATAAATCATAGACTTCGATCATAGTATCATAGATTTCGACGTGTGCATCTTTTGTAGCATGACAAACATGAAAATGGTAATCGAGTTCTCTCCAAGTGTTTCGTAGCATATCAGGAGTGATTACACGAATTGCTTGAAAGATACGCTTCTGCAACTGATCCACAGTTTAAATTTTTTTTGTTTCTACACGACGGATGTAATGAATCGCCAAAGCAAAAAAAGTCTAATAACGCCTGTTATGCTACGAAACACTTGGAGAGAACTGGATTACCATTTAGACGTTAGTCGTGCTACACGTCGAAATCTATGATACCATGATCGAAATCTATGATTGATATTAAAACTTGGTGAGATGCTCTTTCTATTTAATAATTTTTTTTTAAAAATTCTAATGGGTAGTTCCGTAAAAATAAGACATAACTTTTGGATACTTTTAGCCCGGACAACCCTGTATTTATAATGTTTCTGCTTTAATGCAGGATTAATGTAGGGATACTATCCTAGTTAAGTGTTTCAGTATTATTTTTAGACACATTTTATTTAGACTGGTGATAGGGTTTAACTGACACTCTCTGATCCATTTTTCTTGAAGAAGTCCGGACATCTTGTAATCCATTATAGTGTGGAGAAGTTTTGTCCTTTTTTAGAGAGCTATAGTCATCTTTAGGCTACACAAGAGCGAAACAATCTCTGGTACCGAAAGATTAAACGACTACAAGGACCCATGCTAATTACGTATCTCGAACCTGTAGACTCTGGCACCGAAGCTAGAACCTTAGAACTCCAGAATCACCCGTATCCTCAATCGTTCAGAGAGATCAGTTGCCGTTAAATGGCGCGTAAGATAAAACGTATTTGGCCATTCTTAACTCGTTTCCATTAACAGATTTTTTTAAAAAATGAAATCATTATGACCTCCTGCTTATTGCTGATAAATCACTCGTGATTGAGAAATTAACCTTTTCAGCGCTAGGAACCATAAACATTCTGAAAAATCGTTCACTGTGTGCACCCATTTATGTGTTTTCTCACAGCTATTCAGTTCGGGCTAGGAATGCATACAAGCGTTCTATACCAACAATGCTCGTGTGCCTAGCCATAAATATAAAAAAAATTTTTTTTTTAAAATTGTAAGAATTGTGTATTTACCGCGCATTTGTTAAGAGACTGAGTCGCACTTTTTATTGCGAGTTTTGATATAGTTAATGTAAGCACAATCAGTTAAATTTTTTTTCAAAAACGTCAAACTTATTCTGCCCATCATGCACATTGTCATAAAAAATGGGCAATCCGTAGCGGACGTTTAACTTCAAACAGCTCAGCACTGAAAGGGTTGAGTAGTACCGAAACGGCCTTGTAAAAGTTTTGATCAAATTCATCATTTGGCTAGAAGATGATCATGGCCAAAATTATGACATCTGGGGGGCTTAATCATGCATTTTTCTGTTTGTAGGCCCTCTACCATAAAAAAAATACTTGCTTGCTTCAGCTGCTAGTAAGATTTTTGGCTGCAAGATTGTGAAAGCTATAAAACTGCTAAATTAGTCCTTGTATGCTAAAAGTTTGGAAGGAATAAAACTGCCATTAAGTTATTTCCGGCAAAGAACATTCATTTTCCAAGGAAAAAAAAACAATTTAAAAATTTTTCAGCCTATCAGCATTCATTTTCATATCAGTACGGGGAGACTATGGAGTTTTAATGACGAAGCAACGAAGTGATATGAGTTGCCTATTCCCACGATATATGACCTTTATTTGCGTTAATAAATTTGAGTTTGATTGTTAAATTTACCAATAAAAAAAAATTAGGTGTGAATTTATTTACTCTAGACGTAGGAAATAAATTCCCCCTTTATTTTATAGGGGCCTGAAATCTCGCCATATGGCGTTAACTCCTGTAGCTCTGTAAGTCCTAAAATAATTCGTACCTGCGCTACTCCCTGCGAGGTGGGATTGCATCGCGACCGAAGAACGATAGAATCATCAGGTACTACGATTTGTTGGATGCTGATAAGGCGGGACTAGGGATACGACATCGATGTCGATGTTTTCAAAACATCGATTTATTGAAGCCGATTGTTTTTAACATCGATGTTTTGTGATCGATGTTTTACGTTGTCTCGATGTTTTTTTTTAAAATGAAAATGTACCATAATAAAAAAGAAATTTCCCACGTAGCATAATTTTCCCACTCAGTAAATGTAAGTCTGAATTCTGAAAAGGACGAATACAAAAGGGGGAACGATTAGAGACAAATGGCAATGAACAACCAATGAATAATAATGATATGCCCCAATAGCCCCAATAATTGTTATTTACAGTAAAGAAAAAATAAGCTTGTTCAGTTTTCCCCCATACGTTGGTTTTGCATCAGTACTTCAAATTGGTGTAAATATATGTAATTTTCTTTTGTATTATTTAATTTGAAAAAAAAGATTTGTTAATAAATTGCAATAATTTCTTCCTCAATTTTCTGGTAAAAGTAATAAGATATGTGATGGAAATTCTGCGATATGCGCTGACTCTAGCAACCAAGTTTTTGACATTTGTGTCAGCCCAACCTGAGAGTAAAATTACCCCCCCCCCCCTTCCATGACTAACCGAAGTAACATTAATCTTAAAAGTTACTAAACCAGTTTTAAAAAAGGAAAATTCATAAACATCGATGTTTAAAAACATCGATGGTTTTGGAGCGATGTTTTATTAGCATCGATGTTTTAATATTGAATATCGATGTTTCAAAACATCGATGTTTTGTTGTCGATGTCGCATCCCTAGGCGGGACGACGTAATACTTTAGACTTACTCTAGACGTGGAAATTTTTTTCATTGAAATTTTGGAAGGAATAAAATTAATAGTATTTTATTTCCGGTCGAGCGTATTCATTTTCCATGAAAAGGTAAAAATTTTGAATTGATCAGCCAGTCAGTATTCATTTTGGTTTCAAAACTTAGGGGCTAGAAGGCTTTAATTCATTTGTTAGATAAATCGGGATGTTGAAGCGGTTAAGGTAAGGAGGAACATGGGCTCCGAGAATCGGTTAGATATGGGGACGTTGGTGAAGAAGAGTTTTAGAGGCATAACACTTCCGTGGTGCATTTAAATTGAACCCTTATAAAATCTCTCTTTATTGTTTCTTAAGCACGTTTAATTTATATGAGCGCGTACTAAGACCTTCCCCAAGTCTAGCCAAAGTTAATAAATTAATGAGGTAACGTATGATATTTGAAAATTTAGAGAGGAAGTTCATTACTAAATTATTATTGACTTCACGATTACACAGTAGCAGTATGCCAACTATAAATTCTAGAAATATTTTCTGCACCTGTTTAGGTGAAACGCGATGTCTAGGCCCATCAGATATTGAAGGGGAAGGACTCGTGGTCTTACGAACTCGGTACGAATTTTTTTTTTCACCGGGCTGATTCCTAGCTTACGTGATTTGGTGTGAAAAATATCAGATATTTTACTTTCGTGTATAATCTTACTGCGGGAAATGATCACCCCTTTACGACTTTTTCGGCCAGTTCGGAATGTGGCATAAGACAATTTTTTAAAATCCATATGCAGTGGAATCTCGATCTATCGTTTTTCAAGGGACCGACTGAACTGAACGATAAATGCGGAAACATAACAAAGCAATATGATCGTTGGGACTGGATAAAATGAACGACACATACGGAAAAACGATGGATCCGAAAACGATCGATCGAGATTCCACTGTATATATATATATATATACATATATTTATATATATATATATATAATATAATATTTGATGATGCTACTGATAATCTTTAGTGAGAATTTATCGACCCAGCGCAGGAATTTGAAAGGTCTGTGATTTTCGTTTCAGGAACTACAGTCAATTTGCTGTGACTCTTTGAACTACCCTCGTATAATATATCAGAGTTATTAAAGAATATATATATATATATATATATATATATATATATATATATATATATATATATATATATATATATATATATATATATATATATATATATACAGTGGAATCTCAATCTATCGTTTTTCAAGGGAGCGACTGAAATGAACGATAAATGCGGCAAAAAGGATAGATGCGGGAACATAACAAAAAAATATGATCGTCGGGACTTGGTGGAATAGACGACACATACGGGAAAACGATGATTCGGAGAACGATCGATCGAGATCCCACTGTATATGTATATTTTCGTTGTATCTACGTGCGGTTAAAAGTCTTTTTTTTATTTTTCAAATACAAAAACAAAAACCCTCTATATATTTATTACTGTAAAAATTTGATGCCGTAAATTCAAGAGAAGGTCAAAATGGCAACAGAAAATGCAAGCAATGTAACGAGTTGAGTTTGTTACGGAATGGATAAAGCCTGAGAAAATCGGTATAATTATTGTGATCACCGTAGTGAATTTTTTTTTTTCTTATAGTGATTTTGTTCTCCCCGAGTTGAAGTATGTCTTGAATTTCTTTCATTCATCAAGATCATTGTTTCAGTTTAAGGGATTTTTTTTTCTGATGACTGTACACGATAGGTCGCTGTCTAAAAAATGAAAAATAACTTAAAAAACAGGGCGGGCCTTAGTGCATGAAATGTGTGGGAAAGCTGCGTATGATTATCAAAAAATTTTCAAAACACGACTTAATTTACCGATTAATATTCTGCGGTATAAAGTATGGCGGGGGAGGAATATAATTTATATTTTAAACTATCAGAGGATGGTTTTAATGCATAGATGCGACGAAAATCGCGAGAACATTTTTTTAACCATTATTTCACCGAAGAAATTTTTTAAATAGATTTAATTAAATTTTACTCTTATAGAAAGTATGATTATGCGTATTGGTTTTTTTCTCCGTAATAATCAGTGTAAATTTGTTTAAAGATAATTAATTACAAGAAAAAAGAAACTGTTTAAAATATCATTTTGACTATATAAGTATATATCGCGTATATATATATATATAATGTATGTGGGTGGGTGTGTACACAATATTGTGTATAACGTATGAAAAAAATAGCATCTGGGCCAACCCCTTTGATTTCAGTTCTTATACGGTAAGGAAAATTTACGAATTTTAAAATTTTGAGATTTACGAATAAAATAATTTTTTTTACAGATAAAATAATTTCAGTAATAAATTATCAATTTATTTGTTTTAAAATTAAGTTAAATTTTTTATGAAATTATTTTTTAATTCATTTATGAAATTCATTAATTTTGTAAATAATTTATTAACTTAAAAGATTATTTTTTTAATATTTAATTTTAACAAATTTCACGTAACGTTATATGAAATTTCATAGTCTTTATCGTAAACTGCAGTAATGTAAATTGAAATGGATATAGTTTTAGTAACAGAACAAAGAGACCGTAAATGAAATGACTAAATAACTTGGTTTGGAAGATTTTTAAAACGTTTAGAGTTTGCAAAGTATTTGCGGCTTAATGTATAATGCATGTTATACAGGTATGCAGTATTCTCTTTTAAACGTTACCTCATCAGTTTTCTTTAGAACAACAAAATTTCTTCTTTTAAATAACATTCAAATCTTTCTTTATTAGAATTTTATAACTAACATAACTCTTGTTGACATTTTCTTTTGTATACATTTTGAACCCTAGAAATTTAAATGTACTTTAATAAAGTCAGTAATATCGGTTAATGTTTTTAATATAATCAAGTTATCCGATAGAATAAATAGAAAAATTATATCAGTTTATACGCATCAGATATATTATTTAAAGTGAAATTTAAGTGTACTATTATATAGTATAATTTTTTCTGTAATTATTTTGCTTTAAGTTTTGTAAAAACTGTAAAAATTAATGCTAAATTAACAACACACAAACATCTACTGCATGTGAACATGCAGTAGATGTTTGTGGGTTGTTAAAATTAATATAAAGGTGAATCAGTGAAGTGGAACATAACATGTTAGATTAAGATGAAAGGTCATTTATTTTTAGAAACTTTCTTACGTATTAACAATTTTTTTTTGTCAATGAATGTTTTTAAGTTAATTCTAATAAAAACTGTTCTAAAAAATTACGTGCCTATAGTGAAATTTCGCAGCATTCTGAAGAATCGTGATGATGTAAATGAAAGTTTATAAAAAAATATTAGTGGTGATAAATGACTGTTGGTGATAGATGTATGCATTGATGCTTAATTTTTTTTCGCCATTATAGCTTACAGTTATCTGCAATACTCAATATATTGTTCTTCTATATTGGAAGGATAGCTTGAATTTTATTTTAAATTATTAAGTCTTTTGAAAGTTTAATAGTTTTTTTATCTGCTGTAGTGAAAAAAAAGTACTTTAGTTTTGATGAAAGTGTATTTTAAAATTTTCTTAAATTGTATTTCGCCCCTTTTTTAGTAGATAAAACACAAAAAAATACTTTAAATAAATTGTCAAAACTAAATATGAGAGTTTTAAATCTATTAGTTTGAAGACCCTAAAATATATTTTTATGGTGTTTGAAAAGTGTATAAATTTTTTTTCTATAAATATTTATCCGTCATTCTCCAAATTTATAGTTTTTCCGAGTTTGAAGAGTCGCTCAGATGTATTTATACGGTGCTGAATATTGTATAAAATTATAATTTAACAAATATCTGTCCGTTATTCTCCAAATTTATAATTAATATATGCTGCAAATTTGTATAATTTTTTTTTCTTTATTTATCAGTCACTTTCCAAATTTATAGTCCAAATATATAGTTTTTCTGCGCTTGAGGACTCTCTTAAATGTATTTTTATGGTGCTTAAAAATTGTTTAAAATGTTTATTTTATAAATATTTATCCTTTCTCCAAATTTGTAGTTTTTCTTAGTTTGAAGTGTCTTTGAAATGTATTTTTTTGGTGCTTGAAAATTGTACAAATTTATTTTTTTTATAAAAATATTTTCCCGTCATTCTCCAAATTTATAAGTTTAATTTTCCTCTTCACTACTTACTGCACTTGTTACTAGATCTCTTACTTACGACAAAAGACAGTGTTCGCGTAAATCTGCTTTGCATGCTGGGATATTCGCTGACCAAACCTGATTTCAAAGAACAGTTTTTTAAACTTTTATATTATACCTTCCGTTATATTAATTTTTAACGCATAAAAGAAATTTGAAATTAGACCGCATCGTCTCCAAAATTTCCTGAAATAAAATTAAAGGTGTTGCATTCTGGATAAAGTTGAAATTTATAAGTGAAACAAAGTTGGAGGTTTAGAGCAATTGATTTTCAAAAGTAATCAGAAAAAAAAAGATTAAAAATATTTGAATTGTCCAGCTGCTAAGTGATTTAAAAATTTATTTTTTATGTTTGCATTTAACAGTACAGGTGGTTCTTTTAATGATTTAACATTTTAAAATAATAATTTACTAGATGAATACAAATTACTAATAATTTACAACAATGGTTGTGCTTTTGCATCAGTACATAAAAGGGTATAACAACAGAATTGGATTAGAAAACTCGTTAGAATTACCTCTTAAATTTTTAACGTAGGACTACGTTCCTCCATAATGTCCTCTGGAAAGCAAAATTTCACATGTCCTGCGTCGCGAGTTATAATTTTGGCAGCGTGCCAAACCCAGTCTGTATCGCTTGGGCAAGCAGTAAACAGTAAAACAGAAAAGTACCTAAAATCTTGCGCCAAAATTTTGACATACATACATACATAAATATATATATATATATATATATATATATATATATACATATATATAAATAAAGAGGTAAGCAACGATAAGTAATCTTACGTTTATAAGCCGCGGTAGTTTCGTTAGACGAGACTACCTGAAATTTTTTAATAGTAAAAAGGGCTGAGCATAATTGACCTTTTTAAGTTTGAAATTTTCGCTTTTGTTATTATATGAATCTGTGTTGAAAATGAAAATTTCCTATAAGTGTGATTTATTCCATCTAAAATGAAAAAAAAAAATAGTATTTTTAAAATGTTGAGTAAACAGGGCTCAAATATGTCAATTAAATTCTTTAAAAATCAGTGCATTTGGGATTTCAAAGATAGTGAAATGTACATTTTTAAAGATAAATTAAAAGCCCGGTAATCAGATAGAACTCTTTAAATTAGATTTATAATAAAATTTTATTAATTAAAATATTTTGTGATTTAAAAATTAAAATATGGAATATTATAAAAATATACAAATTATCATTTTGAAATAATTGAAAGTATAAACGCGTTAGGGACTTGAAAATTACCCTTTGTTTGCGAAACATGTTAAAAGAAATGCGTATTTACTTGGTTCGCTTTGATTCCTTTGACCATCATAAAAAAAGTAATTAAAAAACCATCTTTGACAAATAAATCGATATTACAAAAAATATTTTATCAATTTCTAAAGAAATTTTATTAAATATATATGTGTGTGTGTGTGTGTGTGTGTGAACAGAATGTGGTGAATGCTGCCTAATCGCTATGGTGGAATAAAAATTTCTCCTACTGAACGAGCATTTTTTTTATTATTGCTAATGTACGTTGGTTTATAATATTTGCATTCTTTTTTTTATTTGGTAACTTATTCTATACTGTGTAGTGTAGTTATGAGGAACAGTTATTTTTTATTTCAGATATATCTATAGATATTCTAATGTGTTTTTTTAAAATTTACTATCTAATTACTTCTAATGCATTGATATAATCATATTATGGTGATCTTGCGTTAATTTTTTTAGCCGATAAAGCTGATAAAAATGTAATTTTTTTTCTGGTTTCCTATTCCTTTTGAAATTTCTTTTATTTTCTTTAAGAAATATTTAGGTTTTTTTTTGTCGTTGCTCTTATATAACATTTTGTAGATTCTTGATATTTTTCAATATTGTAACCACCTCTTTAGATTTATAGAATTAACCATATGTCTTAATCAGTTTAAATTTTTCGACAATAAAAAAATTATTGGGATATTATTTTTTTTTAAAGTTGGATGCAATCTAACTGTTTGCATATAGCAGACGATTCACGCGATAGGGGATTTTAAATGTTGTTGAAATGGAAATTTAATAAAGCATTTAAATTCGATTCTAGCCGACGTATAAAAAGGTACAACACTACTGCAGACACAATAGAGACTGAAGACAATCATTTGCTACGTTATTTAACGATATTATTTGGTCAAATACAAATGGCAACACTTAAAATCTATTTGAAGAGGTCAACAGAGTTTTATTACAATTTTTTTGCTATATCGGAGATTAGGTGTCGTGGCTAGCTCAGTAAAGGAAACGGTGTCAGAGATTATAATCATAGTTTTTAGCGTTTAGAAACGGAAAGATCATTCAGAAAAGTTGCTAAAATAGTTGTTTTATCATCAATAGCCTTTCATCAATTTCTGATATAATAAAACGCGTTATACAATATACGAGAGTTTATTGATGGAATCAAGTTCTCTTTTTAAGGTTTTCTATGCTACATTATTTTAACATTCGATGTAACGTTAATGTAACACCATAGATATTACGTTTGATTAGTCAGAAAATATAATCTCATTTCATTTACCAGAAATAAATTCTCTCTCTTATATCCCCTTCTGCTCCAAAAATAAATAAATGTCTTTGGCTCGTATCACTGATTTAGAATTTTTTTCTTTGCATTCCGCCATGCCATCCAGCAGAATTCTCCAAATTAGAGGCTTTAGAACAAATTTGATGATCTCCCATCTTCAATCAGACTTCTTTGAATTTAAATTCTCTTATATTGTATAATGTATTTTATTATATCGGGAATGGCTAAACATAACTATTTTAGCAAATTTTCTGGAGGAATGTTCTTTTCCCAAAGGTAGAGAACTTGGCTGATAATTTCTGTCGCTTGCTAGCCACGGCAGTTGATTTCCGAAATAGCAAAAATTCTAATAAAACTTGAACTGTTCAAGTAGATTTTAAGTTGTTGCCATTTGTATTTCACCTAATAATATCATTAAGTAACGTAGCAGACGATTTTTTGCAGTCCGTATTGTGTCTGCAGTGTTATTGTCCCTGCTGTTGTTACTAATTCCTTCTGATCTAGCGGCGCTAGATCAGGTCCATGAATCCATATATCCTCTGTAGGTTCATCAAATGGCGAGGATTGGTAATAAAATCCTGCCTAGATAAGTTTAGACAAGTTAGGATGTGACCAGGAGAGGCCTGCTCATTATTACCCTTTTTACTCGTGGGAAAGCTTTTGTTTTGGTGATCAAATTCTAGGCACCTCAAGTGGCCACTTGCAAACCTAGTGGTTATTGTCCCTTTTTTAATAAAGGGATTAATAATTTTAGCGTTTTTTATTTTCTTATTAAAACAATAACTAGAATAAAACTAATTCTAGTTATTATAATATTACACTTTTTACTCGTACAGGTGGGAAAGCTTTTGTTTTGGTGATCAAATTCTAGGCACCTAAAGTAGCCACTTGCAAACCTAGAGGTTATTGTCCCTTTTTTAATAAAGGGATTAATAATTTTAGCGTTTTTTATTTTCTTATTAAAATATTAACTAGAATAAAACTAAGAGTAAATGAATTTTTTCAACAGCAGAAGAACATTTCTCATAATTTGCAGTTTAATCTTTTTTAAACACCATTTCAAGAGCGGAATCACTTGTAAGGCAATGTATAAGCAGTAAATTGCTTCCCGATATGTTGAAATCAGTGAGAATTTCAACTGGTTCATATATAAGCCTACTTATATATGAGTGATGTAGGATCAAAATAAAAATTTTTTTTTAATTCCCCCTTTCAAGAATTGTGTGCAGAATACTTTCTTACTGTATTTCAATCAGTTAAAAACGAAATTTTTGGAAAATGGCCTTCAAATAAAAAAAATTTGGGAATTTTTCTGAACGCAATTACCAAGTTATATCTGATGGATATTGTTAGTTTTTTGTATTACACCACTCATATATGCATGTATATATAATATATATTATGGATAAAGTTGAAAATAATTAATAGTTATTACTAATATTTACACGCATATTGGGTATTATTGCATGAATGTAAAGTAATTTGCTATAATACTTCGTATCAATTAATACAGGAAAGTAAATAATAATATAATGGGTGCATTTTTTCTTTAAATTTTCTGTGCTGGAAATAAATTAATCTGGAAAATTTTCTGTTAAATGAGTATATTTAGTATAGAAAATCTTTTAGACAAGTAATTTCGTTAATGTTTATACTATGGGTAATTAGTTATCTTAAATACACGGATGAAAATATGAGATAGGAGTATTCGTGATAAACTGATAAATTTTGATAATGCTGATTAAAGTGATCATTATCGTCTTATTATTGTCTTGTCGATCATTAGTATCGTTTGCTCAGAAATCAGGAAGATAGTTATAAATTAATCGGTATTAAGTTCATAACGATTAAGCAGCTATTCAGTAACTACTAAGGAAAATATGGGTGGTGTAGGATCTGAACTATTAATCTCCATTTTTGTTCTTCTCAAAATTGAGTTAAGGTACTTTGTTACAGTATTTCAACCAGTTAAAAATGAAAATTTTTGAAAAATGGCTTACTAATAGAAAATAGTGTGGAAATTTTTATAAAGGCAATTTCAAATTTATATGTTCAAAAATGCATACGATATAGTTCTTTTCCCTTTACCGAAAAAAAAAATGTCAGATGGAGCTGCTTGTTTTGATCCTACATCAGTGATACATACACTATCTACCAATGAGTATTTGGGCACCTATGCAAATGACGATATCTGCGGTATTGATATACGTCACGCCGTCCGCCGTTAAATATCGTGTAGGAAGCAACATTGACATTAGTCGCATGCAAGATGCAGCGAAGTGCAGAGTTATCTGATTTCGAGAAAGGTGTAATCGTAGGGTATCACAGAAATGGCCGATCTTTAAGGGAGATATCTAGCGATCTGAATTATCCAAATTCGACAGTGGCCTATGTGATTCAGAAAGGAAATGTGAGCGGTGATTGTCGGAATGTGCCCCGAATAGGCAGACCCACGAAATTGGGAGATAGAGACCGACGGGTACTGTGCCAGAGAAATTCGGAAGAACCGCACCCAGCCGATGTCCCAAATACTCCAGGAGTTTCAACAGGCATCCGGGAGTGTCGTTTCGATGAATGTCATCCGTAAGGAAGCACATCTGCTTGGTGTTTTCATGGTCGTACCCATAAGATTTTGATCACAAAGTCCAACCGCGCTAATCGGTTAATGTGGTGCAAAGCACGTCGAAAGGGGACCATAGTTCAGTTGAAACGGATTCTCTGGAGCGACGAATCAAGGTTCACCCTCTACCGTTTTCGGATGGCAGTGTCTGGGTCTGGCGTCTGTCTGGAGAACGCCTCCTGCCAGAATGCATTCTGCCCACAGTAAAGTTCGGGGGAGGTGGAATTATGATCTGGGAGTGTTTCTACTGGTATGGACTGGGACCCTTGGTCCGAATTCATGGTAAGCTCAACGCCGACGCCTTCTGGACTATTTTAGATGACAGTGTGCTTCCTACGTTGTGGCAGTTTTACGGGTTGAATCCATGTTACTTCCAGGACGACAACGCCAGCTATCATGTTGTTAGGTCCATCATGGATTTGTATGATGACTATGGGGTTAACCGTATGGACTGGCCTGCCCAGAGCCCAGACCTGAACCCTATCGAGAACATCTGAAATGAGTTGGATCGCCGAATCAAGGGGTGCAACAACCGTCCAAAATCGGTGGAGGAACATAAAGTCTTCTCCAAGCCGAGAGGCAAAAAATACCACTAGCCGTCATACAAGGACTTGTGGAAAGCATGCCCCGGACGGTTGCGGCTGTATTTGCCTCTTGTGGAGGCTCTATTGAATATGAATAAATTTTGTTTTTCTTTTGTATCACAGGTGTCCAAATACTTATTGGTAGGTAGTGTATACGCATTAATATGTCATATATTATGAATGATATTGTAAATAATAATTAATAGTTATTACTAATATTTACACGTATACTGGGTAATTCTTGCATAACTATAAAGTAATTTGTAATAACATTTCTTATAAATAAAATCAGGGAAGAAAAAAGATTAATAGAAAAGGGTGTGATATTATAAGTGCATGCTTTTTTAAAATTTTCTGTGCCAGAAATGAATTATTAATTTGTAAAATTTTCTTTTCAATGAGTTTATTCAGTATAGAAAATCTTTTAGATAAATAATTTCGTTAATGCGTAGTTAGCTGTCTTAAATACATGGATAAAATAAAACTTTAAAAATGTGAGGTAAGAGTATCCTTGATAAACTGATAAATTTTGATAATGCTGTTTGAAGTGATCATTATCGTCCTCCTATTGTCTGGTCGATCATTATTATCGTCTGCCCAGAAATCGGGAGATAGATTGTTATAAAGTAATCGGTATTTTGTTCATAACGATTAAATAGTTATTCGGTACCTATTAAGGAAAATATAATATTCTCAGTTCATAAATTATAATTGATAAAGTGTTTTCGAGAATTATTAAAATATACCTTCTTGACGGAAAATAATTTATTTTACATAAAGCTGCGAGGGAGAGTGGGTTTAGTAATATTTTTGTGTTTAATCCTTGCCCTTAAAAGACCTTTAGAAAAACTCATATATGCAGTCTTTTTTTTATTTGTGTTGAATGATACAAATTCTTAGACAGAAACAAGGTGTGCGTATTGCTACCTTGCGGAATCTCACAAGGGAAAGAAAATTTTTTTTAAGGGATTTTATTTTTTGATGCACAAAATATAATATATTATCATTATGCATCGTGTCTCGATAAATTATTAGAAAAATAGCGCTGTAGCTGAGCACATTTTTAAAAAAAAATTTAACGAACATAAAAATTAGATAAGCTTTTTATAACAAAGAATTGTGAATTGGTGCGATACAGATTTTGCGTTTCTGAGATGAAGGAAAGAAAGTTTAAAAAGTCATATTTTTGGAGTATACATTTTTTTAGTCTTGGAAAACTGGAGATTGTGCTTTAGCTTTTCTTAAAAAATAAAATAAAATAAAATAAAAAAATCACAGTCTCTTCTAACGAAACTTCCGCGGGTTATTAACGTAGGATTACTTATCGTTGCTTACCTCTTTTGTATGTATATATGTATGTATGTGTTATGTATGTATTTATATATATATATATATATATATATATATATATATATATATATATATATATATAATTATATATATATATGTCAAAATTTTGACGCATTTTGGCACTTTTCTGTTTAACTGTTTACTGCTTGCCCAAGCGATACAGACTGGGTTTGGTGCGCTGCCAATATTAAAACTCTTGACGACGGACGGTTTTAGCGTCTGAAATTTTGCTTACCGGAAGACCGTTATGGAGGAACGTAATCCTACGTTAAAATGCTCATCAAAAACTTGATATTATATATCAGGGTTGGGGGGGAGGCGAAATGAATAGCGTTAAGACACTTTCGGGTATGTCTACATACCGAGATGAGGCGAAACAGGAAAAGGTTATATTTGATAAGAAATTGTAAGCAAGGTTATTTTTTCTAATGTTTTATTACACATATATCATTCTCTAAATGTTAGAATAATTAATATTTCTCAATTCTTGAATAGTTTTAATATTTAATAATTATTTTTCGTTTAATTATTTTGGTAAATGATTCAAATCCGGCATATGTTTAGGTGTTAAATGTTGATGATTATGATAGTGCAAAAAATGTGGGAAATAAAAGAATTATTAAAAAAATCAGAACAATTTACAGGACATTCGTCTATAAAATATTTGACACATTGACCATTGAACCTTTAGCCATAAACAAGTGAAAAAGCCACGGTTTGGTGATCCCTGATATATATATATATATATATATATATATATATATATATATATATATATATATATATATATATATATATATATATATATATATGTAAAGATTTATTTTGAAGATAATTTTTTAAATATCTTTGGGATCATGTGGTTGTTCTGTATACAAGTGGTGAGATCTGTCGATAGTAGAAGACTGATAAAACTGTTGCAGAAGTCCGTACTTTGACGTCTGCGTTAATATTACACTATTACACTGCAACTGTAGCACAATGCGTCCAGAAGCATCTTAAGGTTATGTGATTGCACTTGATGTCCCACGGTCTTTCGTGTTGGAAAAATATGACTCGGGGCTTTTGGTCCACTCTGAATAGCAGACCTTCTGTAGATTAGTAAGAGGTAATTGTTGATGGACTTTGATCGTCAGCGTAGAAGGTTCATTAAGTCTGGAGAAAGGTATTTATAGCAAGTCGCAACTACTCTAAAATATCTAATGTCTTTCATATCTTTCTAAATAACTTGTATGCATTTTTGATTTAAAGTTTTCCTTACATTGCACGCCATTAAATTGGATTTTGCATTTTTGAAAATTTTGTACTGGTGTATATATATATAACTCAATGGAATTTTCATTATTGTAGCTTTTAAAGTTTTAGATTTGCATTATTCATCAGTCTGTGCTTTTAAGTTCAGATACATGCAGTTCGAATACGTAAATAATCTTTAGCAACGGAATACGTAATAATTCACGGTGCTGAAAATCGGAAATTTTACCTTTGAAATATCTCTCGGATTTCTTTTATTATTATTTTTTTTCTCGTTTCTTACCTAATTATCTAGTATTAAAAGGCAGAACTTTCTGTTCTTTGTTTTAATGCACCCAAACCGTTAATTAATTTATTTTCCACGGAAAGCATTTTAATCGAAATCTCTTAGTTTTTTTTTTGTTACTTGCGGAGTTAAAATTGTTTTAATTATAACAGAAAATTATTAGAGAATATTAGTTTGTGAAAGCACATTGTCCGAGCGTTTTCCCAACTCTTTCATAAAATGGAAACTATGTCGTTCAATTATCTAATTGAACATATTTTAATCCTCCTTTGTAATTTTTCCCTCTGAAACATTCGCTTCATTAAAATCCAGGAATGTTCGAACTGGAACAAATAATTGGAATATCGAGCTGGAAAAAAAAAATAAAAATTATATGCATGCGTATGGCACCGTAATTACGTGCGCTTTAAAAAAAAAAAAATCTTTAAAAACCTTACCGGGCGAGTTCTGTTTTAATATTTAAATCATGCAAAATATTCCAACTTGGCCTTTTTAAAAATTCATCGCTAATTAAAAAAGTTATAATTATGACATAAAAAATTCCATCCCTGCATCTCTCTCCGTTTTTATGCCCGCATCCCCGGTCTCCATGGCGACGGATGATCATCCCTCGCTTAATTGGCCGATCTCACCCACCAGGCGTGGCCAGCAAAAAATGCCCGGAGTGTTTTTTAACCCGGAAACGCCTCCAAATCGATAAGATGCGATCCTTTCGGAGCACCGGGATCAGGTCCGCCCCCACTTGGCCATTTTTTTCGCATATTAAAACAGTTTGTTTAAAAAACTCCGCCCTCGTTTTTTAGATTTGTATTTTTTTTTAAATTTAAATTTTTTTTTTTTTTTACCCGAGCCCTCATCTGTTTGCCAGTTTAATTAGAAGATAAGGGTGTCCCCAAAGCAGTGTCCATTAAATGCTAAAGTATTTAGGTACTTTTCCTTTAAAAGGTTTTAGAGGCTCTCCTAATGGAAGCCGGGTTTTTTTCTTCTTTCTTTCTTTCTTTTCTTCACATCGAGCCTTAACTAGTTTCAAAAACTTCTTGGAGTACTTTTTCGAAATTCGACTGCACTGCTACTCTTAAATCAGTCCTTAGATTCGTAATGATGAATCTTTTTTTTTTTTTCACTTCTTTCTTTCAATATAGTCTCCTTCTTTGAATGCTCTTTCGCCGTCGACTTGCTGCAGGGGTTAAAAAAAAATTTAAAGCGTCGCGAAGGTTTTCCATGAATTAAATTTTAAATCGCACCGATAGTGGAATAAATGGGGGGGGGTGAGTTTTTTAAATCCCGACTGTGTTGTTCGGAGATGGAAGAAATATAAAAAAAAATTTCACTTTGCCAGGACCGTCACTTTGAATAACCCATTATCTTATTATGCTGCTTAATTTTTTCGTGTTCCATTCTTTCGAGATCTTCATCGGCGGGTTTCCGTATTTTAAAGTTTTGCAAGACAAGTTCATTTACACATTCGTCAATTGAAATTAATTATGTAAGGATGTACACACTGTTAAGCGAAATTTGTCAATACCACGTGACACCACACAGAAACACACTCACCATATATGCATACATATATGTACATACATATATATATATATATATATATATATATATATATATATATATATATATATATATATATATATATATATTATATATATATAATATATATATATAATATATATATATATATATATATATATATATATATATATATATATATATATATATATATATATATATAAAAGGATCCATATATATATATATATATATATATATATATATATATATATATATATGTATTTATAAACTGAAACTTCTGTATGGTGGCCAGTCATGGTTCCGAATAAAAGTGACCGTTTAGAAGGGTGTGAAATGAGGTTGACTCTATGGAGTGTATTGAATCGGTTCTGAACAAAATATGACTGTTTAGTGCCGAAAAGGGGTGACCGGCTAGAAAAGTTTCACTGTATATGTATATGTATGTATGTAAAAAGATATGTGTGTGTGTGTGCATATACATATGTATACACGTGTATGTATGTGTATATATATATATATATAAAGTCAGAAAAGTGATCCTGGAGCCATTCGATAGCAATTCTCGACGTGTGTGTGTGTGGGGGGGGTCGCATTGTCCTGGAATTGTCCAAGTCCGCCGGAATGCACAATGGACATGAATGGGTGTAGATGATCGGACAGGATGCTTATGTACCGGTCACCTGTCAAGAGTCGTCTCTAGACGTATCAGGGGTCCCATATCGCGCAAACTGCACACGCGTCTTACCATCACAGAGGCTCCACCAGCTTTTGCAGTCCCCTGTTGACATGTACGTCCATGGATTCATGAGGTTGTCTCCATACCCGTACACGTCCATCCGCCCGATGCAATTGAAAACGAGACTCGTCAGGCCAGACAACGTGTTTTCCAGTCAACAGTCCTATGGAGGTGGTGGCAGGCCCAGGCAAGGCGTAAAGCTTTGTGTCGTGCAGTCAACAACGGTACACGAGTATCATCAAGGGTTTTATAGGCTAAATTTCTTTCTGGAAACTCACTTAGAAGTTTCAACGGGACTATAAAGCCAGAAAGATCTATAGAACTACATTGCTGGCCATTGAAGTTGCTACACCGTGAAGGAGGGGTGATACAAGCGTCTAATTTGTATGAAAGGAAGAAGATTCTGGGATATGATTAGCATTGAAGAGATGATTAGCCATGCAAATGATTACCATTTAAGCGAAATCGAATGACGCAGGAGGGAGAAACGGCATCTGAAACTCTGTATAGAAAGAAAGTTACGCAGCGAGTTTCTCATTCGGAAATCGCATGTGAATGTTGGTTGTTTGTGAGAAGGTTGTGTTATGCCTCGTATAAGAAGGAGAAACGTCTGGTGACGATGTCTGTAGCAGCACGGACTGTCTGCACGGCGACCATTATTGCGGCTTCCCTTGACACTGCAGCACAGAGACGCGCGGCGACAGTGGTGTGCCCAACGACAAAACTGGATACAGGAGTGGCATCACGTCGTCTTTTCAGACGAGTTCCAGTTCTCCGTGCAGCATCATGAGGGACGTATCTGTGTCTGGAGGCACCGAGGAGAACGCACGTGGCCTGCTTGCATTCGATATCGTCATACGGGCCCTGCACCTGGTGTGATGGTATGGGTAGCTATTGGGCACACGACAGGAACACCTCTTGTTCGCGTCGTCGGTAATCTGAACAGCCAGCGTTACATTTCTCAGATCTTAAGGCCTGTGGCTGTGCCCTATCTTCGAGGCCTCGGCGACGTCATCTTTCAACAAGATAACGCAAGACCGCACGTTGCCCGTCGTGTCCTGACCTACCTCGACAGAGAGGTTGTTCGACAGTTTCCCTGGCCAACACGTTCTCCAGATCTCATCCATTGAAACTCATCCCAACACTCTCATCCATTGAAAACATCTGGTCATGGGTTGCTCAGAGACTGGGCCGCCACCGCTCACCAGCCATTACGATTGATGAAGTGCGGCATCCGAGTACAGGCACTCGGATACTCGGAAAATTGTCGGGGAGAGTACTCGGGTTTCCAATACTCGGGGAAAGTATTGGAACCAAAATCCCGAATCGAATAGTTGTAGAACCGCTATTCGAAAGTAGTCATTCTTAGGTTTAATAAATAATATTTTAATCGGTATAAATAGTTTTACCATGCTTCACAATTTCTCACTATCTAGATATTAGTAACCCTTTGTCCCTAGATATTAGTAACCCTAAGTGTATCCACAGTATTAATTACTAGATCGTCCTCGACCATCTCAGAAGTCAGTCACCTCCTGCTGTCAAAAGATATGTCATCGAGTGTTTTTGTTTTTTAAAAAATATTTATTACATATAAAATTTTCAAACGAAATTTTATCTATTGCGGTTATAAACGGGGAAAAAATAGATTGCATTTTATATTATTTAAAGTTATACAATCTAATGTTAGACTAGTTTTCAATCTAATGGTAAACTGAAAATTAAAGCGTAAAATCTTGGCAGAGAATTCGGTAATTTCCGGTTTTGAAACCCATTTCCTTAAATTAAAATAAATCGAAAAGAAATATATATATATTTTTTTACTTACGCAATAAACTAAAATTCTTTACATTATAAAAAAAATACAGTTTTTTCATTAATATTTAACGGAAATGTTTTGCTGTTCAAGTATTATTCGAACCCGGTTAGGGAAAAATTTTAGACCCCTGTTCTGAATTGTTAATCCGGTTCTTCAATTCCTAGGAGAAACTGTGGATACCGGATGAAAGTAATCTCGACTGTGAAACAACATTTACAGGCAAAGTACTTGGTCATGCCCATACATAAAACTTATTTTATTAAATTGAAATGTCAGATGTGAATAAAATCAAGTCATTCCATATAAAGATTAAGTACATATATAAATTTTTGGTCTCGTTCAAAAACTATACATACCCGGTGACTTTAGTTGTGTGAAATATTTTATATCCTTTTTGGTTGCTGTTATCTTGTTTTAACAATATTATCTGAACTATAAACATTGTCACGAATATAATGAGAAAGAAGATAGATATTGCATTCACATGCATTAGGCTGTCCCATAATGCATGCGTACAATACACAATTCGAAAAAAATTCTTTACGTATCCGCGTTCAATTTATTATATAATTTGAATGTTTAGGTCTTTTGCAAAGACTAGGTAGACTTAGTTACGTAGAAAATTTACATTGTTATTAACAGAGCAAAAATTGCATTATTAATATTTTCATAATTTTGTTCGTAGGAAGGCATTTATTTTTTTACAAATATGCATTTTGATAAAATTCGCTTGAATTGGCTGCTGTTATTACAGCAGTTATGAAGATATTTAATTATTTTTTTAAATTACGTTAATTGTTACTATGATTATTTTCCACTGATATATTTTTTGTTGCTGATATTCTGCTTCTCTATGTAACCAAAATATTAACATTAAGTGTGTGTATGTGTATATATATATATATATATATATATATATATATATATATATACTAGATGGTACCCGTCAAAACTTGACGGTTATTAAGTAAACATTCCAATAAAAAAAAGGGTTCATAACCTTATTAAAATATTAGAAATTCATATGAAAGCCACGTGTGCTGGTAATTTAGAAATATTCAATAAAACACTTCAAAAAAATGTAAGAATATTTTGCGGTTCTATTAGGTATTCGCTTTGAAAAGCACGCTACCGTAAAGACACTTTTGAACATATCACTATCCATGCGCCGAGTTTGCAACTTTCCGAAAATACAAAATTTGATATTATTGTAATATCTGGTTAAAATAATCCCTATATATAAAACGCGTAGGTATGCGGCACAAAAATCTACGATATTTCTACACTTCGAATGGCAACGGCTGCAACTACCGGATGTAAACAGCGGCTGTCCGCAATTTAAAACCGCGTGTGTGTAGTGGCCGCATAAGTTACAACCGCTGATCTTTTGACAATACATGTTTAGACCTATCAAATCCATTGTTTAACCATGGACAGTTGTATGTAGGTTTATCTAGAATCCATTCTTTTGATTCTGTCGCTTTAGTATCTCCTACTTTTGAAATGCTCAAATCTGTATATCAAGAAGTTTTATGAATATCATAGTTGAAATCCACACTATATTTTAAGTACTTGCTGAATTTTTGCTCCATTTTATAAGTGAGGAAATTTTCCCAAGAATTTATTATTTAATATGATTAAGTGTAGATATCTGAATTGTGAACAGTAATACATACAGAGAGTGATGTAATCAACACTGTATTTAAAATTTCCCCCCAACAATTTCTTATTTCTTGTAATGGTAAAGTGTAGATATCTTAATTTTGAAAAATTGCTGAATTTTTGCTCCATTTTATAAATGAAGAAATTTTCCCAGCAATTTATTATTTAATATGATTAAGTGTAGATATCTGAATTGTTAACAGTAATCAGTAATTCATACAGAGAGTGATGTAATCAACACTATATTTAAAATTTTCCCCCTGCAATTTCTTATTTGTTGTAATGATAAAGTATAGATATCTTAATTTTGAAAAATAGTACATACAAAGAGGGATGTAATTTTTAAAATCATTGATGTGGGCTTTCTCAGTCTTATCTTTAACTCTGTTCTAAGGTAATGGAAATTCACATTTTTTGATCACGATGTTTTAGAATCAGCTTAATAGAGAATACCCCTTAACAACATATATTTATGATGACAGGTAATTGTAACATTCCTTACATATGTCACTTTCAGTTGCGTTGTTTTGCAAAAGGAAATTTAAAACTAAAAGTGACCATGCTGGTCACGCAGTGGCTAGTATGGTTAAAATATAAATAAATATATATATATATATATAAAAAAAAAGATGAATGAATGACTAACTTCATGTTTCATTTTCATGTCCCGAATATATAAAATGAATACTTGTTATTAATTTAATTGAAACGCTATGAAAACGTGAAAGGTATCGGAAAATTATAGACTTTTAAAAATTTAAGAAAATTTTGCCGTTATGTTAGGTATTCGCTCTGAAAAGCACACTACTATATAGTACATACCGTAGATAGTACATGTAAAAACGTGATGAATGAATGACTAACTTCATGTTTACATTTTCAAGTCCCGAATATATAAAATGAATACTTGTTATTAATTTAATTGAAACGCTATGAAAACGTGAAAGGTATTGGAAAATTTACAGACTTTTAAAAATTTAAGAAAATTTTGCCGTTATGTTAGGTATTCGCTCTGAAAAGCATACTACTATATAGTACATACCGTAGACAGTACCTGTCAAAACTTGATGGTAAGTAATTGAACAGTTCCAATAAAAAAAAGATTCATAACCTTGTTAAAATATAAGAAATTTTTACAGAATATTAGAAAATAATATTCTGTAAAAATGTAAACATGAAGTTAGTCATTCATTCATCTTATAAAAAAAAAAAAGATGAATGAATGACTAACTTCATGTTTACATTTTCATGTCCCGAATATATAAAATGAATACTTGTTATTAATTTAATTAAAATGCTATGAAAACGTGAAAGGTATCGGAAAATTACAGACTTTTAAAAATTCAAGAAAATTTTGCCGTTATGTTAGGTATTCGCTCTGAAAAGCACACTACTATACAGTACATACCGTAGATAGTACATGTAAAAACGTGAATATTAGAAAATAATATACTGTTTTGCAACCTGATGTGTTGCAATTTAGAACATTGAAATTTACTTGAATGTTTGCTGTCTGATTTGTTAATTTTAAATTGTTTTCTAATTTGAAGGTGAAATTTTTTAATACTTTTTTTTATTAGATCTGAAAAATAAAGTAATATAATTCGAGAAAGTGGCACAAAACAAAATAATAAAATGTCCCCTTATAATCACCTGAAATATTGTTTTAAGGTGACTGCCTACATTTGGAGCCAATTTTTTTAAAAAATCATTTTTTAAAGATTTTTTTGTTTTTTATGGTAAAATAGCATTTGAAAATTAAAAAATAAACAAAAACTTGCCAGTAAATACCATACTTTTTTATAAATTGGTCAATTTGAAGTAATTTTCAATGAAAATTAGCTAAAATGCGACACATCTGACAGTTATCTTAAATGACCCACAATCTAAGAGAAATTTTAAAATTTTAAAATGTTGCAATATGAAAATTTCCCCCAATTCATCATTCCTCTCCTTATAAAAACAGCCCCAAACACAGTGGCGTATGCAGGGGAGAGGTTGATGGGGGTTAACCCCCCCCCCCATTTTTTCTGATTACATATATTACTTAAATAGGTTCAAGCTCTGCACTGATTGCTGAAAACTACTTTTTCATAGTAACCCCCCCCCCCCCCCCCACTTATGAAAATTTCGGCGTATGGTGCTGCCCAAACAAAAACTATTTAACTATTTATTATTATGCATCAATTATTGAGCGTCATTTCATTAACAATAGCATCTAAAACATTTCCCAAAAATTTTATCAAATTATATGTATTATTGTGTGAAATATCATGATAACGGTAAAGATTTGTGCTAAAAACATAATTCTGAGAAAAACTCAGTTCAAGTTGTTTGCCACTTCAATTTTGTAGCAGACATTTTTTAAAATAGCTGTAACTCTGCTTCTAATTGATGTAGAATGAAAATCAAAACGGTTTTGAAAAGAGAAAAGATTGAATTGCACGATTCCTGGAAAAAATAAAATTGACCAAAATAGTCAAAAAATGAAATTTTCAACGTAGGCAGTCACCTTAAAAGATACACTATCATTGCAATAGAATGCTTTACTAAAAATTATTACAGTGAGGTTTTTTTAAAAAAATATTGAAGTTTATAATTAAAAAACGTTCTTGGAAAAAAAAACCATGCTTGCAGCTGATTTTAAAATCAGACTTGTACAGTCTAACTAATGCAGCCAGATATTTAGAAACAATACTGCTAATTCAATCTATTTCAATGTAATATAAATATTTTATATAATCATGTATTATGCTATATATATGTATAAATATATTAAACAAAAATAAAATATATAAATAAAATCAGATTAAAATATCATGCAAATTATTCACGTGCAAATAATTTTTGCATGTGTATTTCAATTTAATGTACATATATTATATCTTATGCTATATATATGTATAAATAGGCTAAGTATAAATATATTAAGCAAAAATACAATATATAAAGAAAATCAGATTAAAATATCATGCAAATTATTCACGTGCAAAAAATTTTTGCACGTGTATTTCAATTTAATGTACATATATTATATATTATGCTATATATATGTATAAATATATTAAGCAAAAATAAAATATATAAAGAAAATCAGATTAAAATATCATGCAAATTATTCACGTGCAAAAAATTTTTGCACGTGTATTTCAATTTAATGTACATATATTATATCTTATGCTATATATATGTATAAATAGGCTATGTATAAATATATTAAGCAAAAATAAAATATATAAAGAAAATCAGATTAAAATATCATGCAAATTATTCACGTGCAAAAAATTTTTGCACGTGTATTTCAATTTAATATACATATATTATATCTTATGCTATATATATGTATAAATAGGCTATGTATAAATATATTAAGCAAAAATAAAATATATAAAGAAAATCAGATTAAAATATGCAAATTATTCACGTGCAAAAAATTTTTGCATGTGTATTTCAATTTAATGTACATATATTATATCTTATGCTATATATATATATAAATAGGCTATGTATAAATATATTAAGCAAAAATAAAATATATAAAGAAAATCAGATTAAAATATCATACAAATTATTCACATGCAAAAAATTTTTGCACATGTATTTCAATTTAATGTACATATATTATATATTATGCTATATATATGTATAAATAGGCTATGTATAAATATATTAAGCAAAAATAAAATTATAAAGAAAATCAGATTAAAATATCATGCAAATTATTCACATGCAAAAAATTTTTGCATGTGTATTTCAATTTAATGTACATATATTATATCTTATGCTATATATATGTATAAATAGGCTATGTATAAATATATTAAGCAAAAATAAAATATATAAAGAAAATCAGATTAAAATATCATACAAATTATTCACGTGCAAAAAATTTTTGCATGTGTATTTCAATTTAATGTACATATATTATATATTGTTAAATATATATATATATGTATAAATATATAAATATATGTATAAATATATATTAAGCAAAAATAATATATATAAACTAAAGAAATTCTGATTAAAAATCATACAAAGTTATTGAATCGTTACTAAACACGTATTAGATGTGGAATATATAGAATTCCATGTGTTGTAAATGCAAAAAATCTGTATACTGAAGATTTGGCCTTTTGAACCGGCTAGCTTTTGTGACGTACAGTTTGGAACATATCACTGCGCATGCGTCAAGTTTGCAACTAAATTCGACATTATTGTAATATTAAATTGTAATACTGTATTGTAATATATATTATATATTATGTATTAAAAAATATATAGTATATATTAAAATATATATATTATATATGGTTAAAATAATGAAAACCTGTTTTACTGTGAAAAAAATTCTGATTCAATTTTTCTTAAATTAACGAATCACGGTGAATGAATGACTCACTTGTGTTTACATTTTCAAGTTCTGAGAAACACTATGATAACGCGAAAGGTGGCGGAAAAGAGATAATTCTCTAATGAAGAGATAATTTTGAAATAAAATTGATCGAAATAAAGTTGATTTGTGTCGATATTACGCTGTTTTAATTACAATTATTTGGGTTTAGTTGGCAAATAATCTTTTTGAACTTTACTTTTAACTTGTTAACTCATAAAACAAAATGGATGCCAAATGGATGGATATGAGGTGGTCGCTCCGGACGCGTTACGGACAGAGTCGACTACAGAACACGGCAACTATTATAAGGATATATAGTGGAATCTCGATCTATCGTTTTTCAAGGGACCGATTGAAATGAACGATAAATGCGGTAAAACGATAGATGCGGAAACATAACAAAGCAATATGATCGTTGGGACTGGATAAAATGAACGACACATACGGAAAAACGATAGATCCGAAAACGATCGATCGAGATTCCACTGTATATATATATATATATACACACACACACACACATATATATATACATACACACACACACATATATATATATATACATACACACACACACACATATATATATATATATACATACACACACACACACACACACACACACACACACACACACACACATATATATATATATATATATATATATATATACAGTTAATCCTCGTTTATCCGGATAAGATTTGTAGACATTTTTTTTAATGTTCATATTAGCTAATAATTTTTAACTATGATAGCTAGAACGTAACTACAAGTACGCCAAATATTCGCTTTCTAGTTTGATTCAATGAACAGTTCCTGCATAGATTGTACAATAAAATATGTTAATAAAATGCTTTTTGGTGAGTTTAACAAAGCTTTACTAGATTTACCACTTTGCTAAGAAATGATGTGGAAAGTTTTTTTAATATTTTTAAAGTCTTGTAAACAGTACTATGTAATTTTGTTGCAAAACATAGTTTTTTATCGTAATAAATGGTAAGTCTGGTTAGTTAAGGATTTTGTTTTGCTTATTACCCATATTACCCGGATTATCGATTATCCGGATTGCCTATAGTTCCAGTTAGTCCGGATAAACGAGGTTTTACTGTATATGTATTCGAATATTTCTATCAGCCCATAAAATTGTGTTTTGTGGACTGAATTTTTATTGATTAAAAATTTCATTTTTTTTTCCAGATTGAGAAAAGTGATATTTTTCATTGAAATATTTTCTCCTTTTTCATCGATTTTGCTTGACTAAAATTGAAAATTATAGGTTTTAACTATCTACATATTTTGGTATGGCTATAATTTTTTTCACATCTTGTATTTCCATTTAATAATTAAGTTTTAGCTGTACTTGAATCAAGTTAATCTGTAAATGTTTTTTTTTATCCGCTACGTTTGGTTTCTGTTTTTCCTTTATATGTGTTTTTTATTACTAATATTAAAACTAATAATTTGTAAATTCCTTTAAATCTTTTACTTGTCAGAGAGAAAAAAATACCTTAAATTTTGATTGATTAAAAAAAATAGTTTTTAATGCATTGTTTTTTTCTTGATTAAAAATTGTATTTTCTTCCACATTGAGAAAAATAATATTTTTTGTTGAAATATTTTCACCTTTTTAATAGGTTGTGTTTGACTGGAACTAAAAAATTATAGTTTTTTAGCAATTAAAAAAATTAAAGATTTTTATTTAGAAGCTGTCGGTATTGACTGAAAAATTTATTTTAGTGATTTATAAATTAGAGCTATTCCTTGATTAAAAAATTGTAGTTTTTATTGATTAAACGATTTTATTTTTTCTTTATTAAAAATTTTAGATATTAGGTGATAAAACATTCTATTTTATTATTGAATGAAAAGGATTGTTTTATTGATTAAAAATCATGTTTATCATATTGGACGATTTAATTTTTTAACTAAACATAATTTTTATTGTCGGAAAAATTCGAAATATTCAGTTTTCCTATTGTTTAAAATTCGTAATTTTTTACTGCTTCAAATTATTTTTATAGTGATCAAAGTATGTTTTTAATTGATTAAAATTATGTATTTTTTTTTACTCAAATTTTCTGTTCTCTTTTCAAAGCACTTCTCTAGGTCATGCACCTTTTCTTGTATGGGTTCTTACTTACATCCGTTTTCAATTGTCTGTCTGTTTATGCCTTCTCTTCTCTATCTTTAGGCATGCGTATTCATTACTTTCATATGAAATTGTGATTTCTTTTTCGTTTGTTCTTAAATAAGCTTTTTTTGAACTTAACATAACTAACCCTGTTTGTTTTTCCAGCATTTCTCTATTTTTTCCTTCTTAAGCGAAACAGCGGGTTTACCGGTGGCTGACTGCAAGAATTTGCACGTGAGAAAGATAATTACATCTTAAGGAATTTGGCAACTCTGCAGACATCATATATTATAGTAAAATTCCTCTGTTGTGCTACCCTCGCTATTTTTATGCTTTGTGTTTAATTAGTTTATGAATGTTTATATTATGAATGTGAAATTTTGCTTAATGATATTGGGTTTATTTTGAGTATAATTCTTATCTAAAAAATGAAAGAATGTATTTGTGTAAAAATGAAAGACTGATTGTTCGAAATAATATATTGATTCTGTTTATTTCCGTCACATACATTAGAGGTATATTGGAAATATTGACCTTAATCTGATTTTTATAATTTTTTATTAGCTGTATACATTTATTTGGTAGTCATTTAACTGTATTGTAGTGGAATGGAAGACTGATTGTTCAAAATAATTTACTGATTCTGTTTATTTTGGTCACATACATTAGAGGTATATTGGATATATTGACCTTAATCTCTTTTTTATATTTTTTTATTAGCTGTATACATTTATTTGGTATTCTTTTTACTGTACGCTACTGGAATGGAAGACTAATTGTTCAAAATAATATATTGATAATTTTATTTTGGTCACATACATTAGAGGTATATTGGAAATATTGAACTTAATCTCTTTTTTATAATTTTTTATTAGCTGTATACATTTATTTGGTAGTCTTTTTACTGTATGCTAGGACCTATTTTGTAGAATGAGGACTATGAATTTCTGTATGCTTTGCATGTTAATTTCCAATGAGTTGATATCGATAATAAAATCGTCAGTTAGCATTGTTTGGAAATTTTCAATTTCTTTAAAGTACTTTAATTTCCCTTTCAATGTATGACTTCTACGGTAGTATTAAAAGACGTAATAGACGTAATAACGTAAACAAAGAGTTTGTTTTCGCATGTCAGCTATAGTGATTTAGTAACATGGAATTTTTCAGTTACGGAAACTTACACGCTTGAAGTGTAAAATATAAACAATAGAAATAAACAAAAATTAAAATTCAAGCATAGACTGCTAAATCACTTTAACATAAAACGTATGTTAAATGTTGTTTTATGGTTTAGTTCCGGCACTTATACAGAATCTTGCCGTTGGTGCGTGGATGTCCAGAGTGCTTGATTTCTGTTTGTTTTTTGTCTATATTCGTTTTATTTTTATCTATCGCTGTTGGATTATTTATTACACGCTTGAAGGTAAGCTTGAAGGAAGACCCTTTCCTGATTAAACTATAGAGAAACGTGCTGACGAAGTGTGTGTTTAAATCGACTGATTATAAATAAAAAATATATTCCAAATATTTAACGTTTTTTTTAGGACATAGGGTGTTTAATTTTTAAAGTGTACCTTTAAGTATATTTTTCACAATTATTTGTAAAACTTTAATTGAATGCTTAATTTGAAAAACAATGTGGTTTTTCCTTTTGATATAAGTTTTATCCATTGCTTTTTCGAGTATAAAAATTTCTATTTAATATTGTCATTCTTCATAGTTTGTTTCATATTTTGTGTTCTTGTTTTGATTTCGTAGATTTCACCTTTTGTGTGAAGAGTAGATTTTTTCTTCTTTCGATTATATCTTTTAGCGTTCTTTATATTCCTGGTATTTGAGTTCGGCTTTCTACATTTTATCGATTTAACACTTACAAAACTTTCAGAACAGATAAAACTACATTTTTAACAAGTTTGAACAAATTTAACTCTCGGTTGCAAAAATACGTATACTTAAGGGAATAAAAAGGTAACAGAACATTGTTCTAAGCTTCCACAACAAACTCATTTTATATATCCGGGTTGAGCGATAAATTTACCTTAATCGTGCGCCAAATAATCGTTAGTTGATTTGCGAGAAGTCGTATGCGGCTCCTACTGTCGCAAGTCACCACAATCTGATAGACATTCAAAAAGATGAATTGAAATATTATGATAGTTGCTCTCGTTTCACATTTGTTTCGCCTCGTTTCTTTCGTTTTCATAGCTTCTAACATTTCTTTTTCGTAGTCTGAGATTAATATTGATGCGTTTTAGGTGCTCGAAAGCATTTGTGATTGGATTATTACTGCTATTAAAATGCATCGCATTGTGCAACCCCAAATCCACTCGCATATGGGGTTTTTTAAAGTGCATGAAATATTGTATACATTAAGTAGTCATTGGAAAACGTAGAAAAAGTCAGAAAATTTCAGTATTCTAGAGGGAAAAAATTAAGAGAAAGTAATTTTTTTTTCTAAAAGCCTGACAAATTTTAACAATTCAATGAAGATAATTTCAATGCATTTGCAAGGCGTTCTAACTGTATTTTATGTTTCCTTTTTGGGCTACACCGGAAAGCAGAGCCTTTCTTTAAACCGTGTTTCGTGTATTCATGTCGTAAATAACTATCCTAAAGTAAAGTTTAACGTAACATTTATTTTTTCTTAATAAAATTAAATATATTTTCGGTTTGCTTTAATGCTTCATACGAAAAAAAAAAAACACACTTATTCAACACATAGTGACGACATACGTACAACTGATACTTCATATGCAACAGTTGCTGAATAGCCTCAAACTCTGAACTTTGCATGGACCTCAGTTCTTATACACTTTTGTCTGGAGCTATACTAGAACATTTACGTCCCTGCGTAACTTTGAAACGCAGCTCTCGAAATTTGCCTCCAGATTCTTTTACTTACAAATCTACATTTCACTGATATTGGCAATTTTCATTGATATAATTGGCAATGACCCAAGCGGTCATTGCCAAAGCTGAGATTCACGAATTATGACCTCCCCCACGGGGGCACTGTACAGTTTTATCGCAGCCTAGGTTTCACTGCTTCTTCTTTTCAATTTGTTTAAATGTGTCACCATTAAACGATAAGAAAGAAAAAAAACCCGTGAAAGCTTCTGAGGAAGGGAGTGCGACCCAACAGAAGGTATACAGAACCTGCCTCCACACACTCAAAGTTCATGAAGATTATGTAATAGTTTATAATGCCCCTTACTCAGTGTCATTATCTGATCCTTCAAACTCATATCTTAGCCATTAACCGCAAGTTGGTGTTATTTACTCGCAATTATACCAGCATCCTTTTCTTCCGCATTGCACAAGCTCTGTAATTTGCTGTTGGTCTTAATATCGTGGGTGTTTCTCAGTGCATGATTTTAAAAATGTAAGGCAAAATACGTTGCACAGTGTTCATGTGTCCGTTGTTCCTAATTTAGCTGAGAGTGGAAAAGTTTAAGTGTTTCAGTAAAGATATAAAAGGCCTTTTTAAAGGTTGAAATTTGTTTATATTTTCTTGCGGATTAATATGAGATCGAAACCATTATCTTTGAAGTTTGCCGTTTAAGAACAGATTAGCATATTGACCAATCTAAACATGTCAGATATTCTTTATTAGCAGAGGAGTGAACGTTACAGTAGGTATTCTAGATTTTTTTTTTTTTTTTTTTGGGGGGGGGGGGGTACATCATAACTTGTTCTGATTTAAAATATTAAATTTCGATATCAGTGTTTATTATAGCATAGATCTTACTAGAATTTTTTTCGAAGTCTCTTTAGTATTTAACAAATGCCAAGTAATATTTTTATGACGATTTCTTAAGTATTGAAAGTCTATGGATTTTTTTATGTACATATGTTATTTATTAAAACTGTTTATATGTAATGTGTGGTTGTTTTTGTTTACAAATGAGTTCACGTCACAAGGCTATTTATCATTCTTATTGTCGTTTTAAAAGAGCTCAACAGAACAATTATGAGCCTGGAGAAATTATTGATTGCGGATGCGTTTAGTTATTCTGAAACATATTGATTGCAGTCTTTTGTTTGTTTTGTGTGTTGGACAGTTTGTTTGTTTGTACTCAAGACGTAAATGTCCGAAATGTGTGAGGTTCTAGTACAGAGATTCCCAAACTTTTTGCGTTTGCGGCACTAATGGGAATGGGATTATTAGAAACTCGGGGCACCCTTGTTAGAATTTTAGTTTTCCAGTGTTTTATAAGTGTTAAATATAAGCGGAATTTGTATCAGGAACATATCAAATTTAAGTTCAAATAAGTACTTTCTCCTCTGCTGATTTTATATATTTATTGAAAGACTAGCTGAAAACCCGCACTTCGCTACGGAGTACATTCAAATTAAATACAACGGTCAATGTATGCAATTCATGCCAATATATATATATATATATATATATATATATATATATATATAAGTACGATGATCAATGTATATAATTGATGAAAAAGAAAACAGTTTGTGGATCATATCTTTGTACTGTATTTTAATATTTTTTGGATAATGTCCAATCGTCTACCTCATTAGCAAGGAAAAAATTTTTTTTTGTCTATTTAGTTGTTATGCACGTGACGATAAATTTATTTAAAGTACCAGAAAAAGAAATCACGTGATCAACATTTAATAAAATAAATTCTAAAAATGAATCTTTAAAAATTCATCAAAAATCAGAAACTGGAGGTAAAGATTCGAAAAATATTTCATTTTGAAGAAATTTTTATGATCTTTCTTGTGATGTAAATTTTATAACTCTCAAATTATTATTTTAAATGCAAACAAAAAAGTTACAAAAGCAGCTTAAAAATTTAATTTTAAAAAATCTAAGAGGGATTTTTCAAAAATCTTTCTTAGTGCACCCCTACACTATAAGAAGAATCGCCATGTAAAATTTAGTCCTTTAGGTCTAGTGATTTGGTCTATGGGTTGTATGTCAGTGAGTCAGTCAGTCAGTCAGTCACGGAACTGTTTTATATATATAGATATAAGTAACAAACACTAGAATAGAATATATTAATACAGCTTGAAAAAAAACATGGGATCCAGTATAGTATTACACGAGACTGCAATGAAATCATTAAGAATAGTTTTATTTTATTTATGAGTGATTTGCGATTGATGCTTATAGCCAGTGTTGAGATTCAAATAAATTAGCAACAGGTTCTATGTCCTAATGACCATTTTAAGTGTACCAAAAGATATACGGAAAGCTCGTTTAATAATTCATTCATTAATTACACAAAAAAAAAAAGAAAAAAAGCACACAAAACTAGATTATGTTTTAAGAAAGAGTTTTAAAATATTAAATGCCTGACAAACTATTATTGAAGATATTTCCATATTGCTGTTTGATTGGCGTCCACCCTTGCAATTTTCTTTGCTTTTATCATAGGTTATGTGATTTATTCCTTACAATCTTTGCTGTTTAGGAGTAGGATTCCATTCCTTTCCGATTAGACTGGACCGTCCGCCCGGTGTAGGGTAGGTTTATTTTTAAGAAAATGTTTGTCCTGTGAACGATGCAGCTGGCGCTCATTAGCCAACGGTTCACAGAACCGATACCTACATTAGGTATCGGTTCTACAGAACCGGACCGAACCGGCTGAATCCCACCATTGCGTATAGCTCAAATGTTTGATATCAACTTAATATTTATTTTAAGAGGGGGGGGGGCTACTAGTATTTTTTTGTTTTTGTTTTTGTTTATCCCGAAAAAATTTCGCGGCTCACCTGGCCGATTTTGCGGCACCCTAAAGTGCCGCGGCACACCGGTTGAAAATCGCTGTTCTAGTACATTAATTTTAGACAAAAAAACCCAATAAAAACAGCCATATATGACTTCAAGAGGAAAATGGAATTTACTAATGTTAGTCATTTTGATGGATAATTTTAAAACATGTAAAATTTCCGAAAGGGTGAATTTTCGATGGAAAAATGTATTTATGTAAAGTGTATCTGTGTTCGCTTAAGCAGTTTTCTTGCAGAATACTGACTTATCTAGTTGTAAATTTATCGACAGCTAGGCGGGTGCGGAATTCGTACTTGTATTATAAAGGAAGAACTGAAATACTTTAGGTGTTAGATCTTTAGTTAACTAATAAAGTTTTAAATTAAGTTGAATAACAATATGTCCATTGTTCGTGTTACCATATTTTTTTTCATACCAAGACGGAATAAAATAATTCAGAATTATATTTCTATGTTTGAAAAAAATGCATTAATAATTTGGACCTCTTATACTTGTTGCTATCGCTAGTGTTTTAAAGTAATACAGTGGAACCTCGCTTAACGAGCATCTCGCATAACGAGTATTTCGCATAACGAGCAAAATAAATCGTAAAAAAAATGGCTCGCTTAACGAGCAACATTTCGCATAACTTGTGACGTGGAAGGAAGTCCCCTCTTCACGTCACTCGGATCTTCACGTCACCAGGATCATCAACGGCCGAAAAATAAGTATTTAAGGGTAGTCGTGGATGGTCCGAGAAGCAAATATCATAGGACTGGAGGATAACAATGATATTGAGGAGCTTGTGGGCAAGCACAACCAAGAGCTGACCACCGAACAGCTAATAGAATTGCAGTGTCTTTCACAGCAAGCAGTTGTAGAGGAGAGTTTGTCATTGGAGAAGGACGAAGAAACAGCAAAGAAACAATCTTCTGGCGCAATAAAAGAAATGATGAAAGCATGGGAAACTGTTGCATCGTAAGTGACAAAGCATCACCCTGATAAGACGGTGGCTATGCGCGCTGTACATTTATTCAATGACAATGCGGTGACACATTTTCAGCAAACTTTGAAGCGCCGAGAAAAACAAATGTCGCTAGATAGCTTTCTAGTAAAAAAATTAGATTTGTGTCATAAATTCGTGTATAATAAACTACATATGGATGATTTTTCTCCTTAAGAATTTATGCATAAGTAATTTTCTTTAAATAATAAACGTTACGTCTAAAAAATTTTGAGTATTTTTTTGGCATTAAACGCATTATCGTATTTTACATTAATTTATATGGGAAAAATTGTTTCGCTTAACGAGTGTTTCGCATCACGAGTAAGACTCTAGAACGAATTATGCTCATTATGGGAGGTTCCACTGTAACTTCTTGCCTCCAATTTTAAGAGAAAAAAACAAGTTCATTCTAGAAATACAGTGTACTCCCGATTATCCGGGTTAATGGAGGAGAAGAGTAGCACGAATCGACGAAAAACACGGATAATCCAATTTCTATTCAATTTTAGTGCGTTTTCGAAATATAATACTACACTTGCTTTTCTGTTTTATTAAGTTAATTTATGTATGTAATCCGTTTTTTTTTTAAACTGAATTTTTGATATTTTTTTATATCATCACGAATTTTCCTAACATGATATGATATCACTGTGTTCATATTCCAGGGAAATGAAAGAAGTGTTACTTTAGTACATTACTAGCTGAAAACCCGCACTTCGCTACGGAGTACATTCAAATTAAATAAAACGGTCAATGTATGCAATTAATGCCAATATATATATATATATATATATATATATATTTATAATAAATACGACGATCAATATATACAATTGATGTAGAAAAAATATATATATTTATAAAAAAATCGTAAGGGATATTTTTATAGACAAAATAATGTCCAATCCTCTGCCGCATTACCAAGAAATTTTTTTTTTGTCTATTTAGTTGTTATGCACGTGACGATAAATTTATTGAAAGCACCAGAAAAGGAAATCACGTGATCAGCATTTAATAAATTAAATTCTATAAATTAATCTTTAAAAATTCACCAAAAATCAGAAAATCGAGGTAAAGATTCGAAAAAGATTTCATTTTAAAGGAATTTTTATGATCTTTCTCCTGATGTAAATTTTATAACCATCAAATTATTATTTTAAATGCAAACTTAAAAAAAGTTACTAAAACAGATTAAAAATTGAATTTTAAAAAATCTAAGAAGAATTTTTCAAAAATCTCTCTTAGTGCACCCCTACATTATAAGAAGAATCGCCATGCAAAATTTCAGCCCTTTGGGTCCAGCGGTTTGGTCTGTGCGTTGTATGTCAGTCAGTGAGTCAGTTACGGAACTGTTTTATATATAGAGATAACATCCTTTTATCACATAAAAAATCTTCTCAGATTGAAAGCTTGTTTTAAAAATCTTTTTGTTTACATTGTATGTATGTCGGAAGAAAATTGCATGCAGTTTTTAATACGTTAACACTAGAAAGACGGCTGCCGTCATTTTGACGGTTTCGGACATAGTATTGAGCGTTATGTCTGTATCTATGTCTTCAGGCTTCTGAAATTTTATGACTTTTTCTAATTTTACGCGAAATATGCACACACATTTACAAAATTATATTTGATAGTAAAGAGGGGGAGAAAATGAGGTGTATACCCACTCCGTCGATTTGACGGCAATATAGAAAACAGGCAGAAATCTTTAAAATAATACCAAGAAAATGTTAGTTACTTTTCGTCTCTTCCCCCTATTGCAAATAACAGAAATATTGGTCCTTCGGGAATTTTGGTGCTGAAAAATAAGAACGGCACAAACCATGCATATATTTTTACGGATAAACCATACCGGGTTGTCAGCTCGGCATTGTACCTGAATAAAAATATATCTAAATACAGTGGAATCTCGATCGATCGTTCTCCGAATCATCGTTTTCTCGTATGTGTCGTTTATTCCACCCAGTCCCGGCGATTATATTGCTTTGTTATGTTCCCGCATTTATCGTTCAATTCAGTCAGTCCCTCGAAAAACGATAGATCGATAATCTACTGTATATTCTAATTTATTGGTATGAAATAGTTCAAAATTTTAAGTACTTAACGATTTGAAAAATATTAAATATTTTATATTCTTGATTTTATTTCCGACCGTTTAAATGACGTCGCTCAGTTTTTTTAGGAAGAAAAAATTCCCGTCTTTCTAGTGTTAAGTAGGCATTATTTTGGATAAAGATTTCAGATTTTTTTTTCTGCACGGATAATCTGCAAACCGGATAATCCGCACACGAATAATCGAGAGTACACTGTATGTGTATCTTTACCCCCCCCCCCCCCAAAAAAAAAAAAAAAAAAAAATCTAACTTTTAATTCAGACATTCTACCGCTTTCATCAGACTAAACATTCATTGAGTTCATGTTAGAAATAATCCGACTGTGGTACACATAATAGACTTGTTTTAGATTCAGTATTAAAATACTGACATCTCAAGGAAGGCTTGAAGAGTTCAATTATATTTTCTTTTCATGTTTCTCGTTTTAAAGACCATATCCCCTTAGCAATCACCACTTTACCAATCAACTTAAGTTTATAAGATTGCTAAGTGCTTCAGAGTTTTTTAACATTTTAGTGCTTCCATTTACAAGCTTGGCACATAATGACAAATCGGCCGGTACTTCAAATTGTGGCTTCATATATCTACTGAATTCAAGTTTTATGTTTTTCCTGCACCCCTTACTGTAATTTCATGATGATTTTTGTGAATAAATTTTCTCAGGAGACTCATGTCATTCAGTTTTGCTTAATTTTGAGAGCGAGAGAGAGAGAGAAAAGCTGGAATGCTCATTTATTTTAATTTATTTAGTCTTAATAAAATATCTGAAGAAAATAGCTAAAATTAATTTGATTTTAATATAGAGAAAGACATTTTCTTTCATAATAAAAATTATATTAATAATTATTTTTTTATACATTATTAAAACATTCAATTATTTCACATGAAGAAATATTAAAATTACATATTGATTACACCATAATGCTGTAACGTTTCCCACCGATTACATTATCATACAACACTTAAATCAGTAATATTTTCGTTTGTTAATTTTATCTGCCTCCTTTTGGTATAGTTACATGAAAAAAAGTGAAGATTTTAGTTGCTAAATACTATCTGTTAATGCACCCATCCTTTTATCAATAGGTGATATCTTTTTCAAACGTCTTATGCATTTGAAGAAATGTTAATTTATAGACAGTCTTAAGAGTAATCTACCCTCGGCCTACTTAGAAAATTTGAGAAACTTTTTACCTCGTGCATTATGTAGTCGTATAGAGTTCTGTCTATCTTTTTGAATGAACTTTCAGCTTTTGGCCTGCCTGTGTGAACCAGTGTCATTGATTTCTTTGTCACTAGTTAACTTTTGATATAATGTCTTGGAGATAATTTTCGTATACAGGTAGCCCTCCTACAGCACGATTTCGCTCTAACACGATAAGATAAATTGCGGGAACCCTCGTATAACACTGCAACCTGTAACATTGTTTCGCTCTAACACGATAAAAAAATTGCGAAAACCTTTGTACAACACTGTATTTCTACAACTCATTTAAAAACTAAATTACCTTAAAATAACGACAGGAAGGAATAATGAACTGTAGTGGCTTTGCATGAAAATGTATAAACAAATTATAATTTAATCATTTATAACTTTTATAAAATTACAAGAAGGCCTAAGCTTAGCTGAAAATCTTGAATAATTTTTCCTGAATGCAGACTCTTCCGCTGAAAGATGCCGAAAATTCAAAAGGGAGCTGCAAAATAGTCTTATCTCTATACCGTGATCTACAATAACCTTGTAAGAACCAGCAAATAAACCAAAATTACAGATATTTTTAAGAGGATAGAAAGTGCAAAAAATCTAAATGAAGAAAAAGGTTCTGAAAGTGAAGGCGATATCGTTCAATCGAAAAAACGTTCTCGTTTCATTGCACTGAGAAGTGATGAAGAAGAAATTTATTAAATTAAGGTTGCATTAAATGAAAATAATATTTTTCTGTTTCTTTTCGTTTTGTATTACACATACATTTATATTTTTAATAAAAATTAAGTTGCTTATAAGGAATTAAAAAAATGTTAGTTAAGTTTTCAGAACGTAACCCCCTTTTTTGAACTGTCTCTGGGTCTCATATAACACGGTTTCACACAAGACGGCATTTTTTAGGAACCCATCTACAGTGTTCCTAGAAAATGGATATAGGAGAGTTACCTGTATAAGGGAGAAAGAAATTAAATGATTATTAGCTTTGAAAATGTTTTTATATTATGTAATTTCTTCAATTTATAATGATTTATAGAAAACTCAACTTTGTATATGATGTTTTTATTACATAGAGCCAAGCAAGGACTGAAACAGTAGCATCACTTGAAAGGTTCGAATGAAATTACGAAATCCGTTTCATTAAATGTTAAAAGTACGTGTGTACGAGTTGTGACTTCTTGAAATAAAGAGACTACGCTTGACGAAGTGAAGCACGCTACCCAAGTCGATGGGAGAAGGTTTGACTTTGGATTACCTTAGTTAACACCTGCGAGATAAATCTGTCTCGCAGACACGTGCCAATCAGTTATCTCTTACATGCGTTTCAAGAATGTCAAGTTGAACTTCTTATTACAATGAAATTTTCGATCGAAACTAAAAGCGTATTTAGACGACTCACTTTGGACGATCATCTCGAATGAATCACTCGAAGTGGTAGTAGCCTCGTTGAATTCAATTTTTGTTTGCACAAGTTCCTCAAAAGTGAGCTAATTCAGGGCAATTCAACATAGCGGTGTAGTAGCTGTGCCTTGTCCTTGGAGTGCAAACATTTCGTAGGAAGGTGCCCGCTTCTTTATACTAAAACTGCTTGGGTACATAAATGTCATCAGTTCCTTTTTCATTTTTTTTTTTACCCGATTATATAACTTTGAAGTGCTGACTACTAGAATGTCGTTTGTATTTTCAGCTTTATGTCATTAAGCCCGTCTGCACACGGAGCAACTCAAAAGAAGGTTACAAACTCGTTCGACGAGTTTGTAACCAGTTGCGTCGTGTGCGTGGCTCCATTCAATTACATAGGTTACGACTCATCACGGACTGGTTTGTGACTGGAGTCAGTTATCAGTTTCTTTTGAGTTGCCCCGTGTGCAGACGGCCTAATAGTCAAATCAGGAAAATTCAGATCCTTTACAATTTCAGCCAAAGAATTTTCTCTCTTGTTTTTACTTCTATAATCACCGTATTTTGTATCCCATTTACACAGACTTCTTTGTTTTTGAATTTACTTTAAAAAAAAAAGTGTGATTCTCCCACTGAAACAACATTTTAATTTAAACACTCAACAGTCAGTGTCCTGTGCGACGTATTTATTCTACGGTAGAAATAATAATGAAAATTGCAAGCAAGTATTCACTACTAGACGGAACATGTTTAAACCATGCACTTTGGATGATTCATCCGCATCGAATTTCTCAAAGTTAACAAAAGTAGTCTTGTCCTACTTCGTTCGTCCGTCTTCTTGGATGATCACTTTTGATGAATTACTGCCTAGACCAGTGGTTCCCAGCCCGTAGAAGTCTGCGGACCACTAAGCCAGAAATTGAACCATTTGCGGACCACCACCAGACCCCACCGTCTTGAGGGTCGGGGGGATATGGGGGTATAGAATATCCCTCAGGCAGAAGGGATACAGGATTAACGTACTCACATTCTGACGTTCATATTCTAATAGTAAAATAATTATGTTAAACTTTTAAGAAATTTTGATTCAACACCTGATAGTCATCGGATATATTCGGCCCATTTAGTTCAATGAATATTGCTTTCAAAATCTCCATTCATTTGGCAACTTTTTTATATGGGGTGCCGGACCACTCTCGAAGCTCTCGCGGACCACCGGTTGGAAACCACTGGCCTAGACGATTCACTTTGAGTGAGTCATCCGGGATGATCATCAAAAGCGAATTGTCTAAATGCGTCTTAACATCCCCTAACACTATTCGTGAGGTAATCGACGCTTATGGGAATACGTGTGCACGCATACTTGAGAAGCCTGAAAGGGTTGGGGCCCTTTGCGGTCCTATATCTGCACTCAGCACCAAAACACTTTAACCGTTCCCGATCGTATACCTACTCTTGCCACCAGCGCAAAGCATATCTTGCATTATATTATTAGTGACCGTTCAATGGAAATTTATCGCGATCTGCATGGTGGTGCCTCTGCAAAAAATAAATGCGTCCGCAAATGATTAATTGTGTGCATTAAGGCTCTGTTCACATTGCAGTCCGTTAGCGCAAGCGTGAAAGTATTGAAATATATTTAACCAATGACAAAACTCCAAACGATTAGCAACGAAATTGTTAAGGTCTGTGATTGGTTTATTTGCGTCTCAGCGCTAGTATCCCTTTTACGCTTACACTAACGGACTGCAATGTGAACAGGCCTTGAGACTGACAACGACGGTGGAAGATGAAATTCGCACTGGAGAATCAGATGAGTACTTACAAAAATTGAAAAAATAATTAGAAATATTGCCCTTAGCGGGTACTACAGCAGAAACGACATATAAACATTGTCGAAAAGACTTTTAGTCCGACAAAAAGTCTGGGAATGTGGAATAATGCTGCCATCCTTCCATACAGGGGTACATATTGCTATCACTGTGAAGCCTTTTTCTCCCCAATTCGAATTCCAAAGCAAAAATTCCTACATTGACAGACATAGCAGCATGTGACATTATTATGTTTCTCGAAGTCATGCCTGGATTTAGAGTGAAGAAGTAAACGGCAGAGGTATTGGGACAGCTGATAGATAAGAGATTCTTATCTATTATTTGTATATATGTATTATATATGTGTATGTATACTATATATATATATATATATATATATATATATATATATATATATATATATATATATATATATTACTTTTTTTTTTGGGGGGGGCACTTTTTTAAAAAGTTTAGTACGGTTTAAAAATATTAAAAAAAAAAGAATAAAAAATATTGAGCGTAATGCTATCTAAGAGTATTTCAGAGAATGTCGATGATTCAACGTTAGTTTATAGTAGTGGTGATAAAGGTGTGGTTCCACTATCTGCATGTACAATTCCTACAAGGCCTCCAACTGGTCAATAAATTTGGAAATCATTTTCTTACAAATGATGACAATATCGAACGAGCTGGGCAATTCTAATGTGATTTAAAACAATTATGGCACCACTTGAAAATTAACATTTTTTACGTAGTATTATGTTCCTCCATAACGGTCCTTCGGAAAGCAAAATTTCAGACGCTAAAACCGTCCGTCGATCCGTCCTCGCGAGTTATAATTTTGGCAGCGCGCCATACCCAGTCTGTATCGCTTCGACCAGCAGTAAACAGTTAATCAGAAAAGTACCAAAATGCGTTAAAATTTTGATATACATATATGTAGATATATACATACGTATATATATATATATATATATATATATATATATATATATATATATATATATATGTATAACACATACATACATATATACATACAAAAAAGGTAAGCAACGATAAGTAATCCTGCGTTAATAATCCGCGATAGTTTCGTTAGAAGAGAGTACCTGAATTTGTTTTTCGTTACTAAGTTAATTTGAATAGAACCTACCTCCAATTTTTATATGTTCACTGTATCTCTCTCTCTCTCTCTCTCTCTCTTTTTCCTTTCCCCCCCCCTTTTTTTTCTTTTCTTTTCTTTTTTTTTTAAACAACATGGTAGTGTCTGTGCACGTATCACCCGTGCAAAAAGAGAATCGGGTGTATATATATATATATATATATATATATATATATATATACATACACAGTGGAATCTCGATCTATTGTTTTTCAAGGGACCGATTGAAATGAACGATAAACGCGGGAAAACGATAGATGCGGAAACATAACAAAGCAATATGATCGTTGGGACTGAATAAAATGAACGACACATACGGAAAAACGATGGATCCGAAAACGATCGATCGAGATTCCACTGTATATATACTATATATATATATATATATATATATATATATATATATATATATATATATATATATATATATATATATATATATATATTTATATATACACGGCATGCGTCGAGGGATTAACTCATGCTACGCGAGTTGAAAGAGTGTACAAGAACTTTGAATTATCCGAATTAACACCTGCAAGTTAAATCCTTCTCGCAGATGGTTCGTAGTCCCACATTGATTGAAAACCATTTGCGCTATCACTCATGCGCCGAGATAATGCAAAGTTGAGCAACTTATTTACCTTGCAATTTTGAATAAGATTGAACGAAACACCCACTGAGGGATTTTTGTGTGGTAACCGACGCTTATGGGAATATCTCTCCCCCTCCCGCTCTATCTATCTATTTATCTACCCATTTATATATAATTTTACTTGGCAATATTTTGTAATTATTTATACAGTTCCTTCTTCTGTAATGTAATTTCTGTAAAACGTTTTCATTGTTTTCTTGCTGAATTCTTTAACGGCAGTTATACAAGTTCCGTGTATGAAATCCCGATACTAATCTCCTGCACATCTAATCATCCTATACTTACCTTGAATATTCTCAAAGTGTGGTTTTTTTTTTCTTTTTAAAAAAGAGTCCCGACATAGTAAAAATATTTTCTATTATTTTAGTAATTCTAACTAAGATTGCTGATAATATAATATCCAAGAAGTAGTAAAAATCCCGGCAACGTTTTTATTACTTCCTGTCGCATTCTTCTGCGGCGGCCACGTACCAAAAAGTCAGATACAGATCTCCAGACCCTACATTTATTTTGATAATTTTTCTCCAGGCCCAGGTTAGTGGCGATTTTATTATACTTCCCGTAATTCAGTCGAGTCCTTACGTGGTAGTTTCGTAAGTTCCGTGTATTGTCATCGGAGCATGTCTCAACCGCTGCTTGGATTCGGCGAACCATATTCCTTTTAAAACAGAAAAGAAGGGTATTAAGTCTGCTGTTATACCAGTTTAAGACAGTAATCATAGTCTTTTTTATTGACTTCTCTGTGTTCGTCTGTCGACAGATTTTCTTTGAGGGAAATGCCCAGAAACCTACAATGTTTGCGACAGAAATTGGGTGTTCTCCCATTTCACCTTGAACAATCCACCTAATGTAGAATAAATGATTTGTAGGAAATAGGAACACAGAGAGACAGAACGTTTTTTATTTTTATTTTTTTCGGAGTCGTTCTTTTCTGCATACATTTCTGTAGTAAAATAGGATTTTTCGTATATTTATGAGCTTGAAAGTTACCTTTGCGTAAACGAATATCAAATCAAAATGGATACTAATTTATTTCCGTTTGTGCTGTTTTAAAAGTTCCGAGATTAACTTCAACAAAGCATGGGGCTCCTAGCGAGAAAAAGGCAATAAACCTATATGTTATCTCAAAAAATCCTAGATTGTAATAAAAAAAATTCCCAGTTTTTTAAAAGTATATTTTTTATTAATAAAATTGATAAAGAAATACAAATAAGATAATGTCATGTGAATCCATTTTCTATGGTTATTTGAAGTTAAAGTTATCTTATTAATTTCCTACAAATTAATTTGTTGAATATATATATATATATATATATATATATATATATATATATATATATATATATATATATATATATATATATATATATATATATATATATATATACATACACACACACACACAAACAGAAGGTCCTTCGAAGTTTATGGAAACGATTTTGTAATTTATTTTTGTCTTTTGCATTTTGAGATAAAAATTTGGCAACTTCAGAATAGTCGTCTGCTTCTGTTTTGTTTTGATTGGAATGTAAAATAAAAGATCTATTTTGAAAATGACTGCTAAAATTGATAGATGGCTCTGAGGTTACGTAACTGCGGTTTCTGAGAAGAAATATTCGTATCAACAAATTATAAAACGGTGTAAAAATCGCGGTTATGGCATTTAAAAAAAAAAAAAAAGTATTTTTAATATATTAAAATTGAAAGGGAAAAAACGTCTAACTGAAAGTAAAAATGAAAACATGACCGCGAAACCTCATCCTAAGACTGTTCGAACGCAGGTAAATATCAAGAAAGTGAAGTCTCTGATCCTAAAAGAAAATCCGCCGACTCAAATATCCATTGCATCGAAACTAGGAATGTCTTCTGGTACTGTAAGTAAAATCACTCATAAAGATTTGAAGTTAAAAAAGATGTTTAAACCTCAAGTTCATCTGCTTTTGCTGAAGCATATTGCTGAAAGAAACACAGATTGTAGAAAATTGTATGAAAAAATCTAACTGCTGAAAAATGGAAATTTGTGATAACACTCGATAAGGCATGGGTGTATTTAAGTGACTGTAATAAAAAAAGATCTTATTATTACACACTTTCTTTCTCAAAATGTCATTTATTATGCACGTGTTATGTATAAGAAATTATTGTAATACGTTAATAATTATGAAGCTAAAATAACAAATTTTTTTTTAATAAAAAAAAAGTATTTTTTCTTAATTCGATTATTACAGACTTTTTTTCTCGAAATGTCATTTATTATACTCGTGTTATCTATAAGAAATTATTGTAATACGTTAATAATTATGAAGCTAAAATAACAAATTTATTATTAATAAAAAGTAAGTAATTTTTCTGATTTCGATTATTCGGATATTTTGTTGTTCGGACAATTCCCATCCCCAATTAATCCGGATAATCAAGTTTCCTAACGTATATGATGTGGGTCATTGTTTGTTTGAACTGGAAAGCGTTTTGGGGGTTAAATGTTTCTGCTGAAGATTTAAATTTAGTTATTAAAATGTCAAACTATTAATGTTGATTTATCACATCATCAAAAAGAAAAAATAAGTCTCTTCTAACGAAACTACCGCGGGCTATTAACGTAAGATTACTTATCGTTTCCGTACCTCTATTTTTATTTTTTTATTTATCTATATATATAAAACAGTTCCGTAACTGACTCCCTGACTGACATACAACGCACAGACCAAACCGCTGGACCTAAAGGGCTGAAATTTTGCATGGCGATTCTTCTTATAGTGTAGGGGTGCACTAAGAAAGATTTTTGAAAAATTCTTCTTAGATTTTTTAAAATTAAATTTTTAAGCTGTTTTAGTAACTTTTGTTAAGTTTGCATTTAAAATAATAATTTGAGGGTTAGAAAGATCATAAAAATTCCTTTAAAATTAAATCTTTTTCGAATCTTTACCTCTATTTTCTGATTTTTGGTGAATTTTTAAACATTAATTTTTAGAATTTAATTTATTAAATGCCGATCACGTGATTTCTTTTTCTGGTACTTCAAATAAATTTATCGTCACGTGCATAACAACTAAATAGACAAAAAAAATATTTTTTTTCTTGCTAATGCGGCAGACGATTGGACATTATTTTGTCTATAAAAATATCCCTTACGATTTTTTTATAAATATATATATTTTTTTCTACATCAATTGTATACATTGATCGTCGTATTTATTATAAATATATATATATATATATATATATATATATATATATATATATATATATATATATATATATATATATTTGCATTAATTGCATACATTGACCGTTGTATTTAATTTGAATGTACTCCGTAGGGAAGCGCGGGTTTTCATCTAGTCTATTTATATAAAACTGTTCCGTAACTGACTGACTCACTGACATACAACACACAGACCAAACCGCTGGACCTAAAGGGCTGAAATTTTGCATGGCGATTCTTATGGTGTAGGGGTGCACTGAGAAAGATTTTTGAAAAATTCTCAGATTTTTTAAGCTGTTTTTGTAACTTTTTTCAAGTTTGTATCATTTAAAATAATAATCTGAGAGTTATAAAATTTATATCACGAGAAATATCATAAAAATTCCTTTAAAATAAAATCTTTTTCGAACCTTTACCTCGATTTTCTGATTTTTGGTGAATTTTGAAAGATTAATTTTTAGAATTTAATTTATTAAATGCCGATCACGTGATTTCTTTTTCTGGTACTTTAAATAAATTTATCGTCACGTGCATAACAACCTAAATAGACAAAAAAAAAATATTTTTTTTTCTTTCTAATGCAGCAGACGATTGGATATTATCCAAAAAAAATAATTATCCCTGACGATTTATATATATATATATATATATATATATATATATATATATATATATATATATATATATATATATATATATATATATTGGCATTAATTGCATACATTGACCGTTGTATTTAATTTGACTGTACACTGTAGCGAAGCGCGTGGTTTCAGCTAGTTTATTTATATATATTTTTTGACGCATTTTGGTACTTTTCTGTTTAACTGTTTTACTGCTACTGAGTTCGGCGCGCTGCCAAAATTAAAACTCTCGACAACGCTGAAATTTTGCTTTCCTCAGGACCGTTACTGAGGAACGTAATCCTACGTTAACAATTAAGAATGCCGATTTTAGCAGACAACATACTCTCCTACTTTAAATACTATACCACCATGCTTTACCGTTGGACCGAAGTGATCTTTTCAAAATCCTTCTTAGCGGTCGGACGATAATAAATTAACTTTCTTCAGCCAATAAAACCTTATTCCTGTATTTAGAGTCAACGTTTTTCGTTGATTTTTGTGTATGAAAATCTAAATTTTCGAGTCCTGTAACCTAACTTTTCTTTTTCTCCTCGATGTAAGTAGCCGTGATATCTAGCAGATGGCATTATTATTCTAACAGTTATCTAGGCTAATAGCTATTCCGCGCAGTGAATATACAGTGTACTCCCGATTATCCGGGTTAATGGAGGGGAGGAGTAGCACGAATAATCGAAAAACACAGATTATTCGATTTCTATTCAATTTTAGTTGTATTTCCAAAATAATACTACTACACTCACTTTTCTATTTTATTAATTAAATTTATGTATGTAATCCCTATTTTTTTTTTTTTTTAAGATATCCGACTACCTTTAAAACGACGATTTTGCTGAAAATTCCGAAATTGTTTTCTTATTCCTTTTTGTTAAAGATTGTACATTTCTGCTTCTAAATAAGTAATTAATTTTTTTGTATGATCATTAGAAATGAAATGAGAACCATTTAAAGATCAGCAGTAACTATCAATTTCAATACAAGTTGAAAACTTTTCTGTTTCCTGAAGAACTTATTTTTCATCAAAAATGTAAACGACTGTTGTGATGACTTAAAATCTAACCATGATATGTCTATGAAATTTTTCAAATACGTTTTTCATAACACTAAGAATGTAATCGACTACAGATTTGATTCTAGGTATATTGTATGTTGATTTATAGCTACATTTATAAAACTTCTCGTGAGAAATGACAAAACTTTTACATGTAATGGCATATAATGACCTGTATTTTTTATTTATTTATTTATTTAATTTTTATTTCTTTTTTTTAGATTTCAAGATATCGATTAGCTTTTAGGTCATTACACTGAGGAGGTGTTTACGTACATATGGCAAAATTAAATTAATGTCATATACCGTAGATTGGGGTTACTTGGACCCAAAAAGTGAAGATTTTTGTACATTTCTTACCCAACGATAGCCTTAAAAACATATTTGTGCTGATAACCTGATTTGAACAACTTATTTGAAGATTCCCCAGGATTTTAGGTCTTTTTCAAACCAAAATTTTAATTATATATATATTTAATAAATTAATGAAACTTGGGTTCAAGTTACCCCCTGATTGGGGTTACTTGGACCCAACCTACATTTTACATGGAATATACAATTCAAATAGGTAGTGGGATCTAGTATCACCTACGATATTGAAATAAAAATAGGGGCTTATGTATGAAAAATTTATTTTACATTGAAATAGAAAACAAACCCTTTTTTATTTGCAAATCTGATTGTTAACAATGAATGCGTCTTCAAAACTAATTTTACCCAGTCACGCCCGGGGAGTTTGTTTTGGAAACATTTCACTGATCTTCCATGCATTGCAAGGTAAGACTTGACAATAAATCGAAAGTCCAGTTCGTCTACGGCAGTGGTCGGCAAACCGTGGCTCGCGAGCCACATGTGGCTCTTTGGTCCCCTGAGTGTGGCTCTTCCACAAAATACCACGTGCGGGCTCGCATGTACAGTGTGACTGAAACTTCGTGATGACTGGTTTTCTTATTTCTATTTTTACAGACTTGGTGTTTATGTGTCTTTATCTTTAGGCGAGTGCTCTGAAGCGACTTAATGAGAAAACATTTCCAGAAAGATTAAATGTCAACGTGTATCGTCAAGTCATATCTTTGCATCGTGTTTTACAATGTATTTACTTCCGAGAGCGTCTCGCGGTAGAAAACACTAGACTAGACAAAATGGTCCTCGAATATAACCAACCTGCAAGTCGAAAATCTTAAATTGGCTTTAGCTTTATCAATAGCAGTTGACGAGTCTTGTGCCATAAATGATACAGCGCTAGTTCATTTTTTGTACGATTTATTTCATCTACAGGTTCTTAAGAAGAACATTTAGAATTATTGTCACTCAAAGATCAAACACGTGAAGAGGATATAGCAAATGCTGTAATTGAGTGCATTGAAAAAGTTCATATTCTACTCGATAAAATTGTCTCAATTTCAACAGATGGGGCGAAAAGTATGACCGGCGTAAGAAACGGGTTTGTTGCTATTTTGTGAGAAAAATCACGAGGTACTTACAATGAATCCATTACCATTGCATCATCTAGATGCTCTTTGTGCGCAGACATTTTTAGAAGAAATTTGCAATGTTATGAAATTGGTGATAAGATTATCAACTCCATTATAGCTGAAGCTCTTAATCATCGCCAATTTAAAGAATTTTTAGTTGAAGTGGAGAGTGAGTACGCAGATCTTCTGCTGCATAACAAGGTACGTTGGTTTTCAAGAGGAAACGTTTTGAAACGTTTCGCTTTCTTAAAAAAACAGAAATTAAAGCATTTCTCCTTGAGAAGGGTGTTCACTATCCAGAACTAATGAGCGATCAGTGGATCCAGAAATTTTATTTCATGGGAGATGTTACATCTCATCTAAATCAGCTAAATCGTAAACCAAAGGGGAAAGGAGGCACAATTTTTTCGATGTTAGAAGTTATTTCATTCAAAAACAAATTATCTCTTATTACTCAAGATTTTGATAGAGAAACTTAGATTCACTTTCCAAGCCTGTTGAAACATCGCCAAGAAAATAATTCTGATATTGACATTTTATATTTCAAAACAACACTTTTAAATATTAGGGAAGCTTTTCTCGACAGGTTTCAGGAAGTCAGAAACATCAAAGCGACGTTAACTTCTGTTAAAAACCTCTTAATGCTACTGTAACAGAATTAAATTTTTCTCCCTTTAATATTGAGCCGGGCGATGGCCGAATGACTAGGGCGCTGGCCTTAGGTACCAGAGTCTGTGGGTTCGAGTCCCACAATCGGCATGGATGTTTGTAGCCGTTCGAAATCGGCTTTAAGCAGTAGGTCCCGGTCTAATTAGCCCTCGTGTAGCAAAAAATGACGTAGCGCTCCCAGACCAAACCAAACCCCTTAATATTGACATTAGAAACTTTAACCAGTTACTGGATTTAAAAAACAAAGAAATGTGGAGTTCGAAATTTGAACGTCTCGAGGATTGAGAAAGGTATGTTGAGATGGTTTGGACATACAGAGAGGATGAACGAAAGGAGATAGACGAAATAAGTATACAAGACGAGTGTGGATGGAAGGAGTTGACTTAAGCGAACGTACCTTATTCAGATTGAGGACGTTTTTACCAAAGGCCAGCTTTGGAGTATCCTAATTAAATTAATAACAATGCACCTACCTATATAGTTCAAGTTTAAAAAATTTGGCTCTCAAAAGATATTTCAGTCGTTGTACTTTTGACATTTGGCTCTGCTGACAAATGAGTTTGCCGACCACTGGTCTACGGGAAGTCCAAAATCACAAATTTTGTCTAAATGACTGGCACAGGCCAACGCTTCTTTACTAGTAAATATGATTGGATGTCCAAGTTTGTTAAATGAACCATTCTTCAATCTCCTTTTTATAGAGGACCTACTAATTTTAAAGTGAGTTGAGGCATCTCTCTGAGACATTTCTCCTGACCTCACAGCATTTAAACATTCCTCTAATTTTTCAGTTGTAAAATCCGCATACTTTCTGCTCCCAGGAGAGCTCTTGTAATTTTGGGTCATTTTTGTATCAGATCTGCGAATTAATGCCCATGACCGGTTTAACCATTTAATAATAGGAACCCGACATGAAGTAATGATATTAATTATTTTTGCTGTGAAATTTGAGAATGTCTTATCAAAAATGTGACTAGGGGTTAATTGGACACACTTCCTTGCTTGGGTCCAAGTAACCCCATTTTTAGTTTATCAGCACACTATTTAATACTTATAAATTTTACTGGGTTAATTGATTCTCTATTCATCTAAAACTATTGTTATATTCTTAAAGACTGTATTTGAAATGTAAATTTATCCTTACCTAATGTGGGACTGAAAAGAAGTGAAAGTGGAAGTTATAAGGTCACAAAAATTCGTGTTTTTATCACAAAGCAACATAACCTGAACTAAAAAAAAGGTGGGGACGTGGTAGAGTGCCTCAGGGCCTAGCTAATGGTCCAATCTGTTGGAGAGATTGTGAATTATATCTATACTAGAAGGTAACCCGTCATTTTGACGTCATAATACTAATAATGACGTGATAATGGAAAAAGTCTATGAAAGTTAAAAAAATATCCCGAATTATCTAACAATATTGCATTTAATCCACACCTTGTAAAAGCAAACCCTTTCATTATTTTTTATTTATTTAGTTTTTCATGCGATTGGAGTAGTAGACTGCCATCCAGTTTTTTACAGCTCACTACGCGATATGAATACTTGAGCTACTTGATTCATTCACATTCAATCTTGTTTACTTTCAGAATTCATCTCAAAAATAACCAGATTTTTAATTAAGCCTAACCGGCCATTTGTTTACTGAGGGCTTCAATTGAAAGATGAGTACAGCCCGGAAGTATTATACAGAGACAACGGCTATTATATATACAATTTTATTGATAAGAGACCTAAGTGTAGTTTAAAACACTTTTTCGGTTTGGGTCCAAGTAATTCCCTAGGGTCCAAATAACCCCAACTTACTTTTTTTTTTTGGCTAGAGCCGTTTTTGTAAAAATTTGCTAAATTTTGACCCAATTTCTTCAATTTTGTATAAAGTTGCATAGTTATGGCCTATTTTTTCATCATTTTCGTAATTTAGTGTTATATCTGTTCGAAACATAATACAGAAATTTACGCAAGTACAGTTTTTGAATAAAAATGTGCTCCCAAGGTAGTCGGTTACCTTAACCGAATCTTTGAAATGTTTTCTGATATCACTACGAATTTTCTTAACATGCTGTGATATCGCTGTATTAATGCAGTGTTATTTTAGTACATCATAGCATCCTTTATCAAATAAAAATCTCTTCAAGAAATAGAAAAAACTGTTGTTTTAAAAATCTTGTTTATATATGAATGGGAAGAAAATGTGCATGCAGTTTTTAATACATTAAGTAGTTATTATTTTGGATAAAGATTTCAGATTTTTTTCTGCACGAATAATCCGCAAACCGGGTAATCATCACACGGATAATTGAAGAGTACACTGTAGTTCTACTAAAAGTTTAGGCGCTCTCAGCTTTGTATTTAAAATTTTAAATAAATATTTCTGACAGTTATGCATTTAATTCCCCGAGACAGCTTTTAGGATCTCTTTTATTTTCATTTTTAACGTAGGATTACGTTCCTCCATAACGGTCCTACAGAAAGGAAAATTTCAGACGCTAAAACTGTCCATCCATCCGTCCTCGCGAGTTATAATTTAATTTTGGCAGCGCGCCAAACCCAGTCTGTCGCTTGGACAAGTTAAACAGAAAAGTACCTAGTTGAGTCAAAATTTTAACTAACACACACACACACACACACACACACACACACATATATATATATATATATATATATATATGCATGCATGCATGCATATACAAAAGAGGTAAGCAACGATAAGTAATCCTATATACGTTAATAACCCGCGGTAGTTTCGTTAGAAGAGACAACCTGAAATTTTATTTTTTCCGATCTTGCTACCAGTGTGTTATTGCGACCGGAACAGTTGAAAGGCTTACATTTACTATTCAACAACTATTCTAATGCTTTTTCCTTTTACTGAATGAAATTTAAGACCCATCTTATAATATCTATCACCATTTTTCTCGCCTAAATCAGCCATGCCAACAAAACATAGAAACACCGAAATTTGAAAAGTAATCTTTACTGAATAATTCGGACTATTTTTAAAATTTGGCTCCTCAGATATATACGCGATAATTACGCTTGACGGAAAGGAATTCCGAATTTCTCTAAATTTTTACTGGTGACCGAGAAAGGGCAGTCAACCATCCCATTCTGGAAAAGACCATCGTCAATCACCACAAAGAAAACACTAGACTTTAAAATTAATATTTTCTGTGGAGCGCGGGAAAATGATCTCGTGAAAGTTTCCGAACACTGTTTGAAACTGCGAACAGAATCGTCTGCAATAAATTTAAAAAAATACTTTGATATAACTTTAGATAAGAGAAAAAAGAACGGGCTGCATTTTAAAATGCGTATATTTAAGTTACTTAGTAGATTGTTTTGTTTAGAATTTTTGTGTTACAAAATTTAGAGGGAAGTGACGACAAAATAGCGTGCTTTATGCATTTTATCATGTTTAAAATGTTAATGGTTGACCAAAGTAAGTTTTTTAAATTTTCATTTTGATCGAAAGTTAAGGCCGTCCGCACACGGAGCGACTCAAAGGAAACTCAACTGGTTAGCGACTGAAATTGCTTATCGGTTGCAAACTCGTTAGTGATGCGTCTCCGCACACGGGCCGACTCAAAAGTGATTCAAATCAATAGTTTGCGACCTGTCATGGACGGAAGAACATCATTATTCCGGGCATTATTTTTAGTTAAATTATTATCAGAAATTAATTTATTTTAAAAAATCGTCACAATATATTGTCTTTGATCAATCGTTTAAAAATGGACTGTATATATGGGCGCACATATTCCATACAACAAAAAACGTTAGAATTTCATTTCATCACTAGGCAGAAGTCACGTGACTCTCTTGTACGTCATTTGGAAGCTTGCCAAAAGAGCGGCTGTAACATAGATTGTGTAATAACACGCACAACGCAAGAGAAACTGGCGACTGAAGTTGCTAGCGACTCGACACGTTGAGTTGCCCGAGACTGATTACAAACGCGTTGCTGATGGGTTTGTAACCAGTTGCGCCGTGTGCGTGGCTCCATTCAATTACATAGGTTATGACTCATCACGGACTGGTTTGTGATTGGAGTCGGTTATCAGTTTCTTTTGAGTTGCTCCGTGTGCGGACGGCCTAAGTGTTCGATCATTTTTTTAAATACAGTGGTACCTCCCTTAACGGACACTCCCGAATAGCGGAAACCTCTAATTAACGGACATTTTTACGAGTCCCAGTCCTATTTTATAGGACAATCCATGTTATTCCTCTGGATAGCGGACAGGTATTTTTGAAAAACTTTCAATTATTTTGGTAAACATTTCAAAATTATTCTAACAAGCAAGCTAAAAATATATGCTTATGCGTCTTTGCAACGAACAACACCTTATGTTTTAAGGGTGAAAAAGAGTGTGTAATGGCGGGAAAATTTCAAAAGAGTGGCTCACTCTTTTGCAGTGTTGCAACATGCTGGGGGACTTCGAAACTCCAGTTGTTATTGGAAAAGCTAAGAAGCCTAGATGTTTCAAGAACATTGATGTACGAAAATTTAGTGTTTCATGAAAGTCAAATAAGAAAGCGTGGATGACCACTGAGATAATGAGCGATTGGTTGGTGGAGTTAGACAATAAAATGAAAAAAACAAAAGGAAAAAATCATTATGTTCATGGACAATGCTACTTCCCATCCTGATGATTTAAAGCTCAAAACTGTTAATTTAGTTTTCTTACCTCCTAACACCACTTCGATGCTAGAGCCACTTGATCAGAGAATTATCCGCAGCTTTAAAGTGCGATACAGAAAGCAGCTTCTGAGACATATGCTTTCACAGATTATCTCCTGCAAATCCAGAGAAGAGTTGGCAAAATCGGTATGTGTTTTGGATTTCCTGAACTACGTCAGCCCTTAAAAAGGTGGAACCTGGGTGCCTTCTAAAATGTTTTAAGAAGGCGGGCATTTTGAATAAAAAGCGAAGTGGCAACTGACAGTACTACTGAAAAAATGCGAAAATGAACTAGCGGATCTAGAAGGCAATTTGGATTCAAATGTCAGCATTGAAGAGTATGTCAAGATCGACGACGGTTTATATATTGAGGAAGAATACCTGCATGTTTCCAATTTCATTCATCGAGACACCACTGAAACACTGGCCCTTTGTGAGGATGAAGATGAGGAATCGCCAATGGAAGACTGCAAAATCAAAGATTATTCGGAAGCACAGAAATACAGCGACAATTGAAACAGTTCTTTTTGAACAATGAAGATTCGGAGGGACTAGCAAAGTTAAATCCTATGAAGATTCACCTCGAAAAACATATTTGCTGTGTAAAAAAGAGAAATCAAACTTTGTTAACAGATATTTTCTGTAGTAATTAAAATAATTTAACTCCTATACATTGTATTTTAGAATTATTAATGCAAAATAAAAGGATTAACCCAAAATTAAAAGGTAAAGTAGTAAATAGTTATAATTTTATACCTAATTGACTTTTCCTTTTTAATTAAAATTGCAGCCGTAATTTTCAATCAAATGTCAAACAGAATTGCAAAAACATTTTTATAAAAATGTTGTCCTTCCCAATAGCGGACACCTCCTAATAACGGACAAAACTTTTGGTCCCGTGACTGTCCACTGCGTGTTCTGCTTATCATATTCTGTTCACCCTAAATTATATTTATAAAATGCACATAAATTTATGAATATGGTACAAAATTAAAATTGACGTGCAAGCAGTTAAATTTTTTTGGGTTGTAATAATTTGATCGGAATAAATTTATGAAAGTCATAAGTTTCTGATTTTTTTTTCCCGCGAGACGCTATGTATTTTTTTTTTTCATGGTTCAGTTGGTTGTGTGGATATAAGTGTCAATTACTTGAAAACAAGACACTTAAGCGTAGACTAATAAATGTCATACCACATTTTCATGCTCCTAGTTCAGTTTGATTGATAGTCATCAAATTCATTAATAGACCGGTTTCATCGAAAATTTACCTGTTCCAGTAGCGATGATCAATACTTTATATCATACATTTTGGGGAAAATTGTCTTCTAATTTAGCCTTAGTGGCACATGAAATATTACATTCCAAACTTCATGCCCGCAATTTTTTTTTTCGTTGGTTGATAGTAAAAAAAATTGTACCTGCATTTAAAGTAATAATGGTACTACATGTCCAGCCTTCACCTACTTTCTTCCGTGGACGGATATGCCAGTTTTCATGTTTAAATATTCTATCATGTTTTAGTTTTAAGTGGCACTTACCAATTGCACATCAATTGACCTCACAGATCTTTAATCTGCATGTTTAAGCTGTGGGAAATTTTCTCATCTGTATTTTTCTAATCTATATATATAAAACCGTTCCGTAACTGACTGACTGACATGTAACGCACAGACCAAAACGCTGGACCTAAAGGACTGAAATTTTGCATGGCGATTCTTATTATAGTGTAGGGGTGCACTAAGAGAGATTTTTGAAAAATTCTTGTTAGATTTTTTTAAAATTAAATTTTTAAGCTATTTTTGTAGCATTATTTAAAGTTTGCATTTAAAATAATAACCTGAGGGTTATAAAATTTATATAACGAGAAAGACCATAAAAATTCCTTTAAAATGAAATCTTTTTCGAATCTTTACCTTCATTTTCTGATTTTTGGTGAATTTTTAAAGATAAATTTATTAAATGCTGATCACGTGGTTTCTTTTCTTTTTGTGAGACTTTAAACTAATTTTGTGTCAAGTGCATAAAAACGAAATGAACAAAAATTTTTTTTTCTTGCTAATGAGGCAGACGATTGGACATTATCAAAAAATATATTAAAATACAGTAAAAGAAATGTTCCTTAAACTGTACTAAATTAATTTTACTATATTATTTAGTATGTTCTATTAGATTAAATTTGAATATTTTCTTCTTCATTATTTTGTTTATAAAAATATCCGTTACGATTTTTTTTTATAAATAAATATATATATATTTTTACACATCAATTGCATACATTGATCATTGTATTATATATATATATATATATATATATATATATATATATATATATATATATATATATATATATATATATTTGGCATTAATTGCATGCATTGACCGTTGTATTTAATTTGAATGTACTCCGTAGCGAAAGTACGGGTTTTCAGCTAGTCACAGATATGCAGACTTTTTTTAAATAATTTTTAAATTTTTCATTAGTTAATATTTCTCAGGGCCTTAAATAATGGACGTCTTGCACTGAAATATTTTTAAAAAAGTGGAATTTGAAAATAAAATAGTTTAAAAAAAATCAAAACAAGCTCATTGATTAACCATTTACAAATGCAGGAAAGAAATTTCAAATATGTCATTACAAAAATATACTGAAAGGACAATTCCCCTTAGCTTGCCATTGGATCGAAGGTTTGTATTTTCAACTGATATTCCACCTTAAGTGCATTCATATCAAAACTGGAGATACTAAACACCAAATACTGTTCCTTTCTCAATACCTTTAATATTTATGGCCGCTACGGAAAACACACTTGGACTAAAATTACACCTAGAATTAAACCATTAGTATTCCCAGGCGCTAAAACGCCTACTTCCTCTAGAACTCGATTACCAAGTCTGTCTCCATTGCGAAATTTCCTTTTCATACGTGACAAGGGAGAAAGAAATTTTCTTCAATCATATATTTCCAAGAAATTAATCTCCGAAAGAAATATGTCCTATTAACTTTTATAAATGATTTTTCTGTCTGTCTTAGGGGGGGGGGGCGTCCTTACTTATTCTCTTTGGACTATATTTTAAACATTTTCATCTAAAAAGCTATGACTTTTTTCCCGTAATACATAACTCTAGCAGGCTTACATACAGTTAACTCAAGTACATGAAAATAATTCTTATTTATTTCTTTCTACTAGATTTAACTGGGACAATAGAGTAAATCTAGGAAGAAACAAGGGTCAATTTTTTTATGATAGCTATATATGAATACAGAAACACCACGTTTATACGGATCAGATTTGTAAACATTTTTCTTATTTAATGTTCACATTAGATAATAATTAACTGTGATAGCAAGAACGTAACTACAAGTACGCCAAATATTCGCGTTTTAGTTTGAGTCAATGCACAGTTCCTGCAAACATTTTACAATAAATTATGGTAATAAAATGCTTTTTGTCGAGTTTAAGAAAACTTTACTAGACTTACCAATTCTTTGTTAAGAAATGATGTGAAAAGTTATTTTTATATTTTTTAATGTCTTGTAAACAATACTATGTAGTTTTGTTATATATATATATATATATATATATACAGTGGAATCTCGATCGATCGTTTTCGGATCCATCGTTTTTCCGTATGTGTCGTTCATTTTATCCAGTCCGAGTAAATTTCACATAAAAAATATCGAAATTTCGCAACCAAAAAAATGCAATATATAAAATTTCGCATTTATTCGCAAAAAATATATAAATTTAAAAATTTCGCATTTATTAAAAAAATTACAATTTTACTTACTTCGTTAGGTAAGTATCAACATTCTTAGTTAAAAGCTAACATTGTAGTAGTCGGCACATTATGTTCCTTAAGTCTTTGCTATCTGTCATTAATTACTGTTGTACATAATAGTAGATATCTCAGGATCTACTCTGTTAACGGGACTATGGAGTCTTTGTATAGCTGCCTTCGCAAAGGTAGCATTCTTTTGTTGCAATTAAAATCTGTATAACATCAGCAGGAATCTCCTAGTTGCCTACTGTGAGTAGCTGAAATACCCTTCTCTTTTGCGCTCAAGAGACGTTCTTAAATCTACTGAATTGTTCCACAAAACTTGATGGTTGATTTTTACTGTTAGATTTTTAGGTTCGACTCCGTTGCGGACTAAGTGTCCGGGTGAAATTCGGAGCAAATCCGAAGGAGAGTGAGATTTCTCAGTTAAAGACCGCGGATGGTCTTAGTTAAGCAATTATGTTAATAAATTATTACTATTATTTCCTAATTTCGCTTAAAAATCCGTTTATCACCGAGTTTTTGCCGAAAAGTAGTAAAAAAAGAATTTTCGTATATATTCGCTCATATCAGCAAATTTCGTATTTATTCGCATCTGTTTCGCAAATACGAAAATTACGTATCCCTGCTGATAATCTATCGGGCGTGAGAGTAATTTATTCAATTTAATATTTGAAGGATCCAGGGGTAAAACCACTTTACAGCCATTTTTTGCGAAAATGAGTTAGCAATGCCATCTTGTAGCTTTCAAGGAGTACTAACACAACATGCATTTATATCTGGGGAAGAATCACTTTAATGCTGTCAAAAATAGCGATAAAGTTTCGGCGTGCCATATATTCGTTTTTCTCAAAACGAAGATTTTGGAGTAAAGTGGTTTTACCTCTGGACCCTTCATTTATTTTAAACTGGCCCTATTAATAATTTTTTTTTTTTGTTTTATTTACGAAAAGAAAAAAATACCATCGCATCATCCCTGGCCGATCTCTCGTCACCCTAAAGTGCCGCGACACACACTTTGGAAATCACTTCCCTAGAGTACGCCCGTAAAAACTTTTCAAAATGCTTAAAAGACGCGGCAACAGAACTTTTTCTAACCGTGGCGTCGTAAACAACTGAAAAGTTTTGGGCTCGTTCACGAATATTTTTTTTCTCCCTTTTCCGCCAATGCCACTGGAAAAAATTAAAAGTAATGAAATTCACAGCAGTTCCTATCGTCATTTGCATCATAATGCTTTCTTTTAGCCTCATATCCGCAAAACAACATGTAACGGTCATTTTCCACCTGCGCGTTCGTATTCAAAGAGTTGAGCGCTCAGCCATCTGCCGTCTCAGTGCCGTATCTTTTTCTGGCAGATGTTGCCAACAAATTTACAATGCATTATCTTTACTTAACTCTCTGGAAAATCGGCTCGGCGTTTTCCTCTGGCCAGTGATTTATCTTTCCCTGTAGGGTTTTCGCTTTCACAATTGTCAGTGATGTGCGCCGCAGAGGAACCAGACTCGATTAGTTATGTTTTGCCTTAATTGGCGTGATGTAATTCCGCCAAAAAGTCTTTAATTACTGCTACCTGCAGATGTTTTTTTTTTCTTCTTTTTCTTCTGTCTTTTTTTTAATTTTCACTGGGAGATTTATATAGGTGTTGGATGAGTTACATTCACCGGTTGTTCGGGCGTAAAATTCAATTACCTTTCTTTAATTTCATTTCGTTTCGGAAATCTGTCATGTTTCAGTTAAAATGAATCGCGAGGAGAGGAACTGGAATGATAGCCGTGCAATCTGCGATCAGCTCTCAAGTGCTCCGATGAATAGACCTTTTTAAAGTCTGTCAGTTTCAGTGAAGGTATTATCCCAGCATTGGAAGATTCCTGCGTGATATCGGGTCGTTGTCACCGGCCATAACTGTTGTAGTTTCCTGAGTTGTAGGTTTATGGTTTCTCCCTACAGTACAAGCCATAGCTTCCAACTGCTCATCTGCTTTCTCGTCTTAGGTTCTTGCGTTTGGAGGTAACGCGAGGATCTTTTTCATGCTTGGTCTTCGACTTTTGCATGCTTAAAATATAGATCGATGCATAACCAAACAGACCACTAACTTTTGAAGTTGTAAAATGCATGTAAAACTTAAAAATAAACTACTAACTTCTAACACTGAAAGCTGGAGGTTAATTAGGTCGGGCTGGAAATTTTCCACAAGCATGACGCTCAGAGTTGGCCTCAGGGCCGCCCAGAGAGGGGGGCAACGGGGGCACTTTGCCCCAGGCCCCTAACTGCCGGAGGACCCCCCCCCCCCAAAAAAAAAAAAAAAATTAAAAAAGAAATAATTTATTAGATTTCATCCAAATGAAAATTCTGAATCTTGTACCGTACTTCAAAATTCAAAATAATCTCCTGAAAAAAGGGGCCCCCCAAAAATATATAAAAAAAAATATTCGATTAATTGGATTTCTTTTACTCCAAAATAGTCTTTTGAAAAATATGCGATTTAGTTTTAATGAAAAGTATAATTGTTTAGTCCTAACTGCTATAAAAATGAATTCTCTCTAATAAATTGAAGACAGTACTAACTACTAAAATAGATAAATAGATAGCAAAAAAGCTTTGTGGATGAAGATGTCATATTTATTGGAGAATATAACAAGAGAGCAGTGCAATGAAATATAATCAATATGTTAATCATTCATGTAATAAAATTTTAAGTATGAGTAACTGAATTTGAATGTGTGTTTTCGTCTCTTTCCCTTTTTCATTTTTTTGGGGGGCCCCAAACAGAAGTTTGCCCCAGGCCCCGTGACTTCTCTGGGCGGCTCTGGTTGGCCTGAGCTGGGTTCGGCTCTCAGGTATCCAGTCACCCAAGGCTCGGCCCGGAGAGTTCGAATAAAATAGATGCTGATTTGAGCAGACATCTTTCAATACTCCGTTAAGAATTTATACAAGGGTACTTCAAAAAGTAACAACATATCTAACATTTTGAGTTATATAACTAAATTGGACAAAAAAAAAAAAAAAAAAACCATGTCATTTTTCTGTGTAATCACCCTTCTTTACGATACACCTCTCACACCTTTTGCACTAACTTCTCTGTTGTATCGGGAGAAGAAAAAATTAAAAAGGGTTCTGCTTTCAGCCCAGAAGGCATCACTTTTTGGCACTCGCTAACGGTGCTAAGGTCACGCCATTTTGTGTATGTCGCCCTTCCGATTAGGAATTCCATGCCATTTAGTCGGCAGGATCAACATCTTTAGTGAGAATTTATCTACCCAGCGCAGGAATTTGAAAGGTCTGGGGTTTTCGTTTCAGGAACTACAGTCAATTTGCTGTGACTCTTTGAACTACCCTCGTATAATATATCAGAGTTATTAAAGAATATATATATATATATATATATATATATATATATATATATATATATATAAGAATATATATATATATATATATATATATATATATACAGTGGATTCTCGATCTTTCGTTTTTCAAGGGAGCGACTGAAATGAACGATAAATGCGGGAAAACGATAGATGCGGAAACATAAAGCAATATGATCGTTGGGACTGGATAAAATGAACGACACATACGGAAAAACGATGGATCCGAAAACGATCGATCGAGATTCCACTGTATATATATATATATATATATATATATATATTTGATGATGCTACTGATAATTTTGTAATGAATTTTAGCAGATTTAATTTATTTGACTGTGCCCTGAACAGCTTAAAACATGTAAATAAAACTGTGATAACATAGTTATCACATCGGTTTCTTTCACATTGGTTTCTTTTCTTTTTGTGATACTTTAAATTACTTTTGTGTCACGTGCATAACAACGAAACAAATTCACAAAAAAAATATTAAAATACAGTAAAAGATAAAATTCAACCACTAGACTAATTGAGATGGAAGTTTATTTAAGAATTTAACTCAAATTAGTATGTATTATGGATATTAAATGAAACCTATATATAAAATGCTTCACCATGACGATAAATAAGTTTCAAGGACAAACTTTAAAATACGCTGGCGTAGATTTAAGGGAAAATTGTTTTTCCCACGGTCAGTTATACGTAGCTTGCTCACGCGTGAGTTCGCGGACGAGCCTGGTAATATTAGTTCCGCCCAATGAAAAAACGAAAAATATTGTTTATAAGGAAATCCTCTAGAAAGCAATTTCATTGTTTTTTCATTGTAATTATCCTAAAATGTACTCCGTAGCGAAGCACGGGTATTCAGCTAGTTTCGTATAAATAAAATCCTATCTCTGAATTTTCATCTTATTTTGTGTATCACTGCAAAGCGAGTTCGACCAGGTTCAAGATGCAAAACACAAGAGCTTCCTACTCACCAGAATTTCTTTGTAGCATTTGTAAATAGTTAATTTAGGCGGTCATTAGACGACATAACCTTAAAAACCTTTGTCTGGCTTTCATATTTCTTTATTAAAGGATAATGAATCACATTACAAAGATAAATTATCACCATTTTCCGGTAAAACATTTTTCTCTTCGACAGAGCATACAATATTACTGTAATTTCCTGTCATTATTATTTCCAGTTTCTAAATACACTGTACTTTTCGATTATCCGCGCAGAAAAGAAATCTGAAATCCTTATCCAAATTAATGCCTACTTAATGTATTTAAAAACTGCATGCAAATTGCTTCCGATATACACGTATAAACAAGATTTTTAAAACAACTGTTTTTTTTTTCCTATTTACTGAGAAGATTTTCATTTGATAAAAGCTGCGATAATGCACTAAAATAACATTGCCTTAATTTCGCGGGATTATGAATACAGCGATATCATATCATGTTAGGAAAATCAGTTGGGATATTAAAAAAAAAAGCTTATCAAAGATTCGGTAAAAGGAAATAAATTGCGGATTACATTCACAAATTAAATCAAATTAATTATCCTCTCATGCGTTCAGCATAAAATTTTATGAAAATTTATTTTTAATTTTGTTGATATGTAGCTGCTATTTTTGGTGTTCTAGCTGAATACCCGTGCTTCACTACGGAGTACATTCAAATTAAATACGACGGTCAATGTATGCAATTAATGCAAAAAAATATATATATCTATGATAAATAAATAAATAAATATATATATATATATATATATATATATATATATATATATATATATATATATATATATTTATCATAGATATATATATGATATATCTATGATATATCATATATATATCTATGATAATATATGATAGATATATTATATATATCTATCATATATTATTATAGAAATTATTATCCATTATTATTATCCATTTAAAAATGAATGTTTGTTTGTTCGTATTTTATGCGCTGCCGTACCGTTTATCCGATTGCGATGAAACTTTTTCAACTTATTGCTTGAACTTGCGCGAAGGTTATAGACTATTTTCATCCCACTACGACGTTCCATTCCAGAATTGTGTTAGAACAAGTTTGCGCGGTATCAACGAATATTTTTGTTCAAAGCCATTGTAACATTTCATTGTTGCCAATTAAATTATAACATTTCCGTAAAAATTAATGGACATGAATTAAAAACGTGATTTATTCATATATTGGCGCATGCAAGAATGAATTTGATATATTATTTTCATATACGTGGCAACGCCGGAATATTTCTTTTTAAAAATGAAATATAAGGATGGAAAGTCATTCATTTTCAATAAACGTGTTATCTATCCATTTCATGAATTTAAACTATCTCAAGCTACCTGTTCAAACTCAAATATACTGAAGGTAACGTTCACTTAGCTAGAAACGCCTTGACGCGATGATTTATATAACTGAAGTGACATTGAAACATAGCAGATGATTTAGTTTTGAGAAAGAATTGCAATCATGAAATACGTGTATATTATAAATAAGAAAGTCTGAAAGTGGCATTGAAACGTAGCAGATGATTTAGTTTTGAGAAAGAATTCCGAGCATGAAATACGTGTATATACTTTTTCTATAATAATTATCAGATTTGATGTGTTTTAATATTGAATGTGATCTCAATCCATTCAAACATTATTGATTCTTTTTCTATAATAATAAATCCATTCAAGAGTTATTGACTAGCTGTAAATTAATGCTTTAAAATGATCAAAAACAGGAGAGCAACTTTTAATCCTGCAGAAGTAAGGGCAAAATGTCAAAGATTGTTGAGAAATGAGCAATGTGATGAAAAAAAAAAAACAGAAGAGCGCGAAGCCAACAGAATTCGAAATGCAGTTAGACGCACACAAGAATCTTAAGAAAAAACATTCCCAAGAGCTCGAAGCCAACAGAATTCAAAATGCAGTTAGACGCACACAAGAATCTTAAGAAAAAACATTCCGAAGAGCTCGAAGGCAACAGAATTCGAATTGTAGTGATCCGAAGCAGTGAGACTGACGAAGAAACTTTTAACGCGTCGAACATGCTATCGTATTCGAGCTTCAACATCGAAAAGAGAGGAAAGCGATGAACAACGACAGCACCGACAACAAACTAATGCTATTTGCAAAAGAATTTTAGCGAAAACTTTAGAACATCATAACATGAGGCTAATCATTGAAAAATTAGAATAACAGAAACTGAATCCCGAGTAAAGCCGGGTAATACATCTAGTTTATAATAAATACAACGACCCTCACCCCTTCTACTGCCTTAGGTAACGATAGACCCTTAATTTCTCGACATTTCTAAAGGGTGGCCCATTATAGGGACATGGCCCATTTTAGGTGCATTTACCTTAATAAAATAATTTCATATTTAAATGCCCAAACTATGAGAGACTGAATTTTAGATCGGTGTAATGGTCCCGTCTGGTTTCGGGCCCTTCCAACTGAACACTAATTCACCTTTTATAGAGCTTTATAAATTTTACAAGAATCCTGTATATCAACAGGGCAACGTTTTAGTTATTCGAAGTAGTATGTATCAGTCTTGGGTGATATAAAATTTCTTATAGCATGGATATCTAGTAATATAGCCGAAGCGTAAGCTACAAAGGAGATTGAACGTCCAGTCTCACATGCAAAAATTTTAATAAGTTTTAACTAGGAGCATCCCCAATTATTTTTTCTATGTTGATAAATCGCTAAGGATAGATTTATTTATTAATGCGAGACTTGCGATTGGTGCTTAGAGTACAAATGTTTGATGCCAAGTCTAATAGTTGTGGGCGTGGGGGTAGCTAATTGATTCACCCTCGGTAACGAGTGCATCGATTTGTCTGACTATCCGTCGGGCGAGTGATTAATTCAACTTAATATTTATTTTAAGTGGGCACTGCTATTATTTTTACGTACGATTACGTTCCTCAATAACGGTCCTCCGGAAAGCAAAATTTCAGATGTCCGTCGTCGCGAGTTATAATTATGACAGCGCGTCAAACCCAGTCTGTATCGCTTGGGCAAGCAGTAAACTGTTAAACAGAAAAGTGCCAAAATGTGTCAAAATTTTTACTTATAATCCATAATATCACACATAATTTTTATAGACAAAATAATGTTGAAGAAAATATTCAAATTAAATACAACGGTCAATGTATGCAATTAATTTACATGTTTAATTTCCATAAAACACACTAATTTAATTGAATTCTTTAAAAATTTCCATCTCAATTAGTCTAGTGGTTAAATTTTTATCTTTTATCGTATTTTATATATATATATATATATATATATATATATATATATATATATATATATATATCTATATATATATATATATATATATATCTATATATATATATATATATATATATATATATATATATATAACACATACATACATATATACATACAAAAGAGGTAAGCAACGATGAGTAATTCTACGTTAATAACCCGCGAGACTTTCGTTTGAAGAGACTACCTGAAGTTTGTTTGTTTGTTTATCCCCCAAAAAATAAATAAAATCTCGCGGCACCCCTGTCCGTTTTCACGGCTCTCTAAAGGGCCGTGGTACACCGATTGGAAATCACTGCTCTATTATCCACGTGACAAAGGAATCAAGTATTAAAAAGTCGTCTCAAGATTTTTGTTCGGGATTTTTGAACAATTTTATTTTTACTGTTAAAGAGTTTTTTTCTAAATCCTTTAAAAAATATTTTATCGAAAAAAGGAATTGAGACTTTTTTAATTTTATGCCATCTATTATGAAAGACAAGTTACGTATAAAAATGTCATGTCGTACAACCAGTGAAACAGCTTTAGGCTTTCAACAAATGATAAAATCCATCCTGTTTGAAAATTTTTTTTCTTTTAAAGTCAAAATCCTTAATGACATAATGATAAGGACATTACAGAAGAATGTTGTTTTAAGAAAAAAAAATCTAGAAAGTCAGAAGTTTTTATTTCTGGCCTACAACACACTTTGTTACTTTCTTCTTTTTTTTTTTTTTTAAATAAACTTTCTTTTTACGTCCATAATTTGAAATTTTCTTCTATCAGCTGTGTAAAGTTTCCTTCAGTGTCGCATTCTTTTTATAATATAGCTTAGTTGAGACTGAAAATTCACGGGCACAATCTGTTAAAGAAATATGTTCGTGGACTTACATATGTCCTCTTTTTTTCAACTGTCAGTTTTTTTAAATGGTTATTTACAAACCTTAAAAAAATTTATCTCAATATTTTTTCTCAAAAACATTAATAATAAAATCACCAATTGTTATTTTATTGAAAGGTGTGGGGTTTTTGGAAACAAAATTCTTTAAAAAATCAATTTTAAAAAAGACTTTTGGCTTAAAACTTTCCATAGTGCAGTGATTTCCAACCGGTGTTCCGCAACACTTTAGGGTGTCGCGAGATTTTATTGGAGATAAACAAAAAATATTTGTAGGGCCCTCATAAAATACAAAGGTGTTCGCACATTTTTTAAATAATTATTAACAAACCTTAAAAAAATGTATCAATATTTTTTCTCAAAAACATTAATAATAAAATCACCAATTGTTATTTTATTCAAAGGTGTGGGGTTTTGGGAAAAAAATTCTTTAAAAAATCACTTTAAAAAAAGATATTTGGCTTAAAACTGCCCATGGTGCAGTGATTTCCAATCGGTGTTCCGCAACACTTTAGGGTGTCGCGAGATTTTATTGGAGATAAACAAAAAAATATTTGTAGGGCCCTCATAAAATACAAAGGTGTTCGCATATTTTGTAACGATTTTGACTTTATGATTTAAATTTAAATGAACAAAAATACAACCTTGCTGGCATCCATATGGACTAGGGTTTAAATATCGTTTGCATCATTAAAAATATTTTTTTGCTTTAAAATGTCTCTGGAAAATAAACGATGTATCGAAGGTTATGCATTTGCGCTTTCCGAAGAGAAATGCTCTTATTCGATTATTAAGAAAAGGTGTGAAAAGCATGGTTTTAATATTTCTACACGTAAAGCAAGTGACATAATTAATAAAAAAGGAAAGAAACGTTGAAGTTTACATTTGACCGTGAAAAGGTAAACAATGCATACTCAACAAAGGTACGTTCATTGCTTATTATATCTAAACTCGCATCTCATGTTTAAAAAAAAAAATCCCCCCTCCCGCAAAGAACTATTGTAAAATCTTTAAACAACTCTATAGGAACTGTGAACAAAATTATAAAATCTGATTTAAACTAATTAAAAAAAAAAACACGATGTTCACTGCCTAATGCGAAAACATGTTTCTCAGCGTAACACTATGTGCAGATTGTTGTATGAAAATTATTTGGCAGCTGGAAAATGGAAATATGTAGTTGCAATTGGTGAGGCATGGATCTATTTATCTGATTGCAATAGAAAAAGATCGATTTGCTGCCGGAAAAGAGGAGAAAAATACCTTAAAATGTTGGTTCAGAGAAAACAAGGAACATTTTACTAAAGGTTTAAACGGTTATTGCTTTATTATCTTATAACGGAAAACTTAAAATAAGGAAAGTAGAAAAAATGTCAAAATTAACTCTGATTATTATAAGAAATATGTTTTAATACCTGTTTTCAAAGAAGACATTCGATCACTTTACCCAAACAATCTTAATTGTTTTAAGTTCCATCAGGATAGGCTACCAGACTTACTGCTATATTTTTAGGAAAAAAAAACGAGAACTGGAATTGAGGCTGATCCATTTAAATGCATCCCACCCCAAGTAACATCCCACACGTGTGTGTATACGTGTCTCCTATGGATTACTGTGCATTTGGACTTTCAAAACCAGCTCTTTGTAAGCAGCGTTCCAAAACATTGGATGGGCTCTGGAAGATTGTGGTCGAGGAGTGGAACAAAAATCAACCTTGATATTTTAAGAAAAGTTCTTTTATCGTGGTAATCAAGATGTAATATGATAGTTCAACGACAGGGCTATCAGATGGAACATATTAGAAAATAAAATTAAATTCTTTGTTTACATATTTCTTTTTCCAAAATCGTTACTACAAAAAAAAAAGAGGAAAAAAAAACATCAGGTAATCTCTTCTAACGAAACACCGCGGGTTATTAACGTAGGATTACTTATCGTTGCCTACCCCTTTTGTGTGTGTGTGTATGTATGTATGTATATATATATATATATAATTCAAAATTTTGATGCAGTTTGGTAATTTTCTGCTTAATTATTTACTGCTTGCCCAAGCGATACAGACTGGACTTGGTGCGCTGCCAAAATTATAACTCGCGACGACGGACGGTTTTAGCGTCTGAAATTTTGCTTTCCAGAGGACCGTTATGGAGGAACGTAATCCTACGTTAAAAATGGGAACACCCTCTGTAAATACTAAGTTGATAGCAAACATTTGTTGTCTAAGCACCAGTCGCAATCACACTGCACATTAATAAAACAAAACTGTTCTTACTGATTTCCCTTGTAAACCTCTAGTGTAATACTACACGGAATCCCATGGCTATTTTTACCATGTTTTTATTAACTTGCTTTCTTGTTTGTTTGTGTGTGTGTTTGTCCAGTACAAATCTTGCAATCGATTTTTAACTAACTTCCCGACTTGCTAGGCATTTGAAATTTTTAGAATAGCTCAGAACACGATGACAATGCATTTTTTAAATACTTTTAGCCATCTTTAAGCAGAATTAAATTAATTTTCAGTTAATTTTGTTTTGTAGACTGGTGAATGCATCTATCGGCCGGGACGGGAACGAAAAGTTAAACGCAAGTTAACTTCCAATTAACTTCATTTTCTTTCAAGTTGATGGGATAATTCATCAAAAAAATTTTTTTTAAAGTATTTATTAATACGTAGAATTGTCAAATTTATATGATTCAACAGAAAATTTTAAAACATGGTATATAAAAAGTTCTTTTTATCTTGTAATTATTGAAACTGTGTTGATGTATTCTAGTCGGGTGTTTTGTTACTTATATTATCTTTCAATAAATAAATACAATCATCAACGGAGTAATTATTTATTGGAACATAAATATGACATGTTCCTAGCACAAATTCCGAAAAATAAAATTCTAACCAGGGTGCCCCGAGTTTATGGGGTGCCGCAAACGTAAATTTTGGGAAAGTTTCGTAAGACTGGTCTCGTCGCAATTTATGAGATTAAAAGGGTTTTGTTACGAATGTAGATCTTATATTTGAAAGACAAAATCGCAGTAAGGGCTCGATAAACGAAATAACTCTCAGCTATCGACCTATTGACCTTCGTGATGTATTGGGAGTATCTAATAACATCGGCAGCTGATTGTATCGCACACAGCACAGTGGAAGGTTCCATAGCTATCTCGTTTATTATGGAGTCATATTTCACGTTGATCCGGTTTTAATGTTTCTTTTATTTTAATTGTATTTTTGTCATGTAAAAGGGATAATGTTCACTCACATATGCAATGACATTAAGCTTAAAAGTCTGTTTAAAGTACCGACAACAACAACAACAACACCAAAAGGATGAATGAGAGCGTCGTATTAGTTAATTTTACCAGAGATTTAAATAAATCTTCAAAGGGACCGTAGTGAAAGAATAATCGCAAAGTAATTTTAAGTGATTAGAGAGTAATTTTAATGAAATCGATGTTACTAATTATGCACTCTTGATTCTTTACCCTTTTTAATGAGGTTTATTATAAAAGGAATTCAAATTTATCTACTCTGCAAAACCGCTATTACGTTAGCTACTGTAAGGGAAGTAAAAACTACTATTTATCCGATCCAATTTTTTGGGTTGCGTCAGCTTCTTCTTAGGGTATGAATGACGGCGACACGTAAGCCCCGCGTGTCGCTATTGACCCTTGAGAGACCAAGTGGGTTAAGTAATGGATCATGAAAATTTCAGGTAGTCTCTTCTGACGAAACTGCCGTGGGTTATTAACGTAGGATTACTTATCGTTGCTTACCTCTTTTGTATGGATAAATGTATGTATGTGTTATATATATATATATATATATATATATGTGTGTGTGTGTGTCAGTCAAAATTTTGATGCATTTTGGTACTTTTTTGTTTAATTGTTTACTGCTTGCCCAAGCGATACAGACTGGGTTTGCCGCGCTGCCAAAATTATAACTCGCGACACAGGACATCTGAAATTTTGCTTTCCGGATTACCGTTATGGAGGAACGTAATCCTACGCTAGAAGTGTGAGATAACAAGGCGCGTTGCTGTAGAGAAGGGGAATTTATTTCACAATCCACAAAGAGGAAGTGAAGAATAGTACGAACAGGCCACCGCCAAAAACCTAAATTTGCTTTTGGAAAGAGTCAAATAGAAAAAGATTTCTGAAAAATGTTCACTCGCTAAATTTTCGGGGCTTATAAATGCAAATTAAATAACATTATTTTGTAACAGCTCGACCTCTCGCGTTGTTCAAATCGACATATCAACGAAAAAGGACGTAACATATACAAATACAGTAGAGTCCCGATTATCCGAACTTCAGTAATTCGAAAATTCGTTTAATCCGAAACCAAAAGTCAAAAAGAATAATGGCTACAATAAAACCACAGTGATACTAAGTAATATAAAGTATGTTTCTGAAAATCGCAAGAAAATTGAAAGTTAGACAGTGTACTGAATTAATTATTACTGAACTACATTGGTTTGAAAAAAATCTGTTAATTATTTTTGTCAGAAGAGAAGAATACCTCTCCCTCGAAGCCAAACTACGCCAACGCGTCAGAAAAAAATGGTGTCTGCTCTGGTCGCGGCGGAGTGTTGCTCTACGTAGCCTAGCACTACATCCAATGCAGCTGCAGCGTCTGAGGGGGATACCCTCTGCTCGCTGTCACCGTCTGCTTCACCTTCACTCTCGTCTGACACGTTGACAGGTTCTTTCAAATCCATTTCAACAATCTACTGATCGTCTAAAATCTTACACTCTACTGAACGAACAACTTACACTCTACTCTACTGTACTAGGCAGCTTCTTATCACCCATTTCGTCTGGAGATTTGGTAATGTTTAGACAGACCTTATAAAATAAACTGTGTAATCACACGTAATATGTAATATGTATGTAATCACGTTTTATTATGCAATTTAAGTATATTTTAAGAATGATTTCGCTTAATCCGAAAAATTCGTTAATCCGAAAAGTGTCTGGTCCCAATTCAGATTATCGGGACTCTACTGTAGAAACACATACTGGTGCGAGGACTTTGATAATCCTGGATAAATGTGTCTCACTGATACCCAGCATTTAGAGAGACATTTTTTAGATCAATGACTATTCTCAACGCGCCATTCCACTGATTTTATCCCACTGAGAAATTGTAAAATATTTTATTTCAAGAATATTATTCTCAAATGAACGGCCGGTAATCCCTACCTTTACAAAATTCCCGTTCGGGAAAGAACCCTTCATCACTCGCGGACTCCTATAATAATTATCTGCCGGACCCGCTGTTGTTTGCGGACTGCTGTCTTGAGGATACTGATCCTGCTCGTAATCCTTAATTTGGTAACTTTATTTTGTGTGTGTAACTTTATACAGACTAAGAGAGAGCTTATGTTTAATGGTCCCGTTTATAGCGATAGCCTCTAATTGTTCCGGAGAAATATCAATACATCTGCCCTTCTATTAACATCCCACACGTCGTTATTCCGCGCGTCTTTGCTTACTTTGAGATCAAGACGCTCTTAATGAAAATGTGCCTTCACCTATCGTTTACACGAACTCGGCTCTTTGTTTTCGATCGCTTCCCAGAATGGGATACCCGATCCATGCATATCGGAATATAAGAATCGGAGATCAACCCCATTTTCAACCACCCCTCATGACCCAGATATCGAAGTAATCTGCCAGTTAGTCGAACTAAATTTTTAGCCCCCCCCCCTCCTTTAATGCAGTTTTTCAGTCCTCCTGATTTTACAATTTTTTAAGTAGCCTGCTACTAAATCCTGCTGAATTTTAAGTTTTGCAAGTCTTTTGATTTTGTGTTTTTTGAAGTAATCTGCCAATTAAATTTTGAGGACGAATTTTGAGGTAACCTGCCACCAAGTAGAACTAAATTTTGAGTCCTTTAGATTTCATAGTTTTGCGAGGCCTTTGATATTATAGTTTTTAATAATTACAAGATTAAAAAAAACTTTTTTATATACCATGTTTTTAAATTTTCTGTTGAATCATACAAACTTGACAATTCTGTGTATTAATAAATACTTTTTTTAAAAATTTTTTGATGAATTATCCCATCAACTTGAAAAGAAATGAAGTTAATTGGAAGTTAACTTGCGTTTAACTTTTCGTTCCTGTTCCGGGCGATAGATGGCTGCGCCATTCTACAAAACAAAATTAACTGAAAATAAATTCAAATTCTGCTTAAAGACGGCTAAAAGTATCAAAAGAATGCATCATCATCGTGTTCTGAGCTATTCTAAAAGTTTCAAATGTCTAGCTAGTCGGGAAGTTAGTTAAAAATCGATTGCAAGATTTGTACGGGACAAACGCACACACAAACAAACAAGAAAGCGAGTTAATAAAAGCATGTTAAAAATCTGTCAGTCTGTCCATCCCGGAGGATGGTCAGACGGTTGGGGCATTGGCAATCGGCACCGGAGTCTGTGGGCTCAGGTCCCACTCTTGGCATGGACGTTTGTAGCCGTTCGGAATCGGCTTTAAGCAGTAGGTTCCGGGCTAATTAGCCCTCGTGTAGCAAAAAATTTACCATAGCACTCCAAACGAAGCCAGCTATAGGTAATTTATTTTTTAATTTTTCTACCTGTAAAGCAGGACTCCCAGACCTGGATTTTTCGGTGACCATATGTATTATGGGTTTTTTAACGTAGGATTAAGGTCCTCCGGAAAGCAAAATTTCAGACGCTAAAACCGTCTATCGTCGCGAGTTATAATTTTAGCAGCGCGCCAGACCCAGTCTGTATCGCTTCGGCAAACAGAAATGTACCAAACTGCGTGAAAATTTTGACATTAATATATACACACACACATATATATATATATATATATATATATATATATATATATGTATATATATATATATATATATATATATATATATACAGTAGAATCTCGATCGATCGTTTCCCAAATCATTGTTTTCCCGTATGTATCGTTTATTTCACCCAGTCCCGACGATCCTATTACTTTATGTTCCCACATCTATCGTTTTCCCGTATTTATCGTTCAATTCAGTCGGTCCCTTGAAAAACGATAGATTGAGATTCCACTATATACAGTGGAATCTCGATGGATCGTTTTCGGATCCATCGTTTTTCCGTATGTGTCGTTCATTTTATCCAGACCCAACGATCATATTGCTTTGTTATGTTTCCGCATCTATCGTTTTCCCGCATTTATCGTTCATTTCAATCGGTCCCTTGAAAAACGATAGATCGAGATTCCACTGTGTGTATATATATATATATATATATATATATATATATATATATATATATATATATATATATATATATATATATATATATAGATAGATAGATAGATAGATAACACATACATATATACATACATATATACATATAGATAATACTATAGAGATAGATAGATAATACATACATACATACATATATACATAAATGAGGTAAGCAACGATAAGTAATCCTACGTTAATATCCCGCGATAATTTCGTTAGAATAGACTACCTGAAGTTTTTTGTTTAATTTCTCAAAATGTGGGGTTTTCACTCGTAATTTAAAAATATAGCAAAATATTAATATTTATTTCTCATTGTTATTTCTCATTGTAAGTATAATTTATTAATGTAAATGTAAATATGTAATTTTATTATGTAATTATGTATATTCAGGTATGTAAAAGGATACAAATGGAGCCCCTCCCCCAAATCTTTAAGATTTTATAGTTTTGTAATTCTTTTGGTTCGATAATTTTGAAGTAACCGGCGAATAAGTCATACTGAATTTTAAACCTCCCCCTTCCATTCGAGTCCTTTAGATTTTATAGATTTGCTAGCCCTGTGATTTTACAGTTTTTGAAAATCTATAAAATCTATTTCCCCGTCCCACCCCTTCCGGCAGAAACACACTTTTTAGGATTGAATTTTATAAGAATTTTTCTTGTTCACAATTAATTTTTTTCCCTCTCCTTGAAGCAAATGCTTTTAATCTATCGTAATCAGTAAACGTGTTTAATTTTTTCATTAATTCCGAGTAAAAATTTTTTTAAAAAAATGCTTTTTGTTTTATAAAATTAGAAATAATTAATTTGAAGGATTTAAAGAAAACTGAAAAGTAAGTATTAAAAACTATTTATTCATAAATAACTCTGCAAAAATTATAAACACAAATTTTAAACGTAGCCTGTGGTTATAATTTTCCTGGTTTAAGTCTGTAAGAATTGTCAACGGTCTTAATGATCTTTAGCTTACACGGCATAATTTTTCGTAACACATTATAGACAAATTGTTTAAATGCGTTAGTTAATGAACTGCGTAAGTAGTTTTCGACATGCTAAAGGGCTGAAAAAGACGGAGCTTCACTTTTATGTAATGTAATTTATTTTTTAAGCTAAAAAAGTCATTAGATATTTTTTTTTCACGCTCGGAAAAGTTGAATGAATTTCGTGATTAGGAATTAATCGATTGGCATCATCAGTTTGATCAAGAATGTTGTGTTGTGTCATACACCGTACATTAAAGAGGCCCTAAAACTTTCGGAGGCCCAAAGCACGCGCCTAGTGCGCCTGTGCAGTAATCCGCATCTGGCCGTATTGTCACCACGAAATTCATATAAAACTAAAGAAAAAAGTTACTGTGTCACAGTTAACTGAAATTACCACATTGTTGACCGGAAATTTTATTTAAATATACAGTGGTACCTCAACTTACGAGTTTTTTTTTAGATACGAGCAGTCTCTTGGCCTATTTTTTGCCATGAGTGTCGAGATAAAATTCGGGTTACGAGCCAGCTTCAGATACCCCAACACTAGTTTACGGAGCGAACGCCGTGTAACGTTCTCGTCAAATGAGCACGAGATGCATATAATATTTACAACTTTTATGTACAAATAGCTGAATACCCGTGTTTCGCTACGGAGTACATTCAAATTAAATACAACGGTCAATGTATGCATTTAATGCCAAATATATATATATATATATTATATATATATATATATATATATATATATATATATATATATATACATACACACACACACACACTGAAGTGCCACTGAATTAGGGATACCTACCTAGTAACGAGTTAGGCCTCCTCTGGCCTTGATAACGGCTGCCACACGACGAGGCATAGATTTAAAAAGTTTCTGGAAACGTTCCACGGGAATGGCTTGCCAAATATTGGCTAAAGCTGTCCATAATTCAGTAAGGTTCTTTGGTGCTGTGTGATGGCCTTTCACGCCTTGTTCCAAAACATCCCAAAGATGCTCAATAGGATTTAAGTCTGGGCTTCTAGGTGGCCAATTCATGACAGAGATGTCAGAGGAATGCTCATCCAACCAGCCAGTAGCCAACCGGGACTTGTGAGAGGTACAGTTGTCTTGCTGGAAAACTCCATTACCGTGCGGATAACAGAACAGCATAAACGGATGGAGGTGGTCACCCAGCAACTCTACGTACCGAATTGCATTGAGGGAGGTTGGTACACGCACCAAAGATCCCAAACTGTGCCACGAAAAAACACAGCAGACCATGTTTGAGCCACCATGCCCTTGTACAGTTCCAGCCAGGCATGCAGGATCCATGGCTTTATGAGCCTGACGCCATATTCTCAGCCTCCCGTCGGCGTTAAGTAGTCGGAATCGAGACTCATCACTCCATGCTACTCGTTTCCAGTCCTCTACACTCCAGTCTCTGTGCTCTCTTGCCCAGGCAAGACGTGCAGCCCGATGGCGAGTATAGAGCAATGGTATTCTCGTAGGTCGACGGCTCCCGAAACCCATACGGTGAAGCGAGCGTTGCACAGTCCGTTTACTGACTGTACGACTGGCACCGTGATTAAACTGGGTGGTAATTTGAGCTAATGTTTGGCTTCGCTGGCTACGTACAATACGCCTGAGCCGTCTCTCACCACGCACTGTCAAGGCTAATTGCCCTTTGCAGTTTGCCCGATCGCTAGTTTTTTTTTCCACCATCCATGTATTCTTGGTATACTCTTGACACTGTCGACCTTGAAAATCCTAGCTGTCTGACGATTTCGGAAATTGAATGGCCCATGCTTCGCGCACCTACGATTTGTCCGCGATCGAAGGCGCCTAAATCAGGCAGTTTACCCATACTGGCAATTCCAACAAGTAATTCAGAACAACCACAGTACGCGCTATATATGCAGTTACCACAGCGCCCTCACTTGCGCATACATGATGCACAGCGCTACACAGTTTGCATAGGCTTTGCTATCCCTAATTCAGTGGCACTTCAGTGTATGTATATATATATATATATAATAATACAACAGTCAATCTCAATGTATGCAATTAATGCCAAAAAAAATATATTTATAAAAAATTTGTAACGGATACTTTTATAGACAAAATAATGCAGAAGAAAATTTTGAAATTAAATTTAACAGAACATACTAAAATATATAGTACAGTTTGAGGAACATTTCTTTTACTGTATTTTAATATTTTTTTTGGATAATGGTCAATCGTCTGCCGCATTACAAAGAAAAAATATATATTTTTTGTCAATTTATTCCGCTGTTATGCACGTGACGCAAAATTAGTTTAAAGTATCACAAAAAGAAAAGTAACCACGTGATCAGCATTTAATAAATTAAATTCTAAAAATTAATCATTAAAAATTCACCAAAAATCAGAAAGGGTAAGTAAAGATTCAAAAAAGATTTCATTTTAAAGGAATTTTTATGATCTCTCTCGTGATATTAATTTTATAACCCTCAGATTGTTATTTTAATTGCAAACTTTAAAGAATGTTACAAAACAGCTTAAAAATTTTAATTTTAAAAAATCTAAGAAGAATTTTTCCCAAATCTCTCTTAGTGCACCCCTACTCTATAAGAAGAATCGCCATGCAAGAATTCGACCATTTAGATCCAGCGGTTTGGTCTGTGCGTTATAATTCAGTCAGTCAGTTACGGAATTGTTTTATATACCATATAGATTATATACATATTATTATAAGACTAACTTTCCAGTCTTAAACCGAGAGATTAAGGCCGTCTGCACACGGAGCAACTCAAAAGAAACTGATAACTGACTCCAGTCACAAACCAGTCCGTGATGAGTCGTAACCTATGTAATTGAATGGAGCCACGCACACGACGCAACTGGTTACAAACTCGTCGGACGAGTTTGTAACGGTCTAACTCTCAGACGGTCTAACTCTCAACAATTACCACTCGGGGCAGCATGCTCTACCCACACTTGAAAACATGTAACAAAAAATTGCGATTTTTTTTTTTGGGGGGGGGGGGCGTAATGGATTTATGGCATTTCAATTAATTTCATTGGGGAAAATTGATTTGACATACGAGTAATTCGAGTTACGAGCTCCGTTACGGAACGAATTAAACTCGTATGTCAAGGCACCACTGTACTGTCTCGTATGTATAAGTCACTGGCCAAGGCTGAGATCTTGGAATAAAGCATGGTATTTTTATTTTGTGAAATATATTTTCTTTATATGGAGGGAATTGATTAATAGATTAATAGGATTTTAGATTCACAGTTTAAATGAGGGTTTTTTTTTCATGACAGGGTTTTCTTCGGCTTGCTCTTATCTGGAGACTTAATCCGTAAGGAAATCTTTGATCCAGAGTAGTTTGAGTCCAGAGTAGTAATCTTTGATCCAGAGATTACTAAGGATATATGGAGATCTCCTCCGGTCCATGACTGGTACTATGGTGTCTGCCCTGGAAGAGCTCTTATCTTAAAAGATGATAGAGCTGAGTAGACTGCGATCTCTAGATTTGCAAGTGGCCACCTGAGGAGCCTAAAATTTGATCGACAAAACAAAAGCTTTCCAACTTGTAAAAAATTTAATAATGAGCAGGCCACTCCTGGTCACATCCTAACTTGCTTAAATTTATCTAGGGAGGACTTTATTACCGATCCTCGCCTAATAAAGGACCTGTAGGACCTGTTGTTGTTGTTACTGTTCCCCCCTGATCTAGCGGCGCTAGGCCAGGTCCATGAATCCATATATCCTCAGTAGGTCCATCAAATGGCGAGGATCGGTAGTAAAGTCCTTCATAGATAAATTTAGGCAAGTTAGGGTGTGACTTGCCTAAATTTATCTATGAAGGATATGTGGATTCATGGACGTGGTCTAGCGGCGCTATAAATAAACGTTTGAATACATTTAGGTTTTGAGTTATATTTTTTTACATTATTATATTAGGAAGTGAGTGTACAATGTTGCGGCCCTTGTAATGTGGCAAACATATGCATGTGGCCCGAGAGAAAAGGCTGCCTTAGCGTCTTGTAGTGACTCTGGTATGGTCTTTGGCACTAGATACTCGACGTTCAGTCTGGAGTTGATTTAATTTAATTTATTTTCATTATTTTCATTATTTGAAACATTTCACACATTTGAAGACAAAAAAAAAATGCCGATCAATTCTTATCTTCCAGTTTGTCAAATACAGGAAAAAAAAATTCACCATTACAGTTGAAATATATAATTTAATTTATTGGATTCTAACCGCTTTTCGTTATTATTTTAATACATTCCATCGCTACTGGGGCAAAAAAAAATGTTCAAAAATTCCCAACATGCAACCAGTTATTATCTCCACCAGCTGTCTTAATATTTGAAAACGCATCTTCCCAAAAAAGCAAATATTTTCCATTATGACCGAACTGCGCGCCCCTGGCACTAAAACGCTCCCGACCCCCCCTTCTACAAACATTAATATCGAGAGAGAAGGACGTCAGAAAACGACAGTGAAGACGCCACTGCAACCCAGCAAACTAAAAACTCCAGCAACGCCCCTTATAATAACAATTCCCACGTGATACTCTCTCTCTCCGGTGGAAGAAAATAAAAAAATCAAAGAAAAGTATTATTCGTATATACCTCCACCTTTTCTCTACGCGTTGACACCCTCTCTATAACGCCGCGGAAATAATGGACCGCGACAAAAAGACTCCGAAAAAATAAAAACAGAAAAAAAGGGGGCGCGCCCAATCCTGGGCGCTTGGGAAGGGCGTCGGTTCGCTGGGAGGAAGGTGAATGGATGGATTAGTCGATATGTTGGCAGGTTGGAGAATGAAGGGGGGCTTTCCTGCCTTCGACCTGTGTGGAAAGGGAATGACGATTTTTTGGGGAATACGCTGCAACAAACAAAGCCATACACGAAAGCGGCATGCTTCCAGACTCGGGATAATCGTCCTAAGGCCTGTGCCTCAGAGCGAGCTATTCAAGTCGAACGCTATTTCGAATGAGGAGTTTTTTAAGGCCGTCTGCACACGGGGCAACTCAAAAGAAACTGATAACTGACTCAAATCACAAACCAGCCCGTGATGAGTCGCAACCTATGTAATTGAATGGAGCCACGCACACGACGCAACTGGTTACAAACCCGTCCGACGGGTTTGTAACCCACTGTAACTCAAACTGCGCCACTGTTATGACCATCTTGCTGGTCGGGATATCCTAATCACGAGGCCGGTATACTATTAAATGAACTACCCCGGTGATGAGAAGAACTCATATTTCTCGAAAACTATTCCTCACAAACTTCTATTTAGCTGGAGACAAATGGCAACAGGTGCTTGATTAAGCACACGAAAAATGCCTTGTCAGTTTCAGTTTTGAATTTAATGGGGAATTTGCCCCTGAAAAAAAAAGTCTGAGTTCTGAATTAATTTTGTATTTATTAAATATGGCGGGAGAATTTCTATCACGAGTACTTAAAGGTATTTTATAAATCATAATTTTTTTTTTGAAAAATTAATTTGAGAAATTCACTTTCCTGTATGAATTAATCTTTTGTAGGCTTTGGTAAATCGCCAAATTGAGATCATTATTTGGCGATAACTCTTGTCATTTATGCCTAGATACAGGGCGTAATGCAGACACTCGCTCCCGCATTTAAAACCCATCGCAGGATTGCTTTTTCTATAAGGAACGGCATCAGTTGCATAGATCCTGAAGCCCTAAGGGTCGCGGTTACAGAATCGTTGTTTTTAAAGAATTCCTCGATAACGAAGCCGCGATGTTCACCGGACCCACTCATGGTGTCTATTGGCAACTACAGAATCCACCCCGCACTTATGCCACCTCCCGTTCCCGCCCTACCCTCACCACTCCCTTCCCAGTGACCTTCAGAAATGTGGGAGTCCATTATGCAGCACCCTTTACCTCGGATGTAATGCTGCATTATATATATTATTTAAAAAATAAAACACATCTTTTTCTTGTTTTGGAACTCAATTGTCTCCCACCAGAATAGTGGGGCAAGAGTAAAAAAAATATAAATATAATAATTTTTTTTTAAAATCAGTTAGTTTTTTCCGTATTTCATGTTTTTTTCATGAAGAGATTTATTTCCTCATAAAAAGTTCGTTATAAAGAAAATTAAGATCAATTTAAGCTATTAAAATGAATATAAAAAAATCAAAAAGTTTGGAAAACTAAACTGGGTTGAAAATCTATAACACAATGAAAAAAGTTCTAACAATAAAAAGCTTCCTGATAACCACAATCAAATAAAAAAAAAATAATTCAGGTAGTCTCTTCTAACGAAACAACCGCGGGTTATTAACGTAAGATTACTTATTGTTGCTTACCTCTTTTGTATGTGTATATGTATGTATGTATTATGTATATATACAGTGGAATCTCGATCTATCGTTTTTCAAGGGACCGATTGAAATGAACGATAAATGCGGGAAAACGATAGATGCGGAAACATAACAAAGCCATATGATCGTTGGGACTGGATAAAACGAACGACACATACGGAAAAACGATAGATCTGAAAACGATCGATCGAGATTCCACTGTATATGTGTGTGTGTGTGTGTGTCTGTTAGTCAGTCAGACATAATTTTGGCGACGCATTTTGGTACTTTTCTGTTTAACTGTTTACTACTTGCCCAATCGATACAGACTGGGTTTGGCGCGTTGCCAAAATTATAACTCGCGACCTCGGAAGGTTTTAGCGTCTGAAATTTTGCTTTCCGGAGGACCGTTATGGAGGAACGTAATCCTATACGTTAAAAGGACGGGGATAGATGTTTCGATCTAGTTAATCGATCACGCTGAGGAGCAATGATACAATTGTCACTTAAGAACAATTCACAAATGCATTTAAAGTTTCTTCGTTTCAAAACGACTGCGAATTTGTAACAATTTTTCAAAACTGGAAGCCCCCCCCCAAAAAAAAAAAAAAAAAAATAAATAAATAAATAAATAAATAAAATCACTGTGACGTTTGGTTCTTTTGTATTATAGACTTCGGGTGTTGAACAACATGAACATTTATTGAGAATTAGAAAACAAAATATTTATCTCAAGAGACTGAGCTGCCCTACTCGGCGACCCCAGCGAAGTAAAATTGTACATAACTGGTTCCTTGTCCTAAATACAACCTTAAAAAAGTATTCCATCATATTGACTAAAAATATCTAGAAGTTGCCATCTTCAGTTATTGTAAAATACGAATAATACAAAATATAATATCACGCGAATAAAACAAAATATAATATCATGTGTGCAAACAATCTCAGGTGCAGGAATCTAGCAAATATTATATGACGTCATACTGGTAGGCTGAATTTCAAACATCGCAATCACATTTTAAAAATTCCTGTATTTCTTCCGCTTTCTGATGTTTCGAGTACGGGAAAAAAAATCCTAGTTCTGCTAAAAAAAATTCTAATACATTTTCTGAGACGCGGACTCGCGTCGTTAAAGCCATTTCGCAGCATCACAGCTATTTTACAACTGGTAAAGTAAATGTGTGCTGAAAAATCTCGTCCATTTTTAAGTTTCCGTATAGACTTTTATGTTTGGTTTTAAGTTTTCTCTTATGTTAAATTTGTTATTGTTATTTAAGACAGGGATTCTCAAACTTTCAGGCTCTGAGCCCCCCCTTTGAACATTCATGTGAGGTCACGCCCCCCCCCCCCCCCCCACCACCACCACCATATATGGTCAATACAATTAATGCATTCGGAATTTGAAACTGACGCTGGTTATTAAATGAAAATATAGAATACATAATTTCATAAACAAAATTTAATATTACTACACATATCTTAATTTGGAACATATTATTATTAGAACATACGGAATCAAAGAATTAAATACAGATCAAATATATTTGAGGTAATCAAGGATCTAGGTGAGCTTGGCATGTAATACCAGTCACTTTCACAACATTAATGAGAGAGCTGGCGCTGTTTGTCTTTGACAGGTTTTTGAATATTAGGTTGTAACTGTGACAAAGCACACCTTAGGTCACTTTCAACGTCCAGACGTACGACAATTATCGTGTTTTTACAATTACGACAATTATCGTGTTCGTGTTCGTATGTCGAAAATACATTACGGTTACATTGTGACCGCAAAATTGAGTACAGTAAATTACAGTTAGTTTTACTTTTTATTTTACTTTTTTTAAAGCTCACGCCTCCCTTGAAAATCTTCTACGCCCCCCAGGTTGAGAACCGCTGATTTAAGATATCCGTTCAATTTCGGAGGTGATTTTTCGAAATTTTTTCAATTTTGTATTTTTATCTATTTTTTTTATAATGAGATGTAAGTTAAAACTTGGAAAAATGTATAAAAAAATTTTTTGTTACAGTCGAACCCCGTTATAGCGAACCTGGTATATAACGAACTCACGGATATAACGAACGAAAATTTTGGTCCCGACATTTTCCTATTGTACGTAATTTAATTAGTGTTGTGTCAGTTTAATGTAATCGAATTTAGTCGAATTTAATTCATTAATGATCATTTTTCATAGATTTGATCATTTTTTTTAAATTCATCATTATTGAATATACATTGAAACTGAGTTATACATTTTGTGAACTCTAGCATTTTTCTTAACGGTTCGGATATAGCGAACTACCGGATAAAGCGAACAAAACCTTTGGTCATTTGAAGTTCGTTATAACGGGGTTCGACTGTATTACATTAAAATAATCTTTTCAAGTTGAAAAACTGGAAAAAAAAGGGTGCAAATTTGGCATTTAAGCAAAACATGATCTGAAAAATAAAGAAACACATAATTTTATAAATTGGAGAATGAAGAAAATAACTTGCCAAGGGTAAATTTCTACCCTGAATGTGGTTTCTGAAATCGAATAATTAAGAATTGCTCGTTAATAATAAGAATGATTTCCCTTATGTCCTGTCATTAAATGGGACAGATGGCGTTCCGTCTATGATTCTCATTCGGCATGCTTCTAAAAAAAAGAGTCGAAAATTGGTATGTCCTGCAAATTTGATATTTTTCATTATTGCAGAGTTCTCGGCTCAGACATTAAATTGTCGGGGTTTGTGATGACAATATAATAACAACTATATTGCAGTAGTTATGCCAGAGTTCTTGGCTCAAACATGATGCTGTAGCAGTTTGTGAAAAGCTGCGTTTCCAGAAAATCGTATGGCAAGTGAGGTAATTTTTTTTTTTTTTTTACTCACTTAATCGTGGGGCTTCAATAGTCAGATTGCTGTGACGGGGGCCTGTCTCTTTTGTCCTGATTATAGCTTGTATTCTTTATAGCCCCCTATTTGAGGCCACTATCTCTGTATATGCTAAACGTCATTCAAACTTTTTTTTTTGCCCCCTTCTGAACATCCAACTGACCGCCGTTCGTAATACCCGAATCTGTGTCACGGCATCTGCCAAGCGAAGCAAATGGCGGAAGAAAAAGACCTCCTTCCACAAAAGAAGAAACCCAATTCTTTTTGGAAGTCTTCTCTCGCCACCTGACCGCCCCTCCCACACAAAATACCACCCTTCTAAACGAGTGCTTTTTTTTCGTTTATTTTTTTTCTATTTCTTTTAATGTGGCAACGTATTTAGAGCGGATACAGAGCATTTGGGTGATGTGGGCATTTGACGGCGAGATTTCTATAATAACTAACCTCTTCGTTGGGGTTTCTTTTGCTTCTTCCCTTTTTTTTTTCCCTCCCCGACCGCGTGTGCTGGGAATACGGAAACAATGGTCTTCCGCTGCTACTGGAAAAAATATTTTTGTTTCTTCCCGTTTGGCAGTTTTGTTTCTATAAATCAGGGGTGTCCAACCTTTTAGCTTCCTTGGGCCACATTGAAAGAAGACGAATTGTTTTGGGCCACACAAAAATGTACCTAACATTAAAAATAGTTGAATAGTAAAAAAAGTATAATATAGAGTTAACATATTTATTTCATTATAAATTTTATTTATAATTATAAAGATAACTATTGGAGTCATAAAATTGATGTGATGTTTGGCATTGAATTTGAGAGAATTCAACATTTTCTGACTTTTTAACGTCGTCTTATAACACATCAGTTTCAGTCACAAGGATTCCACGGTCCTTAGCTATCCTTTTAAGTCCTGGAAATCATTTAAATTCCTTAAAGGTACATAATATTTTCTTTTTAGTCCGTTGAAGTCTTTAATATTTGACAAAGCAAAATTTAAGAAGTTCTGATTTAACTTCGTAACAACACATCAGTAAGAAAAAAAGAAATACCTAGCGTCTAAACTGACAAATCAGAAGGAACCTGTTCATCATTTTCAACACTGTCTGACTCTTCAATATTGCTTACAACAGATTCATTTCAATCACAGGGACCTTAAAAGTCCTTAAAGGTACATAAAAAAAATGTCAGTTCATTGAAATCCTTAATATTGGACAAAAACAAAATTAAAAGAAGTCATTTGTTAACTTCGTAACAAGACGTCAAAGAAGAAAAATACCTTCTGCTTTCTTTATAGATCGAAGATGGACTGGGACCAGTTTTCGATATCAATTCAGAGAACTCCTGTGGCGATAAATAGGGGTTTTCTAATTAGAGGTACATCAGTTGAATGATTTAAAGTGATCTTTGTTTTAACTAGTGAATGGCAGAGGCAGTTTCTGATTGTCAGCCCTTTGGTTTTGGTTCATTCCCACTGCCAGGTAGGTTGGGGGTTTGATATAGCAGGGGGGGGGGAGGAGAATTTTACTACGTTTGTCGTTAATTATTGTCGGCGATCATTGTCGAAAACCAGCTTTACTTGGTTAAATTTGTAGGGCTGAAATTGAATAACATCCTGTTATAATTTTAAGAAATTTGCTTTGTCCTTCATTCTTGGTTTCGTTGGTGAAAGTAAAGAAGTGGGTACCCTTTTGCGCTGTTCGGCTCAATTTTCGAAAATCGCCAAAATCACGCTAAAAGACAACGGTTATTACAGAGAGATTCATATGCTGAAAGATGTTGAAATCATTACACACAAGGGATCGCGTAAAGAAGTGGGTAAACCTTTTTACGTGGCCGATTACTGTGGCTAAGTAATTGCTATCTTATCCACTTACAAGATTGACTGCAGAACATATTATTAAACCTATGGCTTTATTTGGAAAATTAATCCATATTTACAGGCAACACAAACAGCAAAGAACTAAGCATTGAACAGATGCATAAAGCACAACAGTGAACAAAGTCAGATAAAAGGTGTTAAAAGTTCATAGAAAGTTCATCATATCTCTAGCGTCCCAGTATAATTTGGTAAAGTTCTCACTTTTTTGGGCTTCCGGATCAAGTCCTGGGCATGTAAGTAAATGATCTGCATTCATATTGCCAGCCCTGCAGACCTGGCATTCACTTTTGGTTAGGATGCCAATTCGGTTTAAATGTTCTGCTAGACAGTCGTGGCGTGTTTTCAGTCTGAAATGTGCCACTGCTTCTGTACGGGATTTATGACTATAGTCTTTCCAGCTGTCCTGGATCTCTTCCCAACGTTTTCCTTTAGATAGCAAGTTCTGCTCTGTCTTAAGTTTTAAAGAGATTTTGTTGTAGATGTATTTCTTTATTTAGCCTGTAGAGATTGGATGAGTTATCTGTTGTTCTAGGGTTCCCTTCTTTGCTAACGAGTCGGCTCTTTCGTTACCTTCAATGCCAACGTGCGATGGGATCCATTGAAACACTATCACTTTATTATTGCTTTCAAGGAATTTAATATTTTGTTTTATTTGGGAGATACCAGGCAATTCAGTGCGAATATGTTATATGTTCCAGGCTGCAGAACATATAACACTTTTGTATTTGAACGGATTTATCTTCAGTGACATAGATGCCAAAATTTCATGATTGTCAACCTAAAATGAATCTTCGACTCATGGGGGATTTTTTAAAAAATTTATTTTATTTTTATTTATTTAATTTTTTTTAGAGTGCTTGCTTTTCTTTTATTGTTTACGTTACATTTACTGTAAGTAGCTAGCTCTAACTAACTAGTATAATTCTTTCTTTACTTAAAATAACTAGCGCTCTGGAATCTGATTTGGAACCCTTTTCTTTAACCATGACTCTATTTCACGATCGCTGATAAGCCTCGCTGATGTATTGCTTCATTTTTATAGTAGCTCTTAGTAACTGCATAAAGGAGCAGAAAATTATCAACATAAGCAAAAGAAAAATTGAAAAAAAAAATCAGTAATCTGATTAAGCTATAATTTACGTAAGTGTTCGCCGGAGGCATTAAATGAGAAGAAATTGCTGATAAATAGTTCCTTGTGGTACCTAAATATCACCATCCTTTTTCAAAGTGGTACTTGATAAAGGTAATTGTTAAATTATAGGAACAAAGTGGTACTTTAAGAAAATTGTTAAATTATAGAAGTTTTTATTTTTTTAAAATTTTTTTTAAAGGTGTTGACGACTTAACCTCCAATTGAGCCATAAAGTGTCAGTCTCTGATAATTTGCAAGTATTTTTACTTATTATTACGCAAAAATCTTAATTTTTGTGAAAGTTTCTCTTACATCAAATCGCAAAAGATTCTGTGGATGGTTTTTTTTTTTAAATTTATAGCGCACTTAATTTAAGAATAACGTGTCAATTGACATTAGTTGAGTAATGTATTGAATCGTTTGTACATCTGGATGAACATTTTACATCGGAATGAACAATAATAATTTAAACTGTACTATATTCTTTAGTATGTCTTATTAGATTTAATTTGAATATTTTCTTCTACATTATTTTGTCCATAAAAATATCCCTTACGATTTATATATATATATATATATATATATATATATATATATATATATATATATATATATATATATATATATATATATATATATATGGCTTTAATAGCATACATTGACCATTGTATTTAATTTGAATGTACTCAGCTAGTTCAGATATACGAACAGACCGGGTCGCTTAGAGACCCGGTCTGTTCGTATATCTGAACTAGCCGGAGAAAGATTGAATAGAGATTGTGAAAGACTTCACAGGGTTTGATCAGGAAGAGGAGGCAATTATAAATTTTGATATATAAGTATGATTAGGTGGTGTAGACCGTAGTTTAGAACCCTTTAAGGTTGCTGTGGACTAACCCTAATAGATTCGCTCTCCTCAATGTTAACGTATGGAGAAAATGTGTCCAAAGATTGCCGACTTGGATTTAAAGCTCTCTCTCTCTCTTTATATATATATATATATATATATATATATATATATATATATATATATATTTATTTATTTATTTATTTATTTATTGTAATCCGTAACAGAGAAAGAAATTTTACATCTTGGGACTTTTTTTTTTAATATAAATGCAAATATTTTAAAATTCAAATTATTCGGGGGGGGGGGGGGGAATCTGGTCTAGTGTGTTTAAAACGCTCATATATTCTTTAAGGGGACGAAATTTATAAACAATGAGGTGATATAACAATGAGGTGATATAACAATATATAACAATGAGGTGAGCGAATCCAATATGGTTAGTACACAGCATAAAAAGGAGGATTATATACTACTACACTTAGAAGCTATGTCACACAACACAAAGACAATCTCTTGGTAACTCAAAAGAGTTTAATTAAATAGTCCTAAAGTACATACAAACAAAATATGTACATCACATTAATTTGCCGTGGACATGATACGGCGGTAGTTAAATTTAGCTCCAAGATGTGCTTACAAATCTCAACACAAAGAGTTTATTACTACGCGACATTCGCGTATCTGCACACAAGACTCAAGACAAAAGGAGAGATTACTCGAGTGACGCTACCAAGCGCACGGGTGTGGGACAGTGGTCACTGCGATCCTGCGATCACGTGATCCACCCTCACGGTCCCGCCCCCGTTTCAACCCCAAGCATTTTACACAGCAGCCTTAGGCCCGTTGCACACACGGCGTAGGCGGAAATTTTCCATCGGACGTCGTTTTAAAAGTAGAGCTTACACACACGGCGAAAAACTCCGTCGCCGGGGAAAAGGCCCACCCCTCCTTTTCGAATCCTGCACGTGTCCAAGAAAACCACAGGGGTCGCATCTACGCCCCCCTCCCCCCATCCGGGATCGGAGGAGCCCTCCTTTTCGAATCCCCTACGATTCCAAGAAAACCAGCGCGCCCCCCCCCCCAGCAAACCCCCAAACACCCCTCTCGCAAATGACCCTACGACGGTAAAGTCCGCTGTGTGTGTAAGCGTGCGTAGGGTCACATGGATAACTACTTCAATCTGGCGTCAACGAATCCGCTAGCGCACAGTGGCACTCGACAGCTGCACAGGCTACCGTCGAAGAAAAATTTCATTTTCCGCTGTGTGTGCAAGCTTCAATTGACTTCTGTGGTCTACTGTTGGAACGACGTCCGATAGAAAATTTCCGCTAGAGATAAAAACGCTGTGTGTGCAACGGGCCTTAGGCCCTGTTCACATAGAATCCGTCAGCGTAAAAAGTTTTAACCAATCATATGCCAATCATTGACCCTTCTAACCAATCGGCTCCAACGGAATCCTTAAAGCTGACGTTGACGGATTCTATGTGAACAGGGCCTTAACGGTGAACATTCATGTTACGAGCGAGATATAGGAACAGATCGCAAGTCAAATTTTGTTCGGGGGGGGGGGGGGGGCTCGCTTTTCCAGTCTTTACAAATATTGATGCTGCATGGCGAGAAGTTAGTGGCGTCAACATGAAGAGGGCGTGGAAGATTGTATGCCCGGATATTGTCAAAGACACAGGGTTTGAAGAAAGAGGAGACAAAGGAAATTGTTAACAATCTCGTTAATATAAGTCAAAAGCTACATCTTGACTTTGGGACTGTTCACATAGAATCCATCAGCGTCAGCCGTATTGGCATATTTTAAACCAATCACAGACCGTAACAATTTCCCGAATAATCGTTTGGAGGTTTGCAATTGGTTAAATATATTTCAGTACTAGTAACGCACACTGATAGATTCTTTGTAAACAGGCCCTTAGAGGCAGAGGACGACTCTGAAGAGCCGTTTGAGTTGTATTCTGGGGAGTTAAGGCTGCTATGTACTAACCCCATTGGATTCGCTCACCTCAATGTTAACCTATGGAGAAAATTTGTCCACGGATTGCCGACTTGGATTCAAAGATTTTTTTTTTTTAAATTGTACTCCGTCATAGAGAAAGAAATTTTACATTTGTGTACATTTTTCGTTTTAAAAAAAAATGCAATTAATATTTTAAAATTTAAATTATTTGTGGAAAAATCTGGTATAGTGTGTTTTAAACGCTGATAAATTCCTTCGGTATACGAAGTTTATAAAATGAATCCTGTAGCGCTTTGCAGAAAAGTTCACGCTATCTGACAATACCAATTTTATTTGATTATCAGCATTAATGTACCTGTAAATAGTTGACAAAAATATATTTTAAATAAAAAATTTCGGGGCAGCGTTTAACCCCCCTATAGACAGAGAGAGCCATTACAATCCCTGAAAATGTCAATACTAAGGGGGTTGAATTCTCGAACTGTCAACTGGACTCCTCCCACCACAAGAGTCTGCAAGAAGAGGAAAAGGGAAATACGATTTCTTTTCTTAGTACATAGCAGCCTTAAGAAATGAAGATTTAACTAGTTGGTACCGGTGAAAACATGACGGCTAAATAGTAAATAAATGTACAAATACATTGATTATACTCAACACATCATTGCCAAATGTTGCAAATCATAATGATGCGCAGAAACAAATTAATGTGTTTCAGCGGCCTCGCTCTTAGTGAATATCTAAAGTCAGATTTTAAAATGTCACTGAGCATGCGCAGAAAGCAAATTTTTTAATGTAAATTATCGCTAATTAAACAGCGCGAAATAAACAATTTCCATCAGGTTTAATATTGTATTTCACAAACACAATTATCATAAAAATAAAAATGGCAGAGAGAGATCTAGAGAGACTCCTCGGAATAAACGTGTTTATCATTAAAACATGTCACTGAGCATGCGCAGAAACAGTGTTGCTAAAGCTAGATTTAAACATGTCACTGAGCATGCGCAGAAATCAGTTTTTAATTGTAAATTATCGCCCATTAATAGAAATTGCGGTTACCAAAACCAAATTTGACAAATCTACAGATTACAATCTTTCGTTTAAGACCAAAATGAAGTAAATTGATGCGGTAGTTCTCTCTCACGGAGTGCCCAAAAAGTCGGCTTAGCAACTTAAATACAATGGAATCTCGATCGATCGTTTTCGGATCCATTGTTTTTCCGTATGTGTCGTTCCTTTTATCCAGTCCCAACGATCATATTGCTTTGTTATGTTTCCGCATATATCGTCTTCCCGCATTTATCGTTCATTTCATTCGGTCCTTTGAAAAACGATAGATCGAGATTCCACTGTATATAGATGAAGTTGGAAGAAATGCAAAAACAGACGAACACGAGGAAGTAGAATCACCTTGTTCCTTTAAAGAAGTTTGAAACTAAATTGCTGGCTGAGGGGTTTTCTCTAATAGAGAAAGCCCTTAATATTTGAGAGTCAGGACCCGAATGTTGATAGATTCTCAAAAGTAGCAACAACTATCAACGATGCTATCCAGTGTTATCGTCACATATACGATGACAAGAAGAAAAGAATATCAGGGCAAGCTTCCTTAGATCAATTCTTCAAACCATCATAATTTTTTATCATAATTTGTTTTGGTTTCATGTATGATTCTTATTAATAAAGTAACCTATAAAATACACAACTATGTATAAAATGCAGTATTATGTTTAGAGATGAAAACACGTACAATACTTTATTGACTTTACAATCTATCATCCTATATATAATAGCCGTTGTTTCTGTATGACACTTCCGGACTGTACTCATCTTTCAATTGAAGCCCTCAGTAAACAAACCGCCGGTTAGGCTTAATTTCTATTTCAGATGTGGATCAGAATTTTTTCTTACCTAAAAACTAATATCTTCTCCATCAAACCACGTTTGTTCAGCCTATTTTTGTATAAAACATTCAGAACAAAAAAAAATTGGATGTTTTTAGCTGTATATTTAACAGTTTTTAAAAATCTGTTTACTTTTGCGATGAATTCTGAAAGTAAACAAACTTGAATGTGAATGAATCAAGTAGTTCAAGTATTCATATCGCGTAGTGAGCTGCAAAAACCTGGATGGCAGTCTACTACTCCAATCGCATGAAAAACTAAATAAATAAAAAATAATGAAAGGGTTTGCTTTTACAAGGTGTGGATTAAATGCAATATTGTTAGATAATTCGGGGTATTTTTTAACTTTCATATACTTTTTCCATTATGACGTCATTATTAGTATTATGACGTCAAAAGGACGGGTTGGATGGCAGTGTACTACTCCAATCGCATGAAAAACTAAATAAATAAAAAATAATGAAAGGGTTTACTTTTACAAGGTGTGGATTAAATGCAATATTGTTAGATAATTCGGGGTATTTTTTAACTTTCATATACTTTTTCCATTATGACGTCATTATTAGTATTATGACGTCAAAAGGACGGGTTGGATGGCAGTGTACTACTCCAATCGCATGAAAAACTAAATAAATAAAAAATAATGAAAGGGTTTACTTTTACAAGGTGTGGATTAAATGCAATATTGTTAGATAATTCGGGATATTTTTTAACTTTCATATACTTTTTCCATTATGACGTCATTATTAGTATTATGACGTCAAAATGACGGGTTACCTTCTTTTACTTAAATAGGAGTGAAAAGTACGGTAATTTTAAAATTACGTTGAATAACGACAGTCAAGATACGGCCGGCCGTCTGGAACGTCACTCGTTCGTAAGTAGGGTAGTGTCTGTACTTAGTTTTATTGCCTGTGTAGTCTCGTAATTACAAATAAACCAACGAATGCATAAAGAAACAAGAGTAACTATGGATAAAAACTGCCCAAATCTGCGTAAAGTTGCAAAAAATAAATCTGCAAGGAGTGTAATTTATTAAAAATACTTCCATAGTAAGGCGCTAAAAGTAGCACTTTCTTTTTAAAAAAAAAGAAAAAAAAGACGCTAAACGCATAAAAGTTGGTACTGAAATCTAGCACGTGACGGAAAATCAAACCCAGAGAGTAAATAAAAGTTTTACTGATGGAGGGAGATGCTTACATCTACCGAATCTCTCGAGCTATATTTATGACCATGTAAGAAGAGAGCTCGAGCACTTCTCTTATTTCAAATATTTCCGCCGAGGACAGTAGGAGAATGGGGCGTACGCTATGTAATAGGGCGTGCGACTCTACGTTTGTTATATTTACATGTTTTTAATATTAATGTATTTCTGACTATAATGCAAAAGTGGGCAAATTGTGTGTCGCCAAAAAATTCAGCGATGTCGTGAATAGCTTGACGTAAGTTATATAATTCAATTGTTTAAGGGGGCACGGGACCATGAAACTCGACGAAATGGCAATAAATATGATCTAATTCTAACCACAAAAACTCAAATGTTCAAAAAAGAAATTTTCTTTCTTTATACATATAAAGTACATATCATCTTTAAATATGTTATATATAATAACTAGCTGAAAACCCGCACTTCGCTACGGAGTACATTCAAATTAAATACAACGGTCAATGTATGCAATTAATGCCAAAAAAATAAATACATATATTTATAATAAATGCGACAATCAATATATACAATTGATGTAGAAAAAAAAATATATATTTATAAAAAAATCGTAAGGGATATTTTTATAGACAAAATAATGTCCAATCGTCTGCCGCATTAGCAATAAAAATTTTTTTTGTCTATTTAGTTGTTGTGCACGTGACGATAAATTTATTTAAAGTACCACAAAAAGAAATCACGTGATCGGCATTTAATAAATTAAATTCTAAAAATTAATCTTTAAAAATTCATCAAAAATCAGAAAATCGAGGTAAAGATTCGAAAAAGATTTCATTTTAAAGGAATTTTTATGATCTTTCTCGTGATATAAATTTTATAACCCTCAAATTATTATTTTAAATGCAAATTTAAAAAAGTTACTAAAACAGCTAAAAAATTTAATTTTAAAAAAATCTATGAAGAATTTTTCAAAAATCTCTCTTAGTGCACCCCTACACTATAAGAAAAATCGCCATGCAAAATTTCAGCCCTTTAGGTCCAGCGGTTTGGTCTGTGCGTTGTATGTCAATCAGTGAGTCAGTTACGGAACTGTTTTATATGTATAGATTACAAGATAAAAAGAACTTTTTGTATACCATGTTTTAAAATTTTCTGTTGAATCATATAACCTTGCCAATTCTATGAATTAATAAATACTTAAAAAAATTTTTATGAATTATCCCACCAACTTGAAAGAAAATGAAGTTAATTGGAAGTTAACTTGCGTTTAACCTTTCGTTCCCGTCCCGGCCGATAGATGGCTGCACCAGTCTACAAACCAAAATTAACTGAAAATGAATTCAATTATGTTTAAAGATGGCTAAAAGTATTACATCAATGTATTGTCATCGTGTTCTGAGCTATTTTAAAAAATTCAAATGTCTAGCTAGTCGGGAAGTTACTCAAAAATCGATTGCAAGATTTGCACTGGACAAACACACACACAAACAAGAAAGCGAGTTAATAAAAACATGGTAAAAAAATTGAAACTATGTTTACAGCAGTGACCAGGCTCTTTGATCTTTTCAGTTTTAAAATTCCGTTTCTCTCATCGAGCTTTTGTAAACAGATCTGGGACTTCTTAGAAACCGAACAGCTTTACATGGGGGGGAGGGAGGAAATCTCGCTCGCGATCTATTACCCACTCTAATACGAATTGCTGACATATTTCTCCTGTCGGAGTCATCGCCGAGTATACTTTATGAAACAAAAGTATCTGTTCTTTGACAAAGTGAAATATATCGGCAATTAATATCTTGTTCTACGAATGCTGTGAGAAATACATCTGGGCCATAGGGTCCCGGCGAAATCTGACTTATCGGAGCATCGTTTCGTCTTTTTTGAAAAGACCTCCCGTCGCGAAACTGCAAAAGTTTCCTCTCTGAATGAGCCAGGCTTTTTATCTCGGGTAATAAATTTTTCTTCTTTCGCGCTGTTTTTTTTTTTCCTACCTTGGTAACTTTTGAGTCCTTTTCAATGGCCAAAAAACAAATGATCCGGAACTCTTGATCCTATGCGTGATCACTACCGTCCCCATCATCACCAGCGACCACTTGCTTCTTCACTCTTCTTTTTCCCGGCACCATCCATCTTGCCGAAACAATTGTTTTTCCGAATGGTCCTCCCATGATAGCGTATTAACAACCTCCTTGAAAAATTAAGCTAAACTGTCTATTCAGTATTGGAGTCACGTTGTTTTTTTGTTTTTTTTAAACCTTAAACTGTGTTTTCTTCCATTGTGTATACATTAGTTGCTTCAGACTACGCGCTTTAACCATTGAAACCGAGCGTTTGCATGTTGTTTCACCGAGGCTTATTCTTGTCGAGCTTTTATGAATTTAAAACAGAGAATGAGGTTTTTCTTGCGTGAGAGACGAATGACCCTTGATGACGTTTATTTACTTGCGGTTTTTATTCTTTTCAAATTGCGCTGCTGTGTGCTATAACCCTATTGGATTCTCTCATCTCAGTATTAAGGCTGCTATGTACTAACCCCATTGGATTCGCTCACCTCAATGTTAACCTGTGGAGAAAATGTGCCCACGGATTGCCGACTTGGATTCAAAGATTTTTTTTTTTTTAAATTGTACTCTGTCATAGAGAAAGAAATTTTGCGTTAGTGTACATTTTTCGTTTTTTTTAAAATGCAATTAATATTCTAAAATTTAAATTATTCGGGGAAAAATCTGGTAGAGTGTGTTTTAAACGCTCATAAATTCCTTCGGTGGACGAAATTTATTAAATGAATCCTGTAGCGCTTTGCAGAAAAGTTCAGGCTATCTGACAATACCAATTTTATTTGATTATCAGCATTTATGTACCTGAAAATAGTTGATAAAAATATATTTTAAATAACTAAGTTGGTTCAGCGCTTAACCCCCCTATAGAGAGAGAGCCATTACAATCCCTCAAAATGTCAATCCTAAGGGGGGTGGAATTCTCGAACTGTCAACTGGACTCCTCCCACCGCAAGAGTCTGCAAGAAGAGGAAAAGTGAATTACGATTTTTTTTCTTAGTACATAGCAACCTCAACCCGTGGAGAAACTGTGTCCATGGACAACCGACTTGGATTGAAAGATTTTTCTTTTTTTACTATGTTTTTATTAACTCGCTTTCTTGTTTGTGTGTGTGTTTGTCCAGTACAAATCTTGCAATCGATTTTTAACTAACTTCCTTGACTAGCTAGACATTTGAAACTTTTAGAATAACTCAGAACACGATGACAATGCATTATTTTAATACTTTTTGCCAGCTTTAAGCAGAATTGAATTCTTTTTCAGTTAATTTTGTTTTGTAGACTGGTGCAGCCATCTATCGGCTGGAACGGGAATGAAAAGTCAAACGCAAGTTAACTTCCAATTAACGTCATTTTCTTTCAAGTTGATGGGATAATTCATCAAAAAAAATTTTAAAAAAGTATTTATCAATACATAGAATTGTCAAGTTTATGTGATTCAACAGAAAATTTAAAAACATGGTATATAAAAAGTTCTTTTTATCTTGTAATTATTAAATTGTACTCCGTAATAGAGAAACAAATTTTACACCTTGGGAAATTTTTCGTATTAAAAAAAAGTAAAGTAATATTTTAAATTTTAAATTATTCGAGGGGGGGTGGAATCTGGTCTAGTGAGTTTTAAACGCTCCTAAATTCTTGTGGTGGACGCAATTTATAATATGAATCCTGTTGCAAAGTGCATAAAAATTATGGCTATTTGAAAATACAATTTTTTATTGGATTATCAGCATTTATGTAGTTGTGAATATTAGGCACATTTTCTCCATAATTTAACATAGAGGTGGGTGAATCCAATAGGGTTAGTACACAGCAGCCTTAAATCAATCAGTGCTTTTAACGCAGGATTACGTTCCTCCATCACGGTCCTGCGGAAAGGAGAATTTCAGAACGCTAAAACTGTCAGTCTATCCGTCCTCCCGAGTTATTACTTTGGCAGCGGGCGATTTCTAAGGCGAAAACTTTTTTTAAAAATTTTAATGGAATTTGCGTGATAGTAAATTTATTAAATTATTAAAATCTATTTAAGTTTGGTAGCATATACTTCAATTAAACATAATAGTAAAAATTTAAATGCTAATGTTTTGCTAATTTTTTTAATATAACGCATTTTACGGACCATCAGACGCGCCATTTTACATAAAAAAAATAGACTTACTGAACTTAAAAATACGACCAATTTTTATGACTTAAAAATAAACTTCCATTATTTTTAAGTCATAATCCACTTAAAATTATGACTTAAAAATACCATAATTTTGGGGTGAGTCATATGGTCCGAAGTTAACATTAAAATAAAGTGAATATTTTATTATATATATTTACGTATATATGTTTATCACATATATTATTTTTTATTACATATAATTTTTTACTTTATTAAGTAAGAAATGGAAAATATCTATATATACCTAACAAAATACAAATTTTTCTTTTCTAATTTTCCTTCCATAAATTTGAGGTGCGTCTTATCGTCCGGTGCTTCTGGTCCGAAAAATATGGACCAGATTAAAATCTATATATATAAAACAGTTCCGTGACTGACTGACTGACTGACTGACATACAACGTACAGACCAAACCGGTGGACCTAAAGGGCTGAAATTTTGCATGGCGATTCTTCTTATAATGTACGGGTGCACTAAGAAAGATTTTTGAAAAATTCTTCTTAGATTTTTTTAAAATTAAATTTTTAAGCTGTTTTAGTAACTTTTTTAAAGTTTTCATTTAAAATAATAATTTGAGGGTTATAAAATTTATATCACGAGAAAGATCATAAAAATTCCTTTAAAATGAATTTTTTTTCGAATCTTTACCTCCATTTTCTGAATTTTGGTGAATTTTTAAAAATTAATTTTTAGAATTTAATTTATTAAATGCTGATCACGTGATTTATTTTTCTAGCACTTTAAATAAATTTATCGTCACGTCATAACAACGAAATAGTCAAAAAATATTTTTCTTTTCTTGCTAATGCGGCAGACATTTGGACATTATCTAAAAAAATATTAAAATACAGTAAAAGAAATGTTCCTCAAACTGTACTATATTAACTGTACTATGTATATTCTTTAGTATGTCCTGTTAGATTTAATTTGTACATTTTCTTAACTATAAAATATCCCTTACGATTTTTTTATAAATGAATTTTTTTACATCAATTGTGTACATTGATCGTCGTATTATATATATATATAGGCATTAATTGCATACATTGACCGTTCTATTTAATTTGAATGTATTCCGTAGCGAAGTGCGGGTTTTCAGCTAGTTGTATTATAAAATTTAAATTCTCTAAAATTTCTCCTTTTCCTTGTTGAAATCGGGGCTTGATTTATCTCTTAATCAGAATAATTTATTGTACGAATCGGCTTTCTTTCTTTCCTTCCTTATAGGCGCAAAGCTTGGATTAAAAGAAAAAACATGCTCTATGTTAAAAAAACACACACTCGAAAATAACATTTAATTGGATTCTTAATTAAAAGAAAATAAGTTTCGAATTTTTTTTATCTTGGTTACTATGCACAGAACCCTAAAAAAAGCTTCAGGTAATTTGTACAATATTGTTGAAGCATTTTGATTGCATGGAAAATCCGGAAAATCACGAACCAAGGAAAATTAATGTAAAGATAACATTCGCTGAGGAAACATATTAAATATAACTTGCACAAAAAGTTTTTGGAAGCAATACTATTATAAATTAAATACCTTCAGGCGGTGCACCAGTTGATAACATATCTTCACAGCCAGTGATAGGCTATGAAGAATTTTTCTATCAGTATATTTCTAATCTCACATTAGCAAATGCCTGTTTTATTGCAGATTTTCAATCCCAGTAATACGACAAGAGGGATTTTTTTTAGTATCTCTCTTATCGTAGATTACCAAATGCATATTAAAACACAGATCTTCAATCCTATTGATAAGAAATGAGGAATTTTTCTAATGGTATTTTTCTAATCCCAGATTACCAATTGCATATTTTATCACGGATCTTCAATCCTATTGATAAGAATTGAGGAATTCTTCTAACGGTATTTTTCTCATCCCAGATTACCAATTGCATATTTTATCACAGATCTTCAATCCTATTGATATGAAATGAGGAATTTTTCTAATCCCAGATTACCAATTGCATATTTTATCACAGATCTTCAATCCTATTGATAAGAAATGAGGTATTTTTCTAATCCCAGATTACCAATTGCATATTTTATCATAGATTTTCAATCCTATTGATAAGCTATTTGGAATTTTTCTAACGGTATTTTTCTAATCCCAGATTGCGAACTGCATATTTTATCACAGATCTTCATTCCCATTAATAAGCTATAAGGAATTTTTCTAATCCCAGATTACCATATGCATATTTTATCACAGATTTTCAATCCTATTGATAAGCTATGTGGAATTTTTCTACCGGTATTTTTCTAATCCCAGATTACGAACTGCATATTTTATCACAGATCTTCATTCCCATTAATAAGCTATAAGGAATTTTTCTAATCCCAGATAACCATATGCATATTTTATCACAGATCTTTAATCCCATTGATAAACAATGAGGAATTTTTCTATCCGTATTTCTCTAATTCCAGATAACCAATTCCGTATTTTATCACAGATCTTCAATTCCATTGATAAGCTATGAGGAATTTTTCTAATCCCAGATTACCATCTGCATATTTTATCATAAATCTTCAAACCCATTGATAAACAATGAAAAAATTTTCTATCCGTATTTCTCTAATCCCAGATAACCAATTGCGTATTTTATCACAGATCTTCAAACCATTGATAAGCTATGAGGAATTTTTCTGTCAGTATTTTGTAATCTGAAATTAGCAATATACAGTGCTTTTTTTTTTTCTAAAAAAATAGGCTGGTATACGGTACTTTCTCAAATAAAGGTTCGTATCTTTAGTACCGTGTTTTCACACATCACGTCACAGGGGATCAAAAAACTCACAATATGAAAAAAATTACATTTTGCTATATATTAACAATTAATTCGTAAGTTTCCTAAAATTTCGGTTAAGTTAAGCCAAAATAATACTTTAAATAAAAGGTGGGAATACGCTGTATCCCCGCGTACCCCCAGAAAAAACCCATATATATATATATATATAAATAATTAATTAGGAAAAGAAAAATAATTAAGTTAAAATTTAAAGGGTACTTCAGGATAATTTATTTCTTGGCGCCGAACGCCACTATTTTCACAGAGCATAGAACGAGCGCGCCGTGTTTTTTAGGGAATTTCCCCGTTTCATTAGATGTAACCTTGACTCGCGTCTGTGGTCGAGCGAACGAATCTATTTTTAAAGCAAGCACGGGCTTGCGAGGAGTGAAACTATTACGTAATTTCAGAGATGGAGGGGTTTCTCGAACATTCCATAGACATCACAGAGCATGCGCGAAAGTTTTGCGCTTAAGTTTTAACAAAGGGTTAATTGGCAGAGCGTTTTCGGATTTCAAATTGTGCGGAGCGCGTGTCACTAGGTGAGATATCGAACAATGGCTCGGATTGAATCAGGTTAATTAATAGTATTTTAAATAAAGGATTTAGAGATGTAACTAATTGTATTTAATTCCACAGGCCTACGTTTACTGACTGCATAGATTGAGAATAAATATTATCGGGAACAAGTTTAGAGGGAGTACGAGAATTTAAGGTCGTCATATATACTAGCTGAAAACCCGCACTTTGCTACGGAGTACATTCAGATTAAATATAACGATCAATGTATGCAATTAATGCCAAAAAAAAATAAATATATATATTTATAATAAATACAACGATCAATGTATGTAATTGATGTAAAAAAATATATATATATTTATAAAAAAAAATCGTAAGGGATATTTTTATAGACAAAATAATGTAGAAGAAAATATTCAAATAAAATCTAACAGAACATACTAAAGATTATAATACAGTTAATATAATACAGTTTGAGGAACATATCTTTTACTGTATTTTAATAATTTTTTGAATAATGTCCAATCGTCTTCTGCATTAGCATGAAAAAAAATTTTTTTTTGTCTACTTCGTTGCTGTGCACTCGACGATAAATTAATTTAACGTACTAGAAAAAGAAATCACATGATCGGCATTTAATAAATTAAATTCTAAAAATTAATCTTTAAAAATTCACCAAAAATCAGAAAATAGAGGTAAACATTCGAAAAAGATTACATTTTAAAGGAATTTTTATGATCTTTCTCGTGATATAAATTTTTTAACCCTCAAATTATTATTTTAAATGCAAACTTAAAAAAAGTTACTCAAACAGCTTAAAAATTTAATTTAAAAAAAAATATAAGAAGAATTTTTCAAAAATCTTTCTTAGTGCACCCTTACACTATAAGAAGAATTGCCATGCAAAATTTCAGCCCTTTAGTCCAGCGGTTTGGTCTGTGAGTTGTATGTCAGTCAGTCACGGAACTGTTTTATATATATATATATATATATATATATATATATATATATATATATATATATATATATATATATATATATATATAATGTTATGTGTAATGTTTTGAAAACTTATAAAATTTTATAAAATTTTGTATTAAGTTTTGACACATCTTAAGCATTATCCATTCTTATGTACAATATTCTATTAATAATTTAATTTTTAAAAAAGTTTTTAAAAAGTACCGCGAGATAATCACAATTTTTCTTTATTTTACCCGCATAAAGCTTTAAAAATAAAGACCATAAAATCGACCATAACTGTAAAAACCTTTTTACTAGCCAACCCCTTGCGGCCAATACAATAATCGCCGCGTTTTCCGACCCAGACATTTTGAACTCATTAGTCCGCCGTATAATTTAAATCGTCTGCGACAGAACAATATTCTCTTAGGATCCGATTGAAATGCAAAACCACTACTTGTCTGCTGATTGTTCCGTGTGACAGCTCTCGCACAACAAAACCTCGCGGCGATCATTTCTTTTTAGCTTTTATTTTTTTAACCCTTTTTACACGTCCTGGAAACATCTTCTTCGCCGGTTCTGATTACAGTTATGCCGCACAGAGAAAAGATTACGTCTGAAGGCCCGATGACAGCCACCTTTAACAATGAAGGTTAGAAGGCAGGGACTTGCTGTTGCGCTCGGTAACTTTTCGGGTATTGTGTCCCTGTGCAAGAAGAGAGAGAGAGAGACAGGGAGAGATTTCTTATCGAAGCATCCTCTGCGTTGAAAATTTGCAATTTAAATTTCGATTATTGTTTTCTCTCTCTCTCTCTCTCGAGGCTTTGTAGGAGTTGTGTTGTCTCTCGGGCCTATTTTTAGGAATGAGTCGCCTTTGGGAAAGGAAGTGGGGGGGGGGGGGGTGCGCACTCGACGATGTGAGGACCTCCTCGCGATGTCGCGCTATGGCGTGTTTGGGAAATTGACACTTATGAAAAAGTTGAACGTTTTGGACAATGGGTATTAGCATGTTGGCTGGATGCTGTTTTGGTTTATATTTGTCTGTTGGGACTGGTGAATGCCTCCGTGGGTGGTGAGGCATGGCGAGACCTGAGAACACTCACCAGGGAATAGATATTAATATATATTTTTTATAATATCACGTATTAAAGCAATTGTAAATGCTAAGCACGTTTTGAAAGTGTATTTATTTCCGTCCGAAGAGATTCGGGTTGAATACATCTATATACTTGTGTTTATATATTTATATATATATATATATATATATACTATACATATGTGTGTATGTGTGTGTGTGTATATATATATATATATATATACATATACATATACAGTCGGACCTCTATTTAACGAACCTCTATTTTGCGAACTTTTCCTTCAAACCAAGAACATTTTGCGAATTTCTTCGTAAAATAACCTCCAAGTAGCGAAGTGCATTCTCTATTTAACGAACTTTTTCTTGTGATCCAATATTTTTTTCCTCCATATTTCTCAAAATATTTCTGAATATTTCACACTTATTCTTTCTTTTAACACATTTAACACATTAACTTTCTTTTAACACATTCCGATGCGAATTACAGTTTGAAGAAAATACGCCTGAAGGGCTTTTTAGTACATTGCAAAGATGCGAGACGTATTATGAGAGAAAATATTTTTTCAAACAAAAAACTTAGACAAAATTAAGAGACTTTATCAGTAATTAAATTTAAGGACACATGAGGTAATGTATGCTTAAAATTACTTGTTATAATAAATGCGATAATGTCATTAAAATTCATTAATTTTAATATTTTTTTAAATAAAAAATACAGTGTATTCCCGCACAATGTTTTGTTTTATTCTTGTTTTCCTTGCAGATTTCTGTTTTATGGGTAAGATATATAAAAGAAATAGAAATTAATTTACAAAATAAAGGTGTGATTAATTACTTCTATTAATAGTATTTAGTGTTTATGAATTTAAAATATGTTTTCTGTAGTTTAAAGTATTTTAAAAGGTGAATCTCTATGTAACGAATTTTCCATATAACGAACTTTTTTCGGGATTTAGCGACTTCGTTAAATAGAGGTCCGACTGTGTATATATATATATATATATATATATATATATATATATATATAATATAATGTTTGTAACAAATGGAAAGCATTATCAACACAGGTAGGTACTCTAAATGGCAGTGGATTTAACGAGATTTTTCTTCCATTTATTTATATTTTATGCAGCAAAGTGTACAACCAAAGGGATATTCCGTATAATATCTCTCCAGAAACGTGCTTTGGTTTCACTTGCTTATGCACTGGCTACTATAGGTCGTGTACTTATATGGGAAAGAAACTTGTTAACTGATTTACCTAAGTGAAGCAGAAGACTTGGATTGTCCGATCGCACACATACAAATTAATTATTTGCCAGTGGATTTAACTCTGTTGATAAGCAGGAGAAAATTTCTTTTTCATTCATTCATACGTGTAATTAATGGAGAGAATTACACCAACTGTTTGATAGATACCATGTTTTGTTTTCTGAATGTTTGTTACAATTTTATGCGAACTGTTAAATTTTATGATATATAAAAATTTTCCCGCCTCTTCTTTCATCTGCGGATGCTGTATGAATACGTCCGGGCTAAATGTATCCAAAAGTTATGACTTATTTTTACGGAACTACCCATTAGAATTTTAAAAAAATTATTTAAATATAAAAAAAAATCTCTCCACGTTTTAATATCAATCATAAATTTCGGTCATAGTATCATAGATTTCGATGTGTGCACCTTTTGTACCACGACAAACGTCTAAATGGTAATCCAGTTCTCTCCAAGTGTTTCGTAGCATATCAGGAGTTATTACACGAATTGCTTGAATGATACGCTTCTTCAACTCATCCGTAGTTTCGATGTTTTGTTTATACGCAACGGATTTAATGAATTCCCATGCAAAAAAGTCTAATAACTCCTGATATGCTACGAAACACTTGGAGAGAACTGTTCCAGTTCTCTCCAAGTGTTTCGTAGCATATCAGTTATTAGACTTTTTTGCATGGGAATTCATTAAATCCGTTGCGTATAAACAAAACATCGAAACTATGGATGAGTTGAAGAAGCGTATCATTCAAGCAATTCGTGTAATAACTCCTGATATGCTACGAAACACTTGGAGAGAACTGGATTACAATTTAGACGTAAGTCGTGCTGCAAAAGGTGCACACATCGAAATCTATGATACTATGATCGAAATCTATGATTGATATTAAAACTTGGCGAGATGTTCTTTGTATTCAAATACATTTTTTTAAATTCTCACGGGTAGTTCTGTAAAAATAAGTCACGACTTTTGGATGCCTTTAACTCGGACACCCTGTATATTAAACAAAGCTGCTATTTTCTGGCTACGACATGGTAAGAATAATGTCTATAATAAACAAATCAAAGCAAAAATTATCCATCTATATGACACAAGCGAATTAATGAAAAAGCCAAATGTTGTATTTATCTTCATCACTAGTATTAACAATAAAATTAATCTGAAATATTTTATTGTAAAGATGTAAAAATTATTACGCCAACAAAACCTTAAATGAGTTTCAAAAAATATATTAGTAAAGGATTTGGATTAAATGTCTGAAAAAAAATTTAGAAAAATAAACCCCAAACGATTATGTTATTAATATACTTACACATCATCATCTATATATATAAAACAGTTCCGTAACTGACTCACTGACTGACATACAACGCACAGACCAAACCGCTGGACCTAAAGGGCTGAAATTTTGCATGGAGATTCTTCTTATGATGTAGGGGTGCACTAAGAAAGATTTTTGAAAATTCTACTTAGATTTTTTTTAATTAAATTTTTAAGCTGTTTTAGTGACTTTTTTTAAGTTTGCATTTAAAATAATAATTTGAGGGTTATAAAATTTATATCACGAGAAAGGTCATAAAAATTTCTTTAAAATGAAATCTTTACCTCTATTTTCTGATTTTTCGTGAATTTTTCAAGATTAATTTTTAGAATTTAATTTATTAAATGCCGATCACGTGATTTCTTTTTCTGGTACTTTAAAAAAATTTATCGTCACGTGCATAACAACTAAATAGATAAAAAATATTTTTCTTCTTGCTAATGCGGTAGACGATTGGACATTATATTGTCTATAAAAATATCCCTTATGATTTTTTTATAAGTATATTTTTTCTACATCAATTGTATATATAGATCGTCGTATTTATTATAAATATATATATATATATATATATATATATATATATATAGGCATTAATTGCATACATTGGTCATTGTATTTAATTTGAATGTACTCCGTAGCGAAGTGCGGGTTTTCAGCTAGTATTTTATATAACACATAATTTCTTTTTTTTTAATTTTTTTATTAGCCTCCGAAAACATACAAATTCATCTCATGTGCTATCTTACTCTGATCTGTGTTAGAATTCATTCTAAAAATATTTCTACAAAACTAATCCCAGAAGTGTGTCGTTATGTCTTTAAATAAAAAAAAAAACCTTCTAATTTTTCTCTCTCTTATCGTCTATCTTAAATAAATTCTGTTCTTCCCCCATAACACTGATTGCGTTACATTCCCCTGCCATCTCATCAGAGCCGAACTTCGCGTCCCAAACACGTACACTCAACAAGTGCCATCCTACCCCAAAGGGGCCCTCGACAACCCTTCTTTTCTCGAGATTGGTTTTCACCTTGGGGCCCCACTCTCCGTCTCCTTCAAGGTGAAGAGTCACTGAACTGCAGAAAGCTGCCCCCGGGGCCCTTAGAAATCGCCTCTCCACCTCTGCCTGCATCCCAGACCGTAGCCTCTCGATTTCTTAACACCGTGTGTGCGGGAATGAGGAGTCGTTTGCTTTTGCGCAGCCGATTTTTGTGCGAGGTTAGCGTAAAAGGATATCTGTTGCACAACAACAAAAGGGGTCGTAATTTTGGGGGGAAATGATTCGGTTTTGTTTATTAAACAACCCAGAAAAATTATTGTTGTGTCATATGTATGTAATGTTTCTTCCGAGAACGAGGATTGTTCGTTTTCTTTCTTCTTTTATTATCTCATATATATATATATATATATATATATATATATATATATACACAGTAACCACCGCTTATAGTGATCAGTGGTTATAAGAATCAACCGTTTATAAGAATCAGTATCGCAAAAACAAAAACAAATGCATTATTTCCATGTTAAAATTTTCGCTTTAAAGAATCAATCCACTGGTTATAAGAATCAGTTTACACTCTTCGCTTTTCTTTCATTTTTCAAAAAAAGCCACTTAACCCCTAAAAAGGCACGAAGTTCTTTCTTTTTCTTTTTTTTAAAAGAAAAATTGATAAGATGGGATGGAATATAGTCTTAAAATTCATTCCTTTCTTTGTTAGACATAACATAATAGTTTCCCCTTAAACAATTTAGCACAACACTGTCCTATTAGCTTGACCCAGGGGCATCTTTACCCGTCCGGGTCCGATTTCACTTTTCTGAACTGACAAACAAAAATAGGGCCCTTTTTTTTCCCACCTCCCACATTCTGGTTGCGGCTTCCTGGACCCTGAAACACATAAATCTTCGGCGAAGTGTCCACTATCACTTAGGCAAACGTGACATTAGTAGATTCAGCACGTTATCAAACCGTGAAACGTAAGCTAGAAGGTGAATCTTCGTCTGCGACTTTTAGTATTGAAAGAGTATTGAAACAGCCCCCTGAAAACTTCATTACGTCAAACTACCATAGAAAACTTTTTCTTGCTCCCTTCCTGTAGTTGAAATGTTAAAACTGTTAAGCTGGTATGTTGTAACAAATATTGGATTTTTTTCTTCTCTTACTATAATCATGTGTATCTACTTATTGGTCTAGAAATGAAGTTGTATTTTTAAAATTATAAAAAATAATTTTAATAAAAGATAATTAACGTAAATTAAAGAGTATTTTATGGTAAATTATCTAATATATGTATATATAGGTGTGTGTGTGCTTGTCCAAAAACCTAAATTTCGGCTATAAGAATCAACCGCTTATAAGAATCAAAAACAATAATAACAAACGTGATTCTTATAAGCGGAAATCACTGTATATACACATACATACAGTCGAACCCGTTATAACGAACTTCAAGGGACCAATGGTTTTGTTCGCTTTATCCTGTGGTTCGCTATATCTGAGCCGTTACGGAAATGCTAGAGTTCACAAAATGTATAACTCATTAGTTGCAATGTGCATTCAATAATGATGTATTAAAAAATGATAAAATCTATTAAAAATTATCATTAATGAATTAAATCGACTAAAATCTATTACATTAATTTGGCACAATAACTAATTAAATTACGTACAATAGGAAAATGGCGGGGCCAAAATTTCGTTCGTTATATCCGTGAGTTCGTTATGTACCGGGTTCGCTATAACGGGGTTCGACTGTATATATATATATATATATATATATAATGTGTGGCTTGGTACAATAAGTGCCTAAGACAGTTTTTTTCCAATATGACTGTTTGCTTATGTCTGTTTAAAAAAATTTTTTTTTTCGATGTAAGAAGTACTCAAGTCTGTACAGTGGTTTAGAAAACACTTTTAAAGCATCAGACAGACTTCGGTACTTCTTACATTGAAAATAATATTTTTTTTAAAGAGACATAAGCAAAAAAATTCATCTTCGAGAAAGCTGACTAAGGCACTTACTTGTACCAAGCCACAGATATATATATATATATATATATATATATATATATATATATATATATATATATATATATATATATATATATATATATATATATATATATATATATTGGTCTAGAAATCTACTTATACACAGTGGAATCTCGATCTATCGTTTTTCTAGGGACCGATTGAAATGAACGATAAATGCGGGAAAACGATAGATGCGGAAACATAACAAAGCAATATGATCGTTGGGACTGGATAAAATGAACGACTCATACGGAAAAACGATGGATCCGAAAACGATGGATCGAGATTCCACTATATATATATATATATATATATATATATATATATATATATATATATATATATATATAATATATATATATATATATATATATATATATATATATATATAAAATATATATATATATGTATATATATATATATATATAGATATATATATAAAATATATATATATATATATATATATATATATATATATATATATATATATATATATATATATATATATATATATATATATATATATGCACCGTGAAATGGCAGAAAAACTGGGATACTTGTCTAATACTTCTCACTAATATCACTCAATTAGCTGTCGTTAGTTTCCGATGTTAAGTAAAATAGAGTCACTGATCCATTCCAAGATTATTTTGTAAGCGAGATAGGCAAGCTGCTTTCAGAACTGTGCCCGTACGACCAAGATAAAAACTTTTCGCTCCTGAAAGCGTGCTGACGAATAAATCAAACCTTGGGATTACAAATGATTGAATTCTGCTGATGGAAGGGGTAATATTCAGAAGTTCAAAGATTAGTGTTTCATGGAAATATTTTTATTTGGAAATTAAAAAAATATATACGATGGAAATTTCTGAAACAACAGCGCACACACACACACACACACACACGTGTATATGTATGCAGTCGAACTTTGTGTTTTGCGGGGAAAACTTACGCACATCTGATTATTAACGAGTTTTTATTTATAATTAACTGAGAATTTGTTTTGTGTTCTTCTGTGATCTGCTACTCTACAATTTTTAAATTTCATGAAATTCATTACTGTACTAGTATTTTGATGTTTTATACATTTAAATCGCTTTATCGCCGTATTACTAAATGTATACCTATATCTTTTATTCGTCTATTCTGTTGATATTATTATTTTAAATTTATGAATTATAAACTGTGTTGCACTTCAGTGTATTTTGTTACTTTTGTGTGTCTTAGATGTGATAACTTGTTTTAAAATTAAAGTTTGAGGTTCTGAAAATATTCGTGTTTTTTTTCACTTTCTCTGGCCGACTGAATATTGATACTGTACTTAATTTGAGAACTTGGTACTGTAAAAACTTACCTCTGGAGGTGCGGGGTCAAGTGTTCAGGTCTCGTCCCTTGACCCGGTTCAAAATTACGGGCTCGGTCATTTAGCCAAGTCGAACTCCGACCCTTGTGGTGCTAATTCAAAACAGGAGCCGCCTCTTTCAACCCAATAGCCTATTAGGACCTGGTGAATGGAACCTCCAATCAGGGGACATTATTAGCAAAACAGCGTAGTTTACCTAGCATGCATCCTCGACAGCCATCTTAAAGAAAAGTATTTCCCAGGCTATTGGAGGGAGGCCTTTGTTCCCTTTTATATTCCCTGTTACGATACTACTAACCTGATTAACTACAGGCTCATCAGCCTGCTTTCGGCCCTGTCTAAGGTTTAAGAATACGTACCCGTCAGGCGCCTGGCGAAGTTCTGTTTCTTATATAGCGTCATAAAACCGGAACACATGGGTTAGCATCGTCGATACTCCATTCAGTATCAGCTGTGGAGAACTCAGACCAAGGAAAGACGGCATTTAACTATAGTTGTGTTCGTAGACATGAGCAAGGCGTTCGACAAGATCTGGTAGGACGGTTTCATTTACTAACTACTTAAACTTAACATTCCTCAGCAATTAATTCACATCCACATAAGTATTTGTCCGGCCGTACGTTCTCCGTGCTGGCCGAAAATGCATTCTTACCACTGCTGCACTTCCAATTAATAATGGTATGCCCCAAGGTAGTTCACTCGATCCGAAGCTCTTTAATATATACGTTAAGACTGCTGTAGAAACCCTATTGGACCTCAATGTTTACCAATGGAGAAATTTCGTCCAAGGATTACCGACTTGGATTGAAAGATTTTTTTAAAATTGTACTTCGTAATAGAGAGAGAAATTTTACACCTTGGGGCACTTTCCGTTTGTTTTAAAATGCAAATAAATTTTAAAATTTCAATTACTCGGGGGGGGGGGGGGATATGTGGTGTAGTGACTTTTAAACGCTCCTAAATTCCTTTGGTGGACGAAATTTCTAAAATGAATCCTGTTGCAAGGTGCAGAAAAGTTCGGGCTATCTGAAAATACCATTTTTATTGGATTTTCATCATTTATGTAGCTGTCAATATTAGACTGTTTCCTCCATAGGTTAACAATGAGGCGATCGAATCCAATAGGTTTAGTACACGGCAGACTTAATACTATGCCAACCCTTCCGCACGCCGATTTTGCTTTATATGCCGACTCTACCGCTATTATTAGTTCACACATACAACACCGTGTTGTTTACAGAAAGAATCCTTCAGACTTTGCCTTTTTTGCGTCTGTCGCATAAAATGTTGCTAAATGTCTGTAGCCACAAACTAATGGCGGGTTTCCCCGCTACGGCGTTATTGTAATATTAGGCCAGATCACCTTCCACGAATGCAGGACTTTTGTTTTCGTGTTTCCTGCAGTAAGGCGATCAGCTGATGACTGGTAATTTGCTGAGTTAGTTTGGCATGCAGTTGTCTCTCCATCTCTGTCTAGACATATTCAGGTACGTCGAGGTTTGACCTTCTGGCCACTTGATACAGACCTTTTACTTTGGCCACTGACCTTTAACTAATCACAGATTAGTTATAATGCACATTTCTTAATTCCATTGCCTGCATTTGAAAATGGATTTATAAAAAAAAAATTTTTTTCAGTGCGCGGGTTTTTTTTCAAATGTCTTTTCGATTTTGTAAACATTTTGTTAAAAAAATTAATAGTAACAAAAACTATTTAAAAAAAACGATCGAAGTCGCCCCAAGGTATTATTGGTGAAATTAATTTTTTTCTGCTTCTGTCAAACATCGCCAAGGAATGAAAAATTTGGCGATCATGAAAAAAGGCATAAACGCAAATTTGTCTAACTGATAATATTAACACCTTTAATATTACAGGGTTAAGACATCGATAATTTAATACCATGTAAAAATGTAACTACATATAAATTACAAATTTTTAAAAAAAATTTACGCCCCAGAATTAAAACATATAGTTTCATATGCAAAAGAACGAAACTGGAAAATGTGAAACTTTCTCTTAGCTGAAGATTTGCGATTTTAACTAATGCGCCGCCTTAAACCAGAATCCTTTTGGGCAGGAGGCTTTTCAATAGCGACCAGTCCTCCACTGACGTGGTCTAAAACAGTGGTCTCCAAAGTGGGGTACGCAGAAAATTCTAGGGGGAACACCACATTTCTCTTCAAAATACTTTGTCCTGTCGCGTGCACAAAATTATAACTGAAAAAACAAAATTTGGTTTTTATTTATTTATTTATTTATTTATTTATTTTATTTTATTTATTTATTTATTTAATTTAATTTATTTATTTATTTATTTTAAACTGGCGCCTCTGAATTATAGAAACCTAGCAACTCTGCTTTCACGTCTAGTAGTCAAAAAATTCAATCACATTGTTCCCAATCTATACTTATATATAAAGAGAGAGCAATTTTGTACGTGGAGGGTAATCTCCAGAACCACTGCACCTATTTGAAAAGTTCTTTCACAGTTTGAAAGGTACATTATTCCAGATGGACATAGGCTATATATTATGTATATCTGATCAGTAGAAATAAAGTTTGGGGCTTAATCCTAACAATCTCCATTGTTTCCGCTACTGTCTTCTACCGCTTTTTGTTCCGAAGATTTCAACGATCCTTAGCGTGGTGCTATCGCGGTGGGCTTCTGTTCTGACGCTAGCAGTTCGAACCTAGCCGTTCTCCGACAGGCCTTTTTCTTTTAAAAAATTTATTTTAATTATTAACTAACGTAAAATTAATTTAAGGTATTATTATGTTATTATTAAGGTAAAAAAAGATTTACAATTTATTGGCTATCAACTGGAAATTTATTGGTATAATATTTTGTTCAACCCGGACAAAGTCGGGACGGGCCGCTAGTTAAATTATAATTTCAAATTTCTCTTGTAATTTATCAATTGTGTATATATATATATATATATATATATATATATATATATATATATACAATACCCGTACTTCATTACGGAGTACATTAGAATTAAATATAACGGTCAATGTATGCAATTAATATCACAAATATGTATAAATATATTTATAAAAAAATCGTAACGGATATTTTTATAGACAAAATAATGTAGAAGAAAATATTCAAATTAAATCTAATAGAACATACTAAAGAGTATAGTACAGTTAATATAGTATAGTTTGAGGAACAATTCTTTTACTGTATGTTAAAATTTTTTTGGATAATGTCCAATCGTCTGCCACATTAGCAAGACAAAAAAATGTTTTTGTCTATTTCGTTGGTATAAACGTGACGCAAATTTAAAGGTAAAGAAACCACGTGATCATTTAAAAAATTAAATTCTAAAAATGAATTCACCAAAAATCAGAAAATAGAGGTAAAGATTCGAAAAAGATTTCATTTTAAAGTAATATTTATGATCTCTCTCGTGATATAAATTTTACAACCCTCGGATTATTATTTTAAATGCAAACTTTAAAGAATATTACCGAAAACAGCTTAAAAATTTAATTTTAAAAATCTAAGAATTTTTCAAAAATCTTTCTTAGTGCACCCCTACACTATAAGAAGAATCGCCATGCAAAATTTCAGCCCTTTAGGTCCGGCGGTTTGGTCTGTGCGTTGTATGTCAATCAGGTAATCCGTCAGTCAGTTACGGAGCTGTTTTATATATATAGACAAGTTTTAATAATAAATTAAAAACAAACAAACAAAACAAACCCCGCTTTAATAGTGCTACCTTATTCCCCGTAGGACAGGGGGACCACAAGAAGAAAAATGTCAGAAGGGGGCCATTGTGTGAAAAAGGTTGAGAAACTCTGGTCTAGACAATACTGATTGGTATCTAGACCCCTAGTCCTGGTGACAGAAAATGACTACTCTTGTCATGCGCACTTGCATTCGCTAATGTAAAGTTGATGACTTGTATCTTCGTGTTACGGTCGAAGTAACGTAGGAAAGAAAAAAAAAAATCGTTAAATGAAGAAATTTGTAAAATTGCTATTCGTTTTAGCGAGGTACTATACTCCTTTCAACAACGTCATATAAAAAAATAAATATGGTTTTTCAAGAGAGTGATTTTGAAGTTTAAAAGTAGAATAAAAATTTAATATACAGAGTCTGTTCACACCTTTTTTAGACGATGTATATTGTATTCACAAACCTAAATTACATAAAATTCTTGTGTTTTAAATATTCTATTTGACATCCCATATTCTGAACTATCTTTCGACACCGCAATTTCCAGGATAATAATGCCTTTTGAAGTGTCAGAAGAGGTATTCTATCCCATTCCTCCTGAACAGCTTTCCAGAGTCCTGTAAGGGTTTTGGGACGACGTTTTGGATAATGCAGATTTTAAAAGTCCGAAAGCACAAAAATCCATAGGTGATACATCGGGAGATTTAGTAGGGATATAAGTGAAGGGTATGGCCTTGATACCAGTTTTTTGTTCCATTTCTTTTAGGAAATTTACAGTGGATTTTGATGTGTGACTGCTAGCGTTGTCCTGATGGAGTCTCACAGATTGATGGCACTGTGGGTAAAGCGATAGTATTTCATTCAGAAAAATTGGCGATAAAATATGTTCCTGATAGTATTTGGAGTTAATCTTGACATTTTTTTCCACTCTCTTTATTTTTAACTTGCCATTATAAGAAAAACCAGCAACAATCATGAATCCCTTAGAAAAACTTTCTTTCGATTCTTTGAATCATGTACTTAAATTTTTTTCTCCCCTTTTATGATAATAAATGGCTCTTTTTTTGTTGCAATCATTTAAATAAACCCATGATTCATCTATTGTGACAATTGTTTTCCATTTTTCTTTGGATAAGTGTTTCTCATATAGAATTCTGCAGCGTGTCCTGCTTTCAGCGATGTGATTTGGAAGAAGACGATGCACATTGCGTTTTTTCGCTTTCTTAAGATTTAAATCAACGTTTATCATTTTGTTTACAGTGGACACCGAGCATTTTAATGATTTTGCAACTGTCCTTTGACTAGGGGGATTTTCTTTTAACATTAAGCAACGTACCTTTGCAATAGTCGAAGATGTCCGTTTTTTCCTTGGATACTTGTTTGGAATTTTTGTCCCACTTGAGGCTCCAATTTGACGTTTTTTTCCTTTCTTGTTGACGATATTACTTATCGACGCTTTAGATATCACAAAACCATGACTCTCACATCGTTTTTGGATAACGGAGTATGCATATTTCTCTTCGGAAAGAGTATAAATGTAGCCTTCGAACCAGTGCTTTGTTAAAAACGCCATTTTGAATAAAAACAAAACTTTCAAGCCCCAGACGATAATTTTGACTTTTAAAAACATAGTACAATTGCAATTATTTCTTTTGCAGCAAACAATTTTTTATTACCGCTTACCAAAATCGTCTAAAAAATGTGCAAACAGCCTCTGTAGAATATTGAGCGTTGAGATATGACGATCTTGCAAGGATATACTACCGGGTGGCCATAATTAAACTGACAGTGCTCACAGTGTTCTGTAGCGCGATCTATTTGCGAGAATGACGCCACATTTTGTAGGAAGATTAAACAAGACGGGGGACGAAGGATTCAGCGAAAAAATAAATTAGTTCCAAAAGTTACCGCAAGGGGAATATTTGGCGCTGTGTAATAGAAAATAGAGTGTTAACAAATGCAAATTAATACGGAATAAAATTACCTTTTATTATGCACATTTTCTTATTTAGTTCAAGTGCAATATGGCAACACTTTTAAAAAAGCGTAAAAGCTGTTCAAAATGTGGCGATATTTCTCTCCTGTAACAGAACAGGTTTCCGGTCCTGTCGGGGTAATGTTCTCATAGAAGAATGGACCTACGATAAATTCCGCTGTGAACCCACACCAAAAAGTTACCTTTGGTGAATGTAAGGAAATTTCTGTGACTGCATGTTGTGATTTGTCATCCCAAATTCGGCAGTTCTGGGTATTCACAGTTCCATGCAGGTAAAAGTGGGCCTCGTCTCCCCATAAGATTTTCCACGGCCAAGCATCATCCACCTCCATTCTGGCAAGAAAGGTGAGAGCAAAAGTCAATCGCTTATCATGGACGGGGTACAGTAACTCCTGTACACGGCTGATCTTGTACGGATAGAAGTTGATAATCTTTCGTAAGATTTTCCATACCGTACTGTAAGGCATATCCATATTCCGAGCTAATCCACGAGCGCTAGAGGTGGCAGCAATATTGTCTGGTCCTCTGTCGACAATCGCCGTGGCAACTGCTTCGATTGTATCCTGTAGTACAGGTTTTCGTCCTCTGCCTGACTGAACCTTCAGAGAACCTGTTTTCTCAAACGTCGCAACCATTGCTTTTAGCCCATTAACTGACACAGGACCGTTACCTTTACGCATTTTTTTGTGCGTTCTAAAAGCACGAAGAGCGGCTGACGCGTTGCACTGGTTGAGGTAAAAGAATTTGACCAGTAACGCACGCTCGACTAAAGAAGGAGACATTGCACATAAACTTTCAATCCGATTGATTCGAAACGTAACACATTGCCTTTTAAAACCCAAGCAGCTGGCACTGTGCCAATGGATGTAACGTGAAATTTGAATAAAGAACTTCTTCTGTTCAGCGTACGTGATATTGCAGATCACGAGACTTTATCGGTGTATATGTAGATTTTACGCTTTTTTAAAAGTGTTGCCATATTGCACTTGAACTAAATAAGAAAATGTGCATAATAAAAGGTAATTTTATTCCGTATTAATTTGCATTTGTTAACACTCTATTTTCTATTAAACAGCGCCAAATATTCCCCTAGCGGTGACTTTTGGAACTAATTTATTTTTTCGCGGAATCCTTCGTCCCCCGTCTTCTTTAATCTTCCTACAAAATGTGGCGTCATTCTCGCAAATAGATCGCGCTACAGACCACTGTGAGCACTGTCAGTTTAATTATGGCCACCCGGTACTTTTTCAGGGGACTGGGACGTCAAATACCTTTAAAAAAAAGATTTTTGAATTTGTAGCTTAAAAAATAAAGCAGATCCTGCAGATTGCAAATATATATAATTTATGTAGTGTTTGACACTCTAACAACAGTTATTAGCAACTTAAAAATGTAAACAAACATTTAAATTCCATTTAATGGGAAAGTATTTTTTGCGTTTTTCTCAAAATGTGATTTTTTTCATGTAATGGTACACTTTCTTCAAAATCTGTTGCAAGTACATCTCTGTAATTTTAAAAGTCAATAGAATAAGCGTTCTTGTATCAATATGACATATTTTTTTATTTTTAAACCTTAAGATACTTTTGTAAAATGAGAAAATGTATGACAAAAATATGCAGATTTCTGATAAGTGAAATTTATAATTTAAAAAAATTTTATTTAAAAAAGTGTAACAAAGATTTAAATGGGCTAACTATATAAAATAAACTGTGTTTAATCATCACACAAGATTTCAAGGTAAGATTTTCACTAGATTTTTAAAAAAGTGTTCCAAAGTGAATACCTCAAAAATTTCACGGGGGAAAAATATGTTTGTTTACATTGTTATTTTAAATTTACCTTTCAATCCAAAAAGAAATTTTATTATCTTAAAATATTCCTAAAGGTCTTACTAAACTAACATAAAAAAATCATAATGATACATGCATTTTTGTATAAGATATGAGCTTTAAAAGACTAGCCCAAGTTTTCAATTTCTTAGTTGTCGCAGACGTCCCAGACTCCTTCAGGGCATTCTGAAAACAGGCATAACTAAAAATCGCCGATTTTTGAGATAGGACGTTGTTGAAAGAAGTGAGCGATGAACGCTCGCTTTTGTTTAACGCGCTATGTTGAGGTAACTACTTTGCATCGGCCTATTGAAGCCAGGCCCTGATTTTCCATTAGGCCCGGGCCTAAGGGCCCCCCAAAATTTTAATTTTAAAAGGAAAAAAAAGAAAAAAATTCCCAATTAAAATTTTTTTAAACTATTTTTAATAGCAATTTTTTCATATATCCTTTCAAATTTGATTGATTGGTTCGTCATATATACAGTTATATGTATAGTTCATCATATGTATGTTATAGTGTATATAAGGGATTAATAAGTTTTTCTGGTTGCATTTTATTGGTGTTTTAATGATGAAGTTAATATGTTGTATTGCTTTTTGTTATTTGATAATGTTCTAGGCATCTAAGCTTCAAATAGCCAATTCTTGGTAAAATGGTACTTTCGCAATGATTTATGATTATTTTTCTGTTTGTTTGTTAATTTTGGAAATTTTATGCCCACATCAGTGTTAGGGGGCCCCCCATCCCGAGTTGTTCCTATAGTCAACAATTTTCTAAATCGGGCCCTGATTGAAGCTCTGATATAGGACAATGATCCCCAACCAAAATCGACCAGGGGTACCGCGAGATTTTTTTTGGGTATTAACAAAAAAAGAATAGTTGTAGGGGGCCCATTTAAAATAAATATTAAGTTGATATCAAACATTTGTACGACAAGAATCAGTCGCAAATAAAACTGTTCTTAGTGATACCTATTTTAGTCCTTTAGTGTGTTGCTATGCTGAATCTCTTGGCTATTATTGAAAATGTTTTAATATATTCTGTTTTTTTGGTGGTTTTAACTTATACTTCTCAACAAAAAAAAATTCAGATAGTCTCTTTTAACGAAACTACCGCGGGTTAATAACGTAGGATTACTTATGGTTGCTTACCTCTTTTGTATGTATATATATGTATCTATGTATATGTTCGTCAAAATTTTGACGCATCTTGGTACTTTTCTGTTTAACTTGTCCAAGCGATAGACTGGGTTTGGCGCGCTGCCAAAATTATAACTCGCGAGGACGGATGGACAGACGGTTTTAGCGTCTGAAATTTTCCTCTTCGAAGGACTGTTATGGCGGAACGTAATCATACGTTAATAAATAAAATCAACAATGGAGTAAGTATTTATTGGAACTAAAATTTGACATGTTCCCGATATAAATTTAGCTTTGATTTAATATTAAAAAAAAAAAGGAACTAGAATTCTAACAATGGTGTCCCGTGAAATTAATCTCATTCGAAAAAGTGCCGCAGACGTAAAAAAGGTTGGAAATCCATGATACAGGGGGTACGCCCTTTTTCACTAATGGCAAATTTAATGCTCTTGAAATGTCTCATGGCATCTCTTTGAGGAAAACGCAATTTATCGATACTGCCACCGGTAATCAGTTTGTTTTGGTTCGCATTAAACATCTTTAATCAGCGAATTCATGCTCCTATAGAAAATGGTGTCTTTGGAGAAGTGTGTGTGTGCGGGGGGGGGGGGGGGGGGAGAGTTGAGTTGAAAAAGCTTCCCTTGTTGGTCTCATCTTTAGATTGTGTGCATTAGTTTTTTCTTCAACTATTCACGTTAACCAACACATTTTGCGAAAAAAACCACAAATAATAAAAAAAATAGAGCCCGAGAGAACGCCCCCCCCCCTCCCCTGCATACACGCGCACCCACATAAAGCTCCTTTAATTCAATTTTCTGTTTTCTTCATTTCCTCACTATACCCATATTATCCGCTCTAATTACTAAGAAGGTCCCACAAAAACTTTGAGGGATCTAATTATATCCTCGCATTAACTGCATTTATTGGAGAATTAATAACGTAATGAAATTTAGCAAATTATAATCATGCTCTGCGCCTTCGGAGTAATTTATTCTGCTGGAGCGTTACGTAAACAGAAGACTGATCTATATTGTTTCGGAAAACATCTGCCCCGGTATTTATGTAAAACAAATTTCGGAACTGCTTATGCAAGGGCGATGCTTAGGGGAAAAATTATTAAAAAAGGCAATGTCAGAAACGCTCCAGATTCATGTTAATGTTGGCCACTATTGGCTTCTGCTAATTTCAGTATCTTGCATTACTTGTTTATTTCAATTAGCAAGTAGAGTTTCATGTATGTATTTGTACACAAACTCCTAAATTTTACTTACCGTATTTTTCGGACCAAAAGACCCATATTTTAGATTAAAAAAAATCGACTTAAAATTGGGGTGCGTCTTATGATCCGAAAGAAACATTAAAATAAAATGAATATTTTATTATATATATTATATTGTACCAAATCCGTGGTTCGGAAAGATATTTTAAAAAGTGAATTTCAAATACAGAAATAAATATGCCAGCTACCGCAATTGAAAAGCCGAGATTTTATAAACAGTTCTTTTACAACTTGCAGCAGTAGACAAAGTAATACTACAAATCTTCGCTGGGAGTCGACAAACTCCAGCACCTATATACTTTTCTTAACAATTAGAAATTCAAAGTTTTCTTTATTACAGTATAACACTTATTAATAAATAGCATACGACCTTATAAACTCTCACACCAAGGTCCTCGTCTCAAGCCCGACGAGAAGATATCTTTTCAAGAAGAAAAAGTCACCAGTTCCAATTCCTCGACCTATCGCCACAAAAACAACAACTCCTTTTTTGAACTTTTATTCCATACTGTTATTCACCTAGGAAACAAAACCCGTGATGCCACACAGCTCAACCAAACCAGTTTCCAACAATAGACCCAAGAGCAGGATTTATTTCTTACTCCATGGTAGACGCGTGAACGTGCTAAACCATAGTTTTAATTCACGCGAACTCCAAAACATCGCATGCTGGCGATAACACGCCAAGTTGGCCCCTAACTCGTAACAATATATATGTATTATATATTTTTAATATATTTACTAGCTGAATACCCGGACTTCGCTACGGAGTAGCTCGTCCTTCGAAATTACGCGTGAGCAAGCTACGTAAAACTGACCGCGGGAGAAACAGTTTTCTCTTAAATCTACACCAGCATATTTTAAAAATAAAGTTTGGCTTTCAGACTTATTTCTCGTCATGGCGAAGCATACTTTGAGGGGAAATTGCAGTCTTTTAAAGTCAAAGGGGTGGTCATTGGGTATTAGAGGAATGCGTGTCACGAATACTTTTTCTCCTTGAGCACACCCGATTAAAATAATGGCTTCGATTAAATTTTGATTCAGGGCTTGTAGTCTCGTTCCATTACACAATTTCGGTGATTTTAAATTCCGAGGGAGCATTACGGATGTGCCCTTCCTCAAAAAGAGCTTATGGTACGGAAGACCCGGTGGGTTAAGGGAATTTAAAAATTTTACCGGATAGTTAACGGCAACATTTGAATTACAGACAGTGTCTATCGACTGTCAAAATTTTAATCCTTTAGGTCTAGCGGTTTTTTCTGTACGAGGTCTGTCAGACAGTCTCGGAAATATTTTATATATAGTTTTAATTTAATATCCATAAAATATACTAATTTGAATTCAATTCTTAAAAAACTTCCATCTCAATTAGTCTAAAGGTTAAATTTTATCTTTCACTGTATTTTTATATTCTTTTTTGTCAATTTATTTCGTTGTTAGGCACTTGACCCAAAATTAATTTAAAGTATCACAAAAAGAAAAGAAATCTCGTGATCAGAATTTAATAAATTAAATTCTTAAAAATTAATCTTTAAAAATTCACCAAAAATCAGAAAATAGAGGTAAATATTCGAAAAAGATGTCACTTAATTTGAAAAAGATGTCACGAAAAGATGTCACCTTAACTTTGCAAAGGCAGTTATACAAAGCCTCTAATGCGAAATTTTTAAATTTACATTTTTTTGCGAAGAAATGCGAAATTTTATAAATACAATAAAATCTTATTTATCCGGACTAACTGGGACCGTAGGCAATCCGAATAATCCTGGTAATATGGATAATAAGAAAAACAAAATCCTTATCTAAGCAGACTTACCGTTTATTACGATAAAAATCTATTTTTTTTGTTACAAAATTACATAGTATTGTTTATAACACATTAAAAAATATAAACATAACCTTTCACGTCATTTCTTAACAAAGAATTAATTGGTAAGTCTAGTAAAGCTTTCTTAAACTCAATAAAAAGCATTTTATTACCATTATTTATTGTACAATCTATGCAGGAACTATATATTGAATCAAACTAAAAAGCGAATATTTGGCGTATATATAGTTACGTTCTTCCCACCATAGTTGAAAATTATTATTTAACGTGAACATTAAATAAAAATGATGCCTTCAAATCTGATCTTGATTATCCGGAGATCCGGATAATCGAGTTTGTACTGTACCGCCCTGGAGAAAGCAACATGTTGTTGACATTCAGAAACCAAAGCATCTGGCGTTCGGAGACAGAAATTGTAGTTCACGCGATCTGAAAGTATGTAGGAGAAAACAACATGAAGACAAGATAGTGATTTAATATTTCGACTAAAAATGTAAAGGGGCACTTGGAATTAATTATGGAAAGTTTGGTTGTTATCGGTCAGTCTTTAGTATTTTACAAAGTACTTAAAACAACTTGTAGTTGACATTAAGAAACCAAAGCATCTGGCGTTCGGAGACAGAAATTGTAGTTCACGCGATCTGAAAGTATGTAGGAGAAAACAACATAAAGACAAGATAGTGATTTAATATTTCGACTGAAAATGTAAAGGGGCACTTGGAATTAATTATGAAAAATTTGGTTGTTATCGGTCTTTGGTTGTTAAAGTCTTTAGTATTTTACAGAGTATTTGCAGGCAGGCAGAGTTTGAATTTACCTACATTTGTAAATAATCATATTTTCGTTCCTCTTTATATTTATCTTATCTTCTGGACTCATTTATTGAAAACTGCAATTTTTGTTTTATAAATAAATAAATTCTAACGATTATTCTAAGTTTTTAAACAGAATGACACAACTTTGCATTTTGTTTGTAAATTTGTCAATCTTAAAAAAAAAAAAAAAAAAAAAGTCTTATAAATTTGTTCCGGGGAAAATATTTTCAGAATTTTTCTCTGTAAATCAAAAATCAACGAAGACGGTGAGCAAAAATTCATGCAAATACCCAGCAAGGAAATTTTGATATATCCTGTTAAAGGTAAATCGTGGTAAACCCTATTATGTGATAAATTCGCTTCTATCACAGGAGGGTAAATACAGACAAAAATACTGAATTTGGAAATATATTCGTCGTAGATATAGGAGGCTCGTGTTTTTTTATTCGAAAAGTATGTTTTAAGCCAATGATTTAAAAACGCGCTCTTTTTGGAGCATTTTTGGACTCGTACTTCCAAATACATTAGGCCATTATATAACTTTTAGAAAATAACTCACGACGCAGGACAATTTTTTTCTCTAGGAAGGACCGTTATTGAGGAACGTAATCCTACGTTAAAAGAGAAATGGACAAAAATGAATAGGAAAAGTTTACGTATCTGTTAAAATCCAGATAATGTTTATTCGCCATTCTTGGCGATGGAAATTATTTCATTCAGTGTATCAGGTGAGCTCTCTGCCGTTTAACCAAACAACTCAAATAAGTGATTACTCTCGGTTAATTTTTAAAAAAAATGAAACTTTCTTTTAAAACTTCTTTTAGTCTAGTGTGTTAAATTTGTTCTGGGGAACTTTATTTTTAGAGTAGAATTCTTTTTTTTTTTTTTTGTGTGTGAAATACTTAATTTTTTTTTATATCTGTTACCGGGGAAAAAAAAGTTTATGGAATGCTATGTTAATCGATTTTTAAACTCGTTCAGTTTAGACCCTCACGATTTTTCTATGGTTCAACATTCTGTTATGGCCTTATTGTCATAAAAGTATACACAATTCTCAGGCTCCCCAACATCTTTTCTCTATAGATGAGGTTGTGACCATGTGCCCATGTATATTATTGAAAATTCGTTTATGTAAGAACATACAATAGAGACTTTTATGCATATTTTTCACAATTATGGATGAATTTCCAATATTCTGGAACGTCTTAAATGGAAATTTCGGTAAATTAAGTTATATTCTGTTGAGAACAGTCAAGCTTTCTTTAATATCTGTTTTTCCGAGTTTAGGATAAAGAAATATTTAGTTTGGAATAAGCGAAGACAGGATGATTCCCAACCTTTATATGCTTGTGACACCCCCGGGAATAAGATTAGAAACTTGGGGGGGAGGGGAATCGCGTAGATTTAGATAGGTTACATTGTAAAATTGCATGTAGCAGACGATATTTTGAATGAGAACATAAAAAAGGGCACGGATAAACTGTGAATTATGAATCATCTTTTCCAGCTCTAACTAGAATGTTCCAGCGGACGAAGAAAACTAACTAAAAGCATTGATAAAAAAACTAAAGGTATAATTATATTTTCTTAATTTTATTTTTGAAAATTAATAGTTTCAATTTTTACCACTCTCTAAAGCTTTTGTTAAAGCTAGAGTCTTTTATCATATTAATTTTGAAAAAATATTGTATTTTTATTGCGTTTTTTTTTTTTCATTTGACAACAAATAGATACTAATTCATTTGGTACAAAAATTAATATGTGTGTGTATGTATGTATGTATATATATATATATATATATATATATATATATATATATATATATGCACTCGGGTGCTAGCTTTCCATTAGTTAAGATGCATATTAGCCACTCGGAAATAAATTTCTTATGCTAAAGATTCTGTAATCTGATCTTATTTCATTACATATATATACATATATATTAATTAATTCCACAAATCAAAATGGAATATGCCCCATTCAATGGTCAAGTAAATCTTTAATTCATTTTCATATGCCTTTACTTAAATAAATAATCATTTGTTGTTTTAACTTAAATTTCCTGTATACTGTTTTCACAATTTTTTTTTCTGTGTCCTAAACCTAAAGTTTCTAATAAGTAAAGTTCAACTTCATAAGATAACTCTTTTCCCTATTTATTCCGACATTTCAGGATAACATAATAATTGAGGCCTATGGAGGCTTCGTTTGGGGACCAGAGCCTGAAGTTTTCCCTCTTTCAGAGCTCACCTTTCTTCGCAACCCTTTCAACCACCTTAGCTGCGTCTTAACCCACTCGGTTCTGCCCTTGAACCCTTCCTCGCACACCCTGGGAAAGCGGAAACACCCCCTGGAATCTCCCTCACGATATTTCGTTGGTAGGTTCGGTTACCCCATGATTCTCCCCCCCCCCCCCCCTTTGCTTTCAGAACAGAAAGGAGTATCGTCGACCCCTTTTTTTATATATCCCAATCGGTAGCATCGACCCCTCAGAGTTCATTGGTCGGAGGGATTTTTAGGGGTAACCTCTGGGAACCTCCCCTCTACCCCTGAAAATTCTGATGAAGAATCGAACGGGGTGATCAATTCGATAGCGTGATACGAAAGTATCATTTATTGATATCCTTCATATCCGTTTTGTGAAGGATGGAAAAGAGTGTGCGCATTTCTTTTGAAATTGAATGGAATTTAAATTAAATGAAGAACCCCGAATCGTATGAAAATGGAGGCATATCATTTTCATATGATTTGGATTCATTAGGATATTCAAATTTATAATTAAAAAGTGCATATGATCGGCGTGAGATGAACGGGAAGGAATTTTTTTTTTTCAACTAGAGAAAGAAATTATGAAAGAATTTTAAATGTATAAAGTAGAAATATTTAAAGTCACGTATTATATTATGTGTGTATATATATATATATATATCCATAGCCCATATATATATATATATATATATATACTTTACGGACCAAGAAGAAATATATTTTCAATAATCAGAGTTGTTATACAGGGAGCCTATGGTAGCATAATATGCTAACATATTATGTTAGCGTTATGAAGTTAATTTTCTCCGGCTACTGGGTACATTTAGTATTATTTCATGATTTTTCGAATACTTTTAATTGCGTCTTTGTAAATAAGTTTTTAGTGTTAAAAAATAATAATTTCGAGAAGATTTGCAGTGCTCTTTTAAAATATAAATAAAATTTTTAATATGTTAAATGATTCTCTTTTACTTGAATTTAATTATTGAAACGAAAAAGTTACATATTTTCGCTTGTTTTGTCTTTATCTTGGTAAGGTAGTTCCACACAGCATATCACATCTCAGCTGGTACGAAAACCCTGGGCAAAACGTTTGTGTATAGATTACTAAAATTCATATGGATGGCATTGCATACCAGAGCTCCAGTGTAAAGCGGCTGGCATCCATTTTCTGCCCAACGTTTTTCACGAGACTGCATCAGTGACGTTTCATGAAATTGCCATATACGCAAGTTAAGGCACACCAAACGTATAGAATACAAAGAATATAATCGTTCAGTATAATTGGCAACGTAAAAATATGGCGTTGGAGAACGCTAAAATACACGTTTGTCGATTTTTTTACACATCCTGTTATCGCTGTGATGTCAAAGTTAAGTGCTAAAACCCCAGGAATGTATTATTGCAGAGGGACTATAGCTGTCGATATCTTTGTTATGAATACCTTTTTTCATTTAAATGAACGCAAAGCTTACGAGACCTTTTAAAGAGGTTGTTGTAAAATATCATTGTGTTCTGGATATCGTTATAGTGAGGTTTCAATGTCTATGTATTTCCATGTGCACGTAAACAAACAAACAAACAAACACACACACACACACACACACACATATATATATATATATATATATATATATATATATATATATATATATATATAAACACATTTATAGAATAAGGTAGTTGCACGCACCATATCACATCTCAACTCGTGCATAAACGAAGGGCAAAACGTTTGTTAACCGCTGCATACTAGAGCTCCATATATAAAACGCATAGCATCAATTTTCAGCCCCTCGCTTTTTCACGGAGGCATAATAGTGACGTTGCATGAAACTGCCTTATAGTAGCCTATTCAAAACGGAACCGAAGGTAAATAATATCGTTGCTAAGGCTCTGTTCACATTGCAGTCCGTAGCGTAAGCGTAAAAGTATTGAAATATATTTAACCAGTGACAAATCTCCAAACGATTAGCTACGAAATAGTTAAGACCTATGATTGGTTTATTTCCGTCTCAGCACCATTTTTCCTTTTACGCTTATACTAACGCATAGCAATGTGAACAGGCCTTAAAACTACGAGTCTCAGTTAGTGAACATGCATTGAAAACTAAGCTGCTGTTGATTTACAGACAAATCAGAAATCGGCCAAAAGTAATTAATAAATTAGTGCCTTTTTTTTTTTTTTTTTTTTTTTTTATCGAAGCTTTTAAACGAACTGCAACTATATTTAGTATTTGTATGTTGTTTAAATAATAATAAAAATTTAGGCTTAGTTTTCTTTCATGAAAAAACTGCGCATTTCTTTCCTTCTTTAACGAGCCATTTAATGTTCTTCCGGACAATTTGTATTTTATTTTTAATGTTTTTGTTTCGTGCATTCCACGAATACTAACACAAAGCGGATCGTGTGTCCATGGATAGTTGAAGGCTGACAGCACACATATGTAAATTGGTATTGCAGTTCAACGAATTCCGGAAGAAATTTCTTGAATATAAGATGCTTCATTAATATCCTATAATAGTTGGTATAATCATTCTATTTATATTATGACCCGCTTCTTTTAAATATAAATGTTGATCTTAGATTTTAAAAAAATCTTCATTTTACCTTTTAAAATTTTAATAACTAAATATAAAAAAAATAACATACATACCAGTCGTGGGCTCTAAAATTGAGTATAATGTATAAAGTCAATGTTGTCTTTACTTGACTGATAACAAACAAGTATGTAATCTCTCTCTCTCGTAAATAAACATAAGACTTGAAAACCTCCTGTCATTTGGGAAGGCAGATGTTTTTGCCCAAGCGGTTGCAGAAATTTTTAAAGGTTCTTGACTGTCGGCGTCTATCTCTGTCAGAGAAAACGTTTGGAGTAATTTTATATGTTCTCTCAAATTGCGTTTCTTAAAATTTATTTTTCTCATCTTGTTAGACAAGTCCGTAGCAATGCATCAAGTTTTTTTTTTCTCCCCTTTGCGAGGTTGAATGTTGTCTTTCGTAAATGAGAAATGTTTAGGATTATTTCTATCATTTATTTCATCGTCTGTGAGTTTCTCCGTGTGGAATTCTCCTGTGAGGGAATGTATAGGGTTCTTGTATGATCAGGGAATACAGTCGAACCCCGGTATAACGAACTTCAAGGGACCAAAGGTTTTGTTCGCTATATCCGAACCTTTAAGAAAAATGTTAGAGTTCACAAAATGTATAACTCATTAGTTGCTATGTGTATTCATTAATGATGTATTTAAAAATGATATAATCTATTAAAAATGATCATGAATGAAATAAATTGGCTAAAAGCGATTACATTAAACTGACACAATACTAATTAAATTAACTAAAAATGAACACAAATGGAAATAAATTCATTTTATTTTTAATTGACGCGATGCGGATTTCGAAAACATTTTATGAATTTCTTTGCCCAGTAGATCAAATGACTCCAACACTCTTTCTTCGACTGTTTGTGTAGACAAAACCTTATTAATTAAACGCATCGCTGTTGTAGCATCTCAGATTTTGGGGGTTTCGTCATTGATGATCAGCATCAGATGCAGAATCTTCGATTTCAGAGTGATTCATTTTAATTTCTTCCACAATATATTCATCAGTCAGATTTTCACATGTAATGACTTCATCATCACATGTTTCGAACAATTGCATGTCATAATCTAAAAATGATGAAATTTTGTGCTTTTCTATTCACATCGTGATAGGTAAATCTTCATCATCTTCTTCAACATTGTTTGCTTCTTCAACATTTGTTGTATCTTTACCGTTCTTAAAAAGTTTAAAAATATGAAAAAATACAGTAAGTCGACCGAAAAAAGGTTCGTCATAGCCGATTCTTAAGATTTTAGAGGTTTGCTATAAAAGGATAAATTAGCATTAAATACAATAGGAAAACAGCGGGACCAAAATTTTCGTTTGCTATATCCGGGAGTTCGTAATATACCGGGTTCGCTATATCGGGGTTCTACTGTACTTGGAGCTAAAAAACTCTGTCACGGAATTTTAAAACTCCTTAGTTTTTTTTTCCCTAGTGTTATTGCAGATTGATTATATATCTGAATTGCGTTGTCAGACATGTATCAGATATCTGAAATTATTTTTTGCTCTGAATCAGGAGTAATTAAGGCTTCTGTGTACTACTAACCCTATTGAATTCGCTCACCTCAATCTTAACCTATGGAGAAAATTTGTTTACTATTTACAGCTACATAAATGCTGATAATCCAATAAAAATGGTATTTTCAGATAGCCATAATTTTTCTGCACCTTGCAACAGGATTCATTTTGTAAATTTCGTCCACCAAAGGAATTTAGGAGCCTTTAGAACACACTATACCATTTTTCCCCCGAATAATTTAAATTTTGAAATACTATTTGCATTTAAAAAAAACGAAAAATGCCCGAAGGTGTAAAATTTGTTTCTCTATTACGGGGTACAATTAAAAAATATATATCTTTAAATACAAGTCGACAATCCTTGAAAATAAAATTCTCCATACGTTAACATTGAGGTGAGAGAATCGAATAGGGTTAGTACATAGCAGCCTTAAAAATGCGTTATGAGATATCACGAGGTAAGGTTACACACTTTAAACACCTAAAATATTTTCGTTTCATTTTCACCTCGCACACATAGCCTGTGATTCATACAGCATTTGTATAATAATTTTGTGACTGAAAAACAAAGTTAGAGGGTGAACCCTCCGGTGTTAAAGCTTGAGCCAGTTAGTATAGTTCTTCAGCGACATCACCTTTTCCGCCTGTAAATTTATATGCTGCTTTCTCTATAGCAAAAATATTTCCTATTCCCCCACGTATTTTTGAATTTCAGACAAGAGGTGCTCGATCCGTATACGACTTCATGTTCGTCTTTCAGCCCTAAATGAATGGGTATATTTTCTGTTTCTTGTTTTTTCTTTTTTAAATTTGTTTTCTTCGCCGTGATTTAATTTAGAATCACTAGTCCCTTTGCTTATTCTAAACAGATTCTGCGTTAGTTATTGGGTTCCAATAAGAGAAGAAAATTAGAAGTTAGAGTTTTCGCTGACGATTGAAATTATTGAAACATTTTTTTTAGGGAGAAGAAGGGGTTTAGAATCATTCATTTTTGTGTAGATGTAAATTATGAAATTTAGGAATTTTTGTGTAGAAGTAAGTGTGTAGTACAATTTACAAATTTTTGAGTTAGAAGAAAATTTAAATGCTATTTATAAAATTCCTGTATATTTTTAACATTGCCTAGTATCACGATATTTACAAAAAAAATCACACCTATATTTTTATATTAAATTCCTATCTATGCCTGGCGTTGGCATTCGGTACCAAAGTCTGTGGGTTCGAGTCCCACTCTTGGCATGAACGTTTGCAGCCGTTTAGAATCGGCTTTAAGCATTAGGTCCCGATCTAATTAACACTCGTGTAGCAAAAAAATGACCGTAGCGCGTATAATTAACCAACCAAATTCCTATGTATTTGTTTTTAGATGAATTTTGTGTTAAGGGACGCATTTGCATCATTTTCATACGATAGATGTATCGCTTATAATGTAGATTTTTATATATTGCCTTTAGTATTTTTTATTTAAAATGAGTAATATATTATCTATATACAAGGTGCGCCCATAAAGTAACCGGACAGTTTTTTATAAATTAGAAAAATATTACTCACCTTCAAATAAATTTATCTCCTTCAAAATAATCGCCAAAGGAGTCTATACAATTTTTCCAACGTTTCTTCAAGTCATCGAAACACTGTTTATAGGCGTTGGAACTAACCGTTCGCAAAATACGCGTAGCATTTGATTTAATATCCGAGACGTTTTCAAATCTTTGTCCTTTCATGGGTTTTGCAATTTTTATTACAAAGTACTTATTCACCACGAATTTGTTCCTGAAAATCAAACAATCAATCAGTATTTTTACAAGAAGGTGCTTTTTCGATTAAGAAACAGGATCAGGCGAGTTAGGAAGGAACTGTTTGATTCTGGGCAAGGGTTTCTTTTACACGATAATTAATGCTAGGCCCCGTACAGCAATTTCTGTACAACCATATCTTGCTAAGTATTCAATTACAGCGATAAATCACCCACCATATTCTCTCGACTTATGGCCAGCTGATTTTTTTCCTTTTTCCGAAACTTAAGATGGCCATGAAAGGACAGAGATTTCCCTGCAACCTCTCTTTTCGAAACATTTCCTCTTATTACTTGACTTTTGGCGGTATGGAGGTAAATGAAATACAATTTAATGAAGTCCACTTTACAAGGACATAATCTTTTATGATTATGTAAAGAACTTCAGTGAAAAGGTCTTTCCACACTACTCACAGAGGCGCCAGTTCAGCGATGAGATATTTAAAAATTAGCACTGAATCTTGCAAATTCATCTTTAGTCCTAAGCTTTGCAAATCACCAAAATCTGAATATTTTGCCAAAGACTGCTAAAAAAATATCTAAACTTTAGTTGAAAACATCTAGATTTACTTCCATAATCTGAGAACAGCAGTATCTGACATCTATAAATAGCCAAAATCATCTGGATTTTCTTGAAAAATATTAACGCGATGTATCGATACTTATAGATGGTCTCATGGGTTTAGATATGTATATCTAGAATCTATGTACATATAACACATACTAATTATTATAAGGAAAAATTAAAGTTTAGTTTGAATCTCATTTTTGAAGCTTTGTAAATAGTTCATTCACTGTTTGTCACTTTTGAAAAGTAATGTAAGAGCCTAAATTTTTATTTTTTTGTGTTACAGTTAAATTTCTAATTTATTATTATTATTATTAATGTTTGTTCCTGTAAAGTGTAACTTTTTGTTTTTATCACATAAATGTTTAAAAAGTTATTCGGAAAAAGCACTGTTATTTCGTTGTTTCAAAGTGGATTTGGAAAGTTAAAAGGAAAAAATTATTCATAATACAGGAGAAAAAAAAATCAGAAGTTTTATTTCAAAAGTAGTTTTGTGGAACAGCAAATTTTTATTTCTCAAAGTCCTTCAAATTGAAGACTTGTTTCACAAAGCATCTTCCACATCTTGAAATTTGGTTGATCGACCTGCAAAATAGAAATAAGAAAGAGTAAGTTAATACATATACAAGCTGTTTATTAAGTTATTATATCAGTGCGCACGGTCGGAAAGACAAGAAAGTGTTTCGAACGGTTAAATATGATTTTTTGGTCTGTTGAGGCGCTGAATGTTGTTATATTTGTAATAATAATAATAATACCCCACCATTCACTAATGCTATACCTTTAATGTTGCTTTATCCCTACTATAACTACCCCCACTTCTATTTGTGGCGCCTAGCTGTCGCTTTAGAATATCATCTGATATACAGGTTGTTCGGGCCAAAAGTATCCAAAACCACGACAAACGTCTAAATGGTAATCCAGTTCTCTCCAAGTGTTTTGTATCATATCAGGAGTTATTACACGAATTCCTTGAATTATACGCTTCTTCAACTCATCCACAGTTTCAATTTTTTTTGTCACTTTTGAAAAGTAATACATTACGGATTTAATGAATCTCCAAGCAAAAAAGTCTAATAACTCCTGATATGCTACGAAACACCTGGAGAGAACCGGATTACCATTTAGACGTTAGTCGTGCTACAAAAGGTGCACACATCGAAATCTATGATACTATGATCGAAATCTTTGATTGATGTTAAAACTTGGTGAGATGTTCTTTCAATTTAAATCATTCCAATGGCTAGTTCCGTAAAAATAAGTCATAAATTTTGGATACTTTTAGCCCGGACACACTGTATTGTACGTGTATGGTCACGTGTTAAAAAGAAATTCACCAGTCTAGTCAAATAACCTCTCTTGTGTTATGTATGTACCTATTGTAAATATTCTTCAACTCTTTATACTCCTTACTAGCTGAAGTACCCGGCGTTGCCCGGGATTTTAAGAATGTTTGTTAACCAGAATCAATTTAAAAATTAACACAGTATAAATAACATAGAAAAAATACATGTGAAATGTTATACACATCTCAGAATTTAGGAATTTCAGCCTTTCATCATTGTAGCACTAAAATCTGAAAAGTAAAAATATCAAATTGTCTACTGTTTGTTAACCAAAATTAATTTAAAACTAAACAGTATAAATAACATATCATAAAAAAGTTAAAAAATTAATAACAATTAAAATAATAATAAAATAAAAGCTGAAATAAAAAAGCCTTCATTAAAAAGCTGAAATTCCAGGTTTAGCAGAATTCACACGGCCGGTATTCGAACCCGGGTCAAAATTTCAGGATAAATGTTGATCTCAACTAAATATCAGTATTGACCATCAATAATGTGCTCGAGAAAATAAAATAATTATTCCCATCAACTGGACTGCATTGACTGGATTATAAATAATCACTCAAGCAAACGACTACAACCCAAGTCATCGTCTGCCTTAATATCTCCCTTACATATATATTTGTTTTAATTGAAGCTGTGTGGTAAATTTTTAGATTTTCATAGCTACTTTATTATTTACATACAACTGTGAACTGTTTTTTGTTTCAAAATTTTTACTCCTAATAGGAAATATCTCAGTGACCCCCATGGGTCTTATTAAAGGAAATCGTGTCATGACTTCGCAGTTTTATGGCCAGTACAGCTGTCAGGGTTCGATTCTTAACAGCTTAGTGGCTTTATTATGTGCATTAGACATTGCAGTTGTGAATGCGCGGATGGGAGAACTCGTTAAAATCTTTCTATTAAAAAATCTATTTGTTTTCATCAGCCGCCTTAAATATGCAACCCTCGTCATTATGTCGCCAGTAATTAGGGCTGTAATCAAAACAAGAAAATTTGATGGCAATAAAAAATAAGATTTTTTTACACAAGTTTATAAAGTCCTTATTTCTGATTTTTTCTAAAATTCGGTGTATATTCTAAAATGTAATGTCGCATCATGTGTAAAATCGATTTAGCCTCAAGGTAAAACGTTTAATTGAACTTTTTTTTTTTTTACTGCCTAGATGAAGGAGTGTGGGAGAAATTGGCATGAAATGTTTAAGACTTTGAGCTCAAAATTAACATATAACGTATAAGATTCAATTCAAAATTTGATATTTTGTTAATGATTATTTTTTAAGTAACTCTAGTTATAATTTAGCAATAAATATTTAAATACGAAAATGAAAATCTTCTAGAGATTATTTTAAATGAAATATTATGAATATGTTGCATATAATTTTATAATTAAATTTACAAAACCATAAAAATACGATTAATCAAAATTTAATAAACTTCTGTCCCATATCTAAAAAGATGCCCTGGTATATATATGTATATATCCAAGGGACCGACTGAACTGAACGATAAATGCGCAAAAACGATAGATGCGGCAACATAACAAAGAAATATGATCGTCGGGAGTAAGTGAAATAAACGACACATACGGGAAAACGATGATTCGGGGAACGATCGATCGAGATTCCACTGTGTATTACATATATATATATATATATATATATATATATATATATATGTATGTATGTATGTATATATTTATTTATTTATTTATTTATTTATTTGTGTGTGTATGTTATGCCATAAAACTGGCAACTGTTTTTCCATTTACTCATGACGGACGTGAGGAACGGTTTATAGCCAACACCTACGTTTTCTCTCTCTTAGTAATGCCTCAATAAAGTTTATTTTGTGTATGAAACAATTTTACAATGTCTTTCAAGTTGTAATATTTAAATGTAACTTATGTTTATTACTAACATGCGGTTATACTGCAATCTAAAGTACGAAGGATCCGTAAGAAGGTAACGTTTCATAGCAAAGTTTCCTTTTCAACATTAAATCGTCTTTAAACGAATAACCTTCTTTTTTTTTTAACTGAAGAGTGAAATTCTGAAGATTATCATACCATATATTTGAATAAACCTTCAAACAAATTTAGAAAAAAATCACTTGAAAGCGGAAGCAGCAATATCTACAAAAACTCCAACATCGAGCGATGCAAACTGAAGCGAGTTGGATCTCTTATTGCTTCCGCTTATAAACACAGCTAAGTCTTATAATTCTGATTGGATAAGCAAGGGCGTAAATATGCGTGCGAAATGCAGCAGATACTTACACTGGCTCAAACTCTCTGTTAATGTTCTGGTTTTAAAGCGCGTAAAAGAAAGCATCAAGGTGTTTGAGTCTGTTTCCAAAAATAGACCTCCATTTACTAAGAATATCGACGCTGTTGAGGAAAGTTGCATTGTCATTATAGAGCTAACTTATTACATGTCGCCATTATATTTTAAGGTATCTGTTTCACCAATTTACATTAATATCTTTTTTTCATACAAAAAGTTGTTTTCAACTGTTTCCTTTTTTATTTTGAGTTTTGGTCGTTGTTCACGTTGTTTATTGCTCTGATATCTCAACTATTGTACATATATGTTACGACCAATGCCAATTTGCGAAATGTCTAGCCGCTTCTAACTTTGACCCAAACCCGAAATATACGATAATTTAAGACTACTTCGAGTTTTTTTTCATCTGTATTCCAAGAGATTACATCTTTTTTCATTGTTTTTGAAGTAAAATTTTCTACATTAGTTATATCACATTAGTTATCACGATATTACCACGGTGAAAATACTAAAGAGATTTTCACAGTGGTAATATCGTGAATTAGGGCCTTTTCACATAGAATATGTCAGCGTTACTCGTATTGAAATATATTTAACCAATTACAAACCTCCAAACGATTAGCCAAGAAATTGTTGAGGTCTGTGATTGGTTTAAAGTATGTCAATACGAGTAATCGGATTCTATGACGGATTCTAAGTGAACAGGCCCTTAAGAACTGGTATGATAATCTGTAACTGCATGATCCAGCTCCTCAAATCTTCTAACTTTTGACCACTTTTTCTTGGGCATTTCTGGAGCTGGCTGTTGATTGTCCTGCGAATTGGCCAGACTTTGGACCTTATTGCCATAACATGTTCACGCGCTTAAAAACAAAACCTTTAAAAACAGTTAAATGTGGGTCTAAGAATTGGGTGGGACTATCAAGATTCAAGTGTGAGGAAAATATACAGAATATGGTAAATTTCCAACTTAAAGTCAGGTATTCCTCACACGTACGACCGAAATTTTTAAATTAAAAAAAAAAAATTTCTCAAAAATACTGTCCCGCGAATGTACAGTACATACATATATGTATTACATCATTATTAAAAAATATGACGCAATATTCTGTAATACTGCGAAAATTTATGACGCAATAATAAAAATGTATGATGCAACAGTTTCGATAGCCACGCGATAAATCAAATAAACCTCCATTGGCTTCAGATATGGCTTCAGCTTTTCATTATATTAATAAAGGACTACAACAATTAGAAGCAATGGATCCAAATGAAGAAAGATCTACAAGTGTAAATCGTCGCATTCAGGAAAATCTGGCTTGCTACCAGACAATATACACCACTGGCCAAAAATATTGTAAGTTTGAGAAATCTAACATTTTTTCAAGAATAAGTGCTGGGGCGTTTTATTGGGTTTTGTGCCGTTTAAAGTGTTATAAGATTAAAGTTATAATATTAGCAGGGTTTGCTTACTAATTGGTGATTAGCCATTACTTAATTACCCAGGTTCGTTTTAACCCCAGCATGTAAATACTGTAGAAAAGATTAGACACAACTTAAATGTTTTATATAAATGATGAGGACCAATATTTAAAAATTAACAACGAATATTTATTACACAAATAAACAGTTAAATTACAGTATTAAAATGATTATTTAAATAACTTCATGAATAAAAAATAATGTGCTAAAATGATTAATAATCTTTCAAATAACAATTTGGGTCCTCACCGGATAAAACAAGGTACGTATCATTTACGGGATTTTAATTTAAATTTAAATCTTAAAATAGTACTGTCAACAGGCAACAGAAATGTAGAGACTGACTTACCCCAAATCGGATAGCTAAGATGACATCATTGGGATAGTGGCAGGGTGGACTCGAGAGTCCACCACAGGGCAAGCCCGTAGGCTATTCGCCCTCTGCACACCTTTAATCCTCTGCACACTGTCTCTCTAACTCTCTGAAAACTTTTTCTCTCTCTCTATCTGTATCATTTCTACCCCTTAATATTTATCTCAACTTTTTTCATACATGTTTTCACCTTCCAATCACAATATTTTCTTCTCCACATAAACTCCACCTACGTCTTAAAACCCTTTTCTAGTGGCCCTAATATTTCTCTTTTATTAAAATCACACTTCTCATTGGACCTATACTAAACATTTTCATATTCTTTCACATTTTTCCCCTGTTCCTTTCTACATTTTTCTTATATTTTATTTTCTAACACCTGGTCAGTTTTATAACATCTTTTCCTGACCATGATCCGACAATACTGCTACTGTTGCGTAAATTTCAATATAATCCTTTCAATTCCTAAACCTTATTCTAAGGGGCTTTTTCGACTGACCCTCGTCCAACGCAACTCTTTTATCATGGGGGCCTTTTAACTAACCGCGGTTCTAGCTTACTACTGGGCCTTTCTTATGTGGCTAATTCATCGATTACTGAGTCAAAGGACACCGAGCTATTCTCCAACGTTTTCCCCTCTTTACCATAAATATATTTTTATTGCGTACGTTTCCCTTTCCTAACAATCTTTTAAACTTATGTAAAAGGCCTTTTCTTATGCTGACTCTTTTTTTTATCCTTTCACTACGTTTTACAATGCATAAAAGAATCTTGAAATGCCTTGTAGCTTTTAACAATCTCCGAAAAATCCTTTGCTGGCTTAAAGAGCCAGCATAAGCCCCCCAAAATAATATTTTTTTCAATGCAACTGATATTTGTTAATGTCAATATGTTAAATTAGTTTAAATACAAGATATGATTAAGTTATTGAACAAAAATAATTAATTAATTTTATAAAAAATATAGCATACAAAAAAATGTACAGGTTATCAGAAATCGGCACCCATTTTGGTTCCTCGGAATAAAATGAAATAAAGAGACAATTCCAAGTTCTTCTGAGCAGAAAAGATAATAAATGAGTTCAATTGAACCGAAAAGCATTTGATATGTTGTTGGGCCGCCTCTGGCTTTGATCACAACAACCACTCTTTTAGGTATGGAATCCACAAGGTTTTGCAACACTTCTTTCGGTATTTCATGGTGCCAGATTTTTTATTATTGTTTTCTTAGGGCCTGTTCACATAGGAGTCCGTTGCGTAGCGTTAAGGAAAAGATGACGTTGAGACGAAAATAAACCAATCATAGGCGTTAAAAATTTCATTGCTAATCGTTTGGAGGCCTATGATTGGTTTATTTTCGTCTCAACGTAATCTTTTCCTTAACGCAACGCAACGGACTCCTATGTGAACAGGCCCTTAATCTCTCGTTTTGTTCTGGGATGATTTTGAGATATTTTCCTTCCAATTCTACTCCTTAAATTCTCAACAGAAATTAAATCTGGCGAGTTTCCTGGCCATGGGAGAACATTAATACCATGTTTTGCAAATTCAGCCTTAACCTAAAATGAGGAATGTTTGGATTTAGAGTTCAGAGTTGAACTCTAATGACATTTAATTTCAAAGTTTTTCTTGCCCTTTTCTATGTATTGCAGGGTGCTAGGTCTTGCTGAAATACCTTGGGAACATGTCATGAGCACTAGGAAGTAATCGATCCTTCAGCACACTAATATACCGGTCACTCATCATAGTTCCCTGTGCAAAATGGCGTCGTCCATTTGACTTATATGACATGCAGCCCCACACCATTTGGCTTTCTGGGTGTTTTGCTGTACGAACCAGGCAGTCTGGACTCATGCAAAACCTAGTGTTGGAAAACCTTGTGGATTCCATGCCTAAAAGAGTGGCTGTTGTGATCAAAGCCAGAGGCAGCCCAACGACATATTAAATGCTTTTCGGTTCAATTGCACCCATTTATTATCTTTTCTGCTCAGAAGAACTTGAAATTGTTTATTTATTTCATTTTATTCCGGGGAACCAAAATGGGTGTCGGTTTCTGATAACCTGTACATTTTTTGTATGCTTTTTTTTTTTAATAAAATTAAATAATTATTTTTGTTCAATAACTTAATTATATCTTGTCTTTAAACTAATTTAACATATTGACATTAAAAAAATATCAGTTGCATTGAAAAAATATTTTTTTGGGGCTTATTCTTGAAAAAATTTTAGATTTCTCAAACTTGCAATACTTTTGGCCAGTAGTGTACAAGGAAAAGAAGACGCAATCTGTTCAAACTACCTTGGATAACTTTGTTAAAAAACTTACAAAGTATCTTCTGTCGTAAATTCTGAACCAATGGATTGTACTAACATAATAGGTAGTGAAGGAGAATTTATGTCTTCTAAATACAATGTTTTTTTAAATTGCGTGTGGAAGTAAAAAATATATGTATGCGCATATACAAAAAAAATTGTTTGAAACTCAACTTATGACCAATGTCTCGGTCCCTATCTCGGTCGTCAGTCGAGGAATATCTGTATGACCATCTACATTATTAGAATATATTAAATGTGATTTACTTCGTTGTTAAATAAGAAACAAAAATTTTATTTCTTAATTTAGCGTTACAAAAGCTCTACTTTTTGTCACATAAATTTAAGGGGTCAAGCGGGATTCTATCGTGTCAACCACTTTGTGAATTGCAGAGGAAAACAACAAATTGTTTACCTCTGCAATTCACAAAGGTCACGCTCAACATGGTTTGTCAACATGGTCAAATTCAACATGGTTTTAATTTAACAACTTGTTAAATTCAAACCATGTTGACAGCGGTCAATTCCGTATTGCCAGGTACCGCAGTAAATCTCAATCCACGTCCGCTTTTCTCATCCATAGTTTGTTGCCCTCTCTGCTCGTCTCCCTAAAGTGGAATGAACTCCGCATCCTTCCACCTGCGCCCCTGGATGGTGCCCCTGACGCCCAGGGGCCCTGGCGAGGGGCGGTATGTGCAACAGTTAGTTCAGAAACGTGGGAAAAGATGCTTCACCCTTCCAGCCCAGAAGGAGCTCCCTTGCTGGAAAGGGGTGGAAAAAACCTAACTTCTTTGTTGGAAAATGTCTTAGACGGTTTTTTGGGGAACGTATAGGTGGGTTTTCCCATGAAACTTAGAAGTAGCGTTAACTTTTTTTTTTTTTTTTTAAACTTATATCTCCTTAGAGGGAAAGGTTTCTAGGTTTTCGGGTTTTCTTATCTGAACGCCATATCTATATAAAGCGGTGGCAAACCTGAGGAAATTACTCGAAATTCGGTTAAAGGGTTATTTGTTCAAATGACGTTAAGGGGACTCACGACCATTAAATCGAGGAAATAAGGCATATTTTCATACTTTTTGACTCTTTGTAACTATTTCAATTTTTCCAGATTTTATGTATATGGTAAATTCGTGTATTTATTTTAATGAACAAATTTTCAACTCTAAAAATAATTTTAAATAATCTATATATTTAAGCTGCTAAGCCGACTTTTTGGGCAGTCCGTGAGAGAAAACTACTGCATCAATTTACTTATTTTTCTTAAACGAAAGATTGTAATCTGTAGATTTGTCAAATTTGGTTTTTGTAACAGCAATTTCTATTAATGAGCGATAATTTACAATCAAAAATTGATTTCTGCGCATGCTCAGTGGCATGTTTAAATCTGGCTTTAGAAACTCACTGTTTCTATGCATGCTCAGTGACATGTTTTAATTATAAACACGTTTATTTCGAGCAGTCTCGCTAGATCTCTCTCTGCCATTTTTATTTTTATGATAATTATGTTTGTGAAATATAAGATTAAACCTGATGGAAACTGTTTATTTCGCGCTGTTTAATTAGCGATAATTTACAATTAAAAAAAATTGTTATCTGCGCATGCTCAGTGACGTTTTTAAATCGGCTTTAGATACTCACTCAGCACGAGGCCGCTTAAACACATTAATTTGTTTCTGCACATTATTGTGATTTTCAACATTTCGCAATGATGTCTTGAGTATAATTTGTGTATTAGTACATTTATTTACTTTCTATCATCTTTTTACGGGTCCCAACTAGTTTTTTTTTTAAATGCTTTAGATATACCTTGTTTTAAAAGTATTTTTATTGTATACTGGCTTGCGCGCAGAACTATGAAATTAATTTTACACTTAAATGTATAATTCTTGTTTTATATTTAAAATAAATAATTCAAAATGCAATTAAACATAAAACATTCCACATTAAAATAATTTTTCAATTTTTTAAAACTGCTCAAAATATACTTAATTTCCTTAAATTTTTGCATTAATTTACCCCTGAAAAAAATAACAAAATGGGCAGTTATTACAATAATTCTAGTTCAGACGCAATAAAATAACATTATTATGCAGTGATAAAAATTTCATGGAATTATGTTTCATAGTTTTTGAGATATCAGTTGCGGAATGATGCAAAATTACATTTCGAGAAACATGAGTATAAAATTTTTCTTACCATAAACTTGATCAGTAATTAAATATTTAGAATATCAATATCTCCGGAACTAAGCGGAATATTTTCATGCGGTTTACTTTATTTTATTCAGAAATGGTCAGGCTTTAACATATATTTTTTTTGAAAAAATCGAATGTTTTAAAGATTTTAGGGTATTGAGTCCCCTTAACACTAGAAAGACGGTTGCTGTCATTTTAACGGTCTCGGACATGCTATTGAGCGCTATGGCTGTATTTATACCCTCTGGTTTATGAAATTTTATGACTTTGTCTAATTTTACGTGAATTATGCACACACATTTACCAAATTACATTCGATAGTAAAGAGGGGGAGAAAATGTGTTGTATACCTACTAAGACTGAGAGTCGTCAATTTGACGGCAATACAGAAAACAGGCAGAAATCCTGAAAACAATACCGGGAAAATGTTAGTTACTTTTCGTCTCTTCCCTCTTTTGCAAATAACAGAAATATTGGCTCTTCGAAAATATTGGTGTAGAAAAATAAGAACTGCACAAACCATGCATATATTTTTACGGATAAACCATACCAGGTCGTATTAAATACAACGGTCAATGTATGCAATTGATGTAAGAAAAAAACGAAAAAATATATTTATAAAAAAATTGGAAGGGATATTTTTATAGACAAAATAATGTAGAAGAAAATATTCAAATTAAATCTAATAGGACATACTAAAGAATATAGTACAGTTTGAGGAACATATCTTTTACTGCCGCATTAGCAAGGGAAAAATGTTTTTTTTGTCTATTTCATTGTTATGGACGTGACGATGAATTTATTTAAAGTACCAGAAACAGAAATCACGTGACCGGTATTTAATAAATTAAATTCTAAAATTTAATCTTTAGAAATTCACCAAAAATCAGAAAATGGTGGTAAAGATTCGAAAAAGATTTCATTTTAAAGGAATTTTTATGATCTTTCTCGTGATATAAATTTCATAACCCTCAAATTATTATTTTAAATGCAAACTTTAAAAAAGTTATTTAAACAGCTTAAATATTTAAGTAAAAAAATATAAGAATTTTTCAAAAATCTTTCTTAGTGTACCCCTACACCATAAGAAGAATTGCCATGTAAAATTTCAACCCTTTAGGTCCAGCGGTTTGGTTTGTGCGTTGTATGTCAGTCAGTCAATCAGTCAGTGAGTCAGTCAGTTACGAAACTGTTTTATATATATATATATATTTACAATGTGTTCTAATTCCAATGCTAGTATAAACTTGAAAATTCAATGCAGTTTTTTTCTATTCCAGTCACACTCTATTTTTTATTGCTGTAGATAAGTTCCTCTCATACGTTTTCTAATCTTTTAATCGTATTGAGAACCTTTGTCACTGACAAGACTTAGTGTAAACTATATCCACTGAAAATGTTTAGTGTGAACTATAAAGTAAACCTTCATCAGAAACATGAAGTTGGACCATTAAATTTTTTTACAGCTTTCTACACCATTTTTTTCTGTTTTCTAGTAATCGATAGTACATTGGATTCCCGATAATGTGAACTTCGGTAGTCCAAAAGTTCGCTTAATCCGAAATCAAAAAGAACTAACTTTACAATAAAACCTCAGTGATACTAAGTAATATAAAATATATTTCTGAAAATTACAAGAAAATTCAAAGTTAGACAATGTACTGAACTTCATTGAACTTCGAAAACATTTGTTAAATTTTTTGTCGAAGAGAAAAATACACCTTCCTTGAAATCAAATTACGCCAACGCATCAGAAAAATGGTGTCCGTTGGGGTCGCGGCGAAGTGTTGCTCTATGTAGCGTCGCGCTACATCAAATGCCCTCTGTTCGATGTCACCGTCTGCTTCACCTTCACTCTCGTCTGAGACGTTTACAGGTTCTTTCAAAACCATTTCAACATTCTGCTGATCGTCTAAAATCCCATTGTCGAGCACTGTGAGGTAATTTTAGAAGAACTTACACTCTACTGTACTGTACTAGGCAGCGTTCCGCTCTCTTATCACCCATTTCGTCCCGAGATTTGGTTATGTTTAGACAGACCTTACAAAATTAACTGTGTAATCACACGTAATATGTAATATTTATGTAATCACACGTTATTATGTAATTCAAGTTTACTTTAAGAACGATTTTGCTTAAAGGGACAAGGGACTTTCGAACACAATTTTTTAAAATTTTCAATTTTTTAACTTTCTATACAAAATGGGAATAATTAACTTTCTTTTTTACTAAACCTTTCTTTTTTGAAAAACCTTAGAATTCAAAATAAGGAATTTTTTGCAGAATAATGACTGTTTTTCAATTTTTTAAAAAAAATGCTAACTTTTTTCAAAATGCTCTATGTATATTCTATATAAATTAAAGTCTTTAAATTTTTTATCGTAAGTTTACCATATGTATATAAATATAAATGTGCATTTAATACTTTTTTTTGTAGGAATCTAAAGTCTTAAATAATTTTTTTTTATGATTTTACTTTATTTTCTGGTTAAATTTGTAAAATATGTGTGATTTCAAAGAATTATGCTCAGTTTTGTGACAAACACTTCTATTAACAATTCTGAGAAATTTGGAAGATATCAGAAGAAAATGAATACGCCTGGAGGCTTTTGAAAAATTCTAGCATTTTTGAAGAATTTTTTGATAAACTGGTCTAATTATTCCACAAAATACTTATTTGTGAATTCCAAGTATCTTCAATGTAGTAGAAAAGAATATTAGTTATACTCATGTGCTATATATAGTGTAAAATATTGAAAATTAAGGAAGAACAAGATTGAAGGTCCCTTGTTTCCTTAATCCGAAAAATTCGTTAGTCCGAAAAGTGTCTGGTCCCAATCATTTCAGATTATCGGGACTCTACTGTAATAAGTCTGAACATCGATCTAATTTATTAGGAGGGACGAGTCATCTATTCTACTTTAACCCTTCAGCGGGCGCGCCAATTTTTGGGTACACCAGCAGGCGCACGTTGCATAAAGTGCAACGTCTCTTTCAACCTCGATTATTCCTTTTGTAATAAACTTTCTTTTTTCAAATTGAAAATATTATTTCTGCGTTTTATGACAAGATATAAAATGTTGATAATAATGAGATATATATTTATAATTAAAAGCCAAAGAATGCAGATACACTCGCCTAATTTCAAAACTGTCTGGTTTAATGCATCTATGGACAACTTGCGAATCGATTCCTATTTTGCTTAAAAACCTAAAAAACCAATGAGATTGTCCATCTCATTGTTTTTTAGGTGATATGCGGGATACCGTGCAATACCGTGTACATTTGATTTACTACATCAACTCATAATTTTGTCGTATTGCAATCCAGTATAATCGCTGGTTTACCACGGTTAAATCACGATTAACAATGAATGCAAAGGAATACAAGGGTCAGAAAATCAGACCTGCATTAGAAAGGGTGTAGCTATAAATAGAAACTGCTTAGAACATTCAAACCTTACTTGTAAAAATACACCATTCAAAATTGCGAGAATGTTGCACTTTATACACGGGCGCGCCCGCTGAAGGGTTAATTATCACTGAGTATTCAGTTGTAAACTGAATACAGGTTTTCCTTCATTCTTTTCACGCGCTAATTTTAAATCCAATTTATTAATTTCTGTCATAGGTTTTCTCCGATCTGCTGCACTAAACTTAACACGATCTTGTTGATTTTATTTTTTACCTTCTGCAATTCATTTCTTTTATAATCAGATTGAGAACCTCCAATAACTTTCCAATCTTGAATCTTGTATACTTCTCACCAGGAACAAACCAGTGATTTAGATCGCTGACTGTCATCATACAATTGATGAAGTGCTACCTCTGGCTGCCCGTCCTGACGTCACTTTCTCACCAGACGCGAGATTGCGTGGACACATATCTCATCTCCATAACGAATTGCTATTTCAGGAGACACTTAAGGTCTTCTGACTCTCATACTAGGGATAGAACGTTAAGTTAGGTGACCTCTGAAACAAATCAAATCCTGTCTCTGAAAGTTCGACAGCTTTTAACACCCAAGTCTCTAGTTCAGGTATACCTAAGGCCATAAATTCAAAACCCGGCCCGCGGATACCTCTGTTAGTTGAGACCCGACCCAAGACGGGATCAAGTGATGTAAAAACTGATTTACATCACTTGATCCCGTCTTAGGTCGGTTATAGCTGATCTGGAGTTTTTTTTGTAAAAACTGATCTTCTTTCAACCATGACATGGTTTGGTCTTGAAATCGTAGTTAAGTAAAAAAGAAATCCCAAATTTGATAAGGGCTTTGTTTTCAACCCAAACACGTTCATAAGACATTAAAACATCGTATGTCATACAATAAAATTTCCAATGGATATAACTTTATGCATTGTGAGACTAAAAAACAAACACTTAGTATGTAAGTCTCATTAATTGAAAACCACAACTTGGTTTGGTTGCGGGAAGATACTGAAATAGAAAAGAAGAGGTTTCTAATTTAATTACCGGTCTTTATTTTCTTCCAAAATACATATCCCGTTGGGTTGATTTTCATGAAACTTTGTTTAGAATGGGCACAACGTTTCGATAATTACTTTCTTATATTATTATTCTAATAGTAAAATAAGTAAAATTACATTATGTAACAGATCTCGTTAATTTTAACCTCTAAATAGCTTCATGATGTTATTAAATTTGTAGAAACTCGTAATTGAAAGTAATTGTTGAGTATACCAACGATGGATGAAGCATCAAATCATCTTAACATCATTAGATTTCAAATCAACGTATACTGTGTTGCGAGGCTGTATTAAAATAAGACAGTGTGTGAAGCACTTTAGTGGAACTAATGACACGGTTTGGTGGTGTAATGGTAGTGAAGTAAACCACAGATTCGATAACCGGGCTTTGTTTTCGACCAGAAAGCACCCGTCAGACAATAAAATATTGTACGTCTTACCATCAGAACTTACATAAGTGTTATACTGTGTTGCGATGCTGCGTAAATTGAGACATTGTGCGAGGTGCTTTAGTGGACATCATTAAACGGTCATGAAAACGTAGTGAAGTTGAAAAGAGATAGCGGGTTTTGATAACCAGGCTTTGTATTATTCAGTCAAAACGCATCCGTAAGACATCTACAGATCGTATGTCTTAAACCATTTGACTTTACATCGATGGACTGTGTTGTTGCGAGGCTGTTCAGAATTAGACAGTGTTGGCGGTGCCTCAGTTGAAACCATGACACGGTTTGGTCGTGAAATCGTAGTGAAGTAAAAAAGGAGATCCCGAATTTGATAAGGGCTTTGTTTTCAACCAAAACACATTCATAAGACATCAAAACATCACATCTCATACAATAAAATTTCCAATGGATATACTTTTATGCGTTCTGAGACTAGAAAAAAAGATTTAGTGTGTAAAGCTCATTAATTGAAAACCACAATATGGTTTGGTTGCGTGATGATACTGAAATAGAAAAGAAGAGGTCTCGAATTTACTAACCGGTCTTTGTTTTCCTCCAAAATACGTATCCCCTGGGTTGGGGATTTTCGTGAAACTTTGTTTCATTCTGTTTCTTTTTGTTTTAGAGGTTCTGTAATCTTACTTGATTTCAACATTCTGTAATGTGCTGGCATGAGTGTGTCTCTAGTTCAAGATTAAGAAATAAACTTTACACAAGTTGCCTTTTATCACGATGAAATAGCACAATTAATTTTCACTACACAAAAGACAGACGTACGACAACAGACAGACACTACACGTAAGAACAACTACACAAGGAGTACCTTCAAGAGATAAACATCACATCTTATATACCGATAGTACAACTGAAAAATTACCATATAAGATGACAAACAGTTTTTGTTACAGTTACAGTTTTGCGCTACCTAGTGGCATACTAAGCCTCTCAGTTTTCAACGTGTGCTATTGTAGGGCGTTTTCACTGTATGGAATTACCAAAAAATTCTGAGGTTTATTTAAATCGTTGCCTAAAATTTCAATTTAGTAAAGGATTAATGTGTCTGTCTATAGTGATATGTTACTTATGTTTTCAGTTATACATAAGATCATTTTATGCATTTAATTTTAATCGTTTTTTGGTAAAAAAATTTAAAATGTCCTTTAATAATACATTCTTCCTCTATCGTAAAAATTACTTCATTTTTTCCTATCTTGGATGCTCATCAGGATCGATCCATAACACTCATAACTCGTACTCAAATATCCTAAAGGACAATGACCACCTCGTCGAACGTCAAATGAGATTTACTTTATATTTACTGACGTAGAAAATGCCAGTCGTGTAATTTATATTCATACGCTAATTAAAATTCAAGGTCACGAACTGTTTCTCTCTGCCTGCTGAGATCCAATTGCAAAGGTGGATCTAGAAATGCCGCATTTCCCCGTGAAATGATACTTTGAATTGATTGAAGAACTTTAATTTTTTTTAAACGTGTTTTTAGCCTTTGGAAAAGAATTTGTGCTTAAAAATTGGGTATAGTACAAACAATACCGTTTAAATTTAACTGTTACGCGTTTTGGAATAAGTTCATATGCAACTTTTGCTTCATTTGCAATGCATTGTGGCGTCACTGTAAGTAGGTAAGGCGATTCTCTCTGAGGCATTTTGAAGAAATTTCACAACTATTGATCCATACCAAAGAAAGACAGAGTTCTAATTAACAAACGAAGGCCAACTTTTTTAAACAAAAAACTTGACAATTTATTAACAAAAATAGTTAACATTTAAAACAGTGCAACATATTCAATTTAAAAAAAAACTGTGCAGATTCCCAATGTACGGAGCCTAAACACACATCCGCACCGCCCGCGTTCTCAAGCGTCTCTCCCCAATGTCTGGATTTTCAGAAGGGGTGGAGGGGCCGGCAGCTTATCGACTCAGCTCTTCTTAGACGCCGAACTTTACTACATTGCAGAACGTCAAGATGACAGCTTTAGTGGCTGCATCTGTAAGGAAAACGGTTTTTAATCCCCCCACGTGTTCCGAACTGGTGGAACCGAACAACACATTCCTTGAAAAACACGCAGCTGTGTTTCAAGCCCTTGTGGGGTCTAGGGAAAAAATAAGACCCTATTTCCAGTACGCTACAGCATCTTTATATGGAAAATTGTATCCGTCATGTGAAAAGATTTTTGGGGGAAAAACTTCAATCAAGTTTCCAAGGCATGTGGATTAGTAAATTTGAATTTTGGCTAAAGAAAGAATTAAGATAAATGTTTTCTTTTTATATTTTGTTTACTTTCTCTTCGGTGTTTAGACAAGTTCATATACAACTTTTGCTTCATTTGCAATGTATATCTATATATGAAAAACTGTAACCGTCAAATGAAAAGATTTCTGGAAGGAAAACTTCAATCAAGATTCCAAGGCATGTGGATTAGTAAATTTAAAGTTTGTCTAAAGAAAGAGTTTAAATAAATGTTTTCTTTCTATATTTTGTTTACTTTGACTTCAAAGGGGAAAACTCTACCCGGAAGGTTTTGATTAATCTCTCCTCTCAAGCTGTGTTAAGAATCGATATGAGTATCGTATCGTTTACATCTATTTGTAATTATCATATTATAAAATCTGGCAATTTATTGCAAATGAATGACAGAATGTCAACAATTTGAATTTAGTTTATAAGATAAGTTTGTAAGATTTTATCATGGAATTCGTTTTATTTGTACCTTTTAACACAGGCAGGTTTTGTAAATGATGAGAGTGAATTTTATTTGTCAATAAAGGCAGTTGAAACTGTAACCTTGAAGTGAAGCGATTTTACGAGCAAACAATTTAAACAAGATTTCAAGACATGTCGATTGGTAAATTAGAAATTTGTGTAAAGAAAGAGTTGAGATAAATGTCTTCCTTTTATATTTTGTTTACTCTAACTTCAACGTGGAAAACATATTGGTTTGGTTCTGTTTTTAAGTGTTGGCAAACAACATGCTGTTTGTGAAAGAAATTAGCCTCGACAAACAAACTTAAGGCACAAACATTAAGGTTGCCTGTCTGGTTTTTAACATCATTTTACCAAATCCTGATGCATATAGAACATCTTTTTAACGCATTTCGGTGTCACGTGTTCCTTAGCTATGTGTAAATTTCCAATAAATACCCGATACGTTTTACTTGGAAATAACGCTAAATTTTTAGTCACTGCTGTGCCTCAGTTGATTTTACAGATCTTCAATTCATGTGTTAAGACCGCTGTGTACTAGCACTGTTGGATTCCCTCACCCCAATGTTAACCTATGGAGAAAATGTGCCCAAGGATTGCTGACTTAGATTAATTTTTTTTTCTTTTTTTTTTAATTGTACTCAGTAATAGAGAAAGAAATTTTACCCCTTGACACAATATTTTTCGTTTTTTGTAATGCAAATAATATTTTAAAATTTAAATTATTCTTCGGGGGGGGGGGGGATCTAGTGTAGTGTTTTAAACGCTCCTAAATTTCTTCGGTGGACGCAATTTTTAAAACGAATCCCGTTGCAAGTTGCAGCAAAGTTCGGGATATCTCAAAATACCATTTTTCTTGGATTATCAGCATTTATGTAGCTGTACATTATCGACACATTTTCTCCATAGGTTAACAGTGAGGTGAGCTAATCCAGTAGGTTTAGTACACAGCAGCCTTAAACTGTGTGAAAATTTCAGCTTTTTTTTTTTGTTATCGCAAATTAGCAAATATAAACTTTTGAATTATGTTGCTATTTGGTTTACCTACCGTCTAAATGTATTATTTAGTGTAACCTAAATTTTATTCATGCGTCTTTTACCTAACTCTTATTAGTAGCAGTGTCGAATTTAGGTTCTAAAAAGCCAACCATATTCGTAGATCTTCATACCTTCTTTCAAGGCAGGATTTCATATTGGTTCTTGGCTTTTCAGGGCCAAACCTTACCCTCATCAAGACCAGATTTTGTAGTTTTTCGCGTACAAGTATTAGTCAAATTAAGTTAAATAAGTTCATACTAATTTTTCTTGGTAGTAATTGAATTTTTTAAGGATAATTGGTTTTTGGCTTTTCAGGGCCAAACCTTACCCTCATCAGGACGAGATTTTATAGTTTTTCGCGTACAAGTAATAGTCAAATTGAGTTAAATAAGTTCATACTAATTTTTCTTGGTAGTAATTGAATTTGTTAAGGGTAATTGGTTTTTGGTTTTTCAGGGCCAAACCTTACCCTCATCAGGACCAGATTATATAATTTTTCATGTACAAGTAATAGTCAAATTGAGTTGAATAGGTTCATACTAATTTTTCTTCTTATTAATTGAATTTTTTTAAGGCTAATTGGTTTTTGGCTTTTCAGGGCCAAACCTTACCCTCATCAGGACCCGATTTTATAGTTTTTCGCGTACAAGTAATAGTCAAATTGAGTTAAATAAGTTCATACTAATTTTTCTTGATAGTAATTGAATTTTCTAAGGCTATTCAAAAATGCGTAAGCCTTGACTTGATTATTTTGAAAGATTTTTAAGGGAAGTGAAAATTTCACATTCAACGCTATTTATTAGAAAAGCTTCAGTTTTTAAAAACTACCAATAGCTATCACTAATTTTAATTGTGTGATTAAATAGCGAAAGGTTACATCCTATACCGGAAGAAAAAAATAAATAACTACGCCAGCGTTTGGCAAGTAACCATCATTTACATTATAAAAGTTAATTAAACGTTTTACAATTATTTTCATCTAATTCTCTTCATTTAGATCCTGAAAACTGGGCTTAAAGGAACTTAATTCTATACAAGAAAGTTTTTTTTTAATATTCAAAATAATTTTTCATAAAGTTCATTTATTTTTTTTAAATGCTGTAGAACATTAGTTTTTGGTATTATTTTGCGAGTATCAATTTTTATGTTCTGGAAATAAATTTAATAATTTTACATCTTTTATGAAGAGAATGCGGTGGAAAAAAATATGTGAAAATTGGTAAAATCTACTAAAATAAGCTCATAAATGTGTTCTGAAGTAAAAGTTTTAAAATATTTCCAAAAATCACTGAAATATACCAAAAAAGTGAAAAAACTGATATATACGTATATAGATATATCTTTTTAAAAGTACAGATACCTGTAGAATTATTAAATCTATATATATAAAACAGTTCCGTGACTGACTGACTAACTGATAACGCACAGACCAATCCGCTGGACCTAAAGGGCTGAAATTTTGCATGGCGATTCTTCTAATAGTGTAGGGTTGCACTAAGAAAGATTTTTGAAAAAATTTTCTTAGATTTTTTTAAATTAATTTTTTAAGCTGTTTTTGTAACATTTTTTTACGTTTGCATTTAAAATAATAATTTGAGGGTTATAAAATTTATATCTCGAGAAAGATCATAAAAAAATTCCTGTAAAATGAAATCTTTTTCGAATCTTTACCTCCATTTTCTAATTTTTGGTGAATTTTTAAAGATTAATTTTTAGAATTTAATTTATTAAATGTTGATCACGTGGTTTATTTTCATTTTGTGATACTTTAAATACATTTTGTGTCACGTGCATAACAACGAAATAAATCGACAGAAAAGTATTAAAATACAGTAAAAGATATTTAACCACTAGACTAATTGAGATGGAAGAATTTTAAGAATTTAATTCAAATCAATTAATAATTTAATTCTTAAGAGCAATTTTTATTATTTTTTCATTGTGAACAATTATCCTAAAATGTACTCCGTAGCGAAGCAGGGATATTCAGCTAGTTAGCACGTATAGCCTAGCGTTTAGGTCAAAACATAGTAAGTAATATGCAAAACACTATTGAGACATTTCATTCAAATATATTGAGAACTTTTTCTTTGATTAGCTATCTCGTTTACATCAGTAACTGAAAATATGAGTTTTCTAGAAAATGCATATAAAGATGCTACTTCCGGTCTTTCAGTATCGCTTCCGGTTTATCCGGCTTACTCATCCAATGATCGTACCAATAAAAGTAAAGAAGTTTTAGAATCCTAAAAGACTGGCTTTTGAAACAGAACAATAATTTTTTTTTTCGAAATTTGGCACCAAAACAACTATTTCAACATAGGCCTTAAGAATTATACAACATTAATAGAACTGGAATGTAAGAAACGGCACGAATACAATCTTACAAAGAAACTGTAAGCAAGCATTCTATTCCAAAAGTTTAAATAGAAAAGTTTCATTTTTTTAAAAATCTTTAATAATAGTTACAATTCTATTTGTGTGATTTAAAATGGCGAAAAGATCAAATGGTGCATTGAAAGAAAACTGAAAGGTTTGGCGAGTAACCATTATTTGCATTTTAAAAGACGCCTGATCTTTTTGCGTTTATTTTCGTCTAATTCTCTTTTTAGGCATTCTTTGCGTTTAGATCGTTAAAACTGCGTTAAACTAACTTTTTGGGGTGTTTTTAAATAATATACAAGAGAAGGTGTCTGTAATTACCTAAAATATTTTCCATTAAGTCGATTTATTTTTTACAATTTTCATAAAACTTGTTTTGAAGGTATTCTAGTTTTAGAGCATCCGTTTTAGGTTTCAATAGAAAAAAAAATCATTTCTTATATTTTCCGTTTGTGAATATATAAGAAGGAAATCAATGAAACAATATGTAAAAAATCACATCTATGTTCTACGAAATCAAGTCCTTAAAAATCGTTATTATACGGATCTAGAACCTTTTTTTTTTTGCTCATAAAGCTAATGTTAATATGATAATTAAATTTTAAAAAAAGTTCAAGTATAAAAATGAGCAAATGAACTGAAGGTACTTCCGCACAGGGGGTTATTAGTAGGACTATTTCGTGGGGAGAGGGGGGGGGGTCAAGGTCACTTGGCATTGAAAACGATAAGTCACTTTAAAAAAATTCTGGTAGTCTCTTTTAACGAAAGTCTCGCGGGTTATTAACGTAGGATTACTTATCGTTGCTTACCTCTTTTGTATGTGTATGTGTTATGTATATATTTATCTATATATATGTACGTATGTATATATATATATATATATACATATATGTATGTCAAAATTTTGACGCATTTTGGTACTTTTCTGTTTAACTGTTTACTGCTTGCCCAAGCGATACAGACTGGGTTTGGCACGCTGCCAAAATTATAACTCGCGACGACGGATGGTTTTAGCGTCTGAAATTTTGCTTTCCGGAGGACCGTTATGGAGGAACGTAATCCTACGTTAAAACCGCCATAATTTCAGACATGCACTGTAACTATTCTCATCTGGTAGAGCAAGGCACTGGTGTGGTAGACATAATCAGTTCTAGACTTCAAAAAGCAGGTGGTAGAGGCGCAACCAGAATACGTGATTATATTTCTCTGATTTCTCCTATTCTAGAAGCGGAATCTACACCTTTTTCTTTTTTTTTTTTGGAGGGGGGGGGGGAGAGAGGTAAAGTTGATAAATCAATCTCATTTTCCGAATTTATGTAGCCTAAGTTGTTAATCAATTAATATATAGAAGCAAATTATATTTCAATCTCTTTATTGATTAACGATGATTGTAAAATCCAAAAACAGCTTCGTATTTTGTCGCAAAGAAATAAGCCATTGAGGATTTTTAAATGGGAACTAACATAGATTTAAATAAAGTTTAGTTAAAATGCGTACAGCATTTACGCAAATTTTCTGTGTCAATGTTATTGTGTGTAAATTCATTTGTAACCATTTGCCTTTTGACGCACGGATAATGCACACAATGCATAATCCGTTTCCCGGATACTTGGGATTTTTAAAGATTTTGTTTTGGAATAGAATGTAAATACATTACGACAGTCTTTTTGAATGTGATCTGTTTTGACTTTGGAGGGTTATTTTTGCGAACCGAGTATTGCTTGTTTTTTTTAACAGGTTTTTAAGCTAAGGTGCTATTAATATCACTTTGTCACATTTGCTTTTCTGCGTGGAGACGTTTAAAAGATGAAAAAAAATGAATTTAATCAGTAACACCTTGCAGCTTATTTCAAATCTTGAACCAAGTTTTTTTTTATTAGTTTGTATTTTCTTATAAGCACTAAGGTGATATTTTTATCACTTTGACAGATCTGTGTTTCTGCATTTCTCAAGTTCGCCAAAATTTCTAGAGAAACAAGTAACATAGTGATGCTTTGGCGACGTTTAACAGAAGAAAAAAAATTATCAATGATTATTTGGCGCATATTTAAAATCACTTTGACAGATTTATGTTTCTGCTTTTCTTTAGAGCAAGAAACAATAAATTAAATCCAAAACAATTTGGTGAGTATTTCAAATTTCGAACAGAGATTTTTTTTAAAAAAATTAGTTTTTTAAAGTAACTATTCTTATCACTTTGAAAATTTGTGTTTCTGTTTTTATCGCCAAAATTTCCAATAAAACAAGTAATATTGCAAAGCCATAGATAGCGACATTTAATAGGGGGACGAACAAATGATAAATTAAATCAAAACAATTTGGTGCTTATTTCTAATCTCGAACCGAGTATTTTGTTTGACAAATTTTAGCACTAAGCTGCTACTGTTATCACTGTGACAGATTTGTGTTTCTGCTTCTTTTTTTTTTTTTACGAGTTCGCCAAAATTTACAATTGAACAAGTAGCATGGAAAAGCCCTGGACGTAACAGGGAAAGAAAATTAATATTAATTTAATCAATAATGCATTGGTTGAAACCTCGAACCAAGTTTTGTATCAAGCGTTCTTTAACTTTTTCTTATCTTTCTTTTCCTTTTTACCCCCTTTAACTGCCTGGTTCGTAAACATTCCGCATTCGATTCGTTCTTTCTTTTTGGGAATATAATCTCTATATCCATCTGCTGAAACTGGAAGAATGCCTTATTACCCTCGTAATTTTCTTTACTTTTCTGATTTGATAATTTTATATTTTCCCCCTCTGCCTCCACCATATAACAGTGGAGAGCGGGTTGTTATTATTCAATTCGATTCGGAATCGCTCGAGACCCTGAATAAATTTCGCCTGATTATGTCGTTTGTCAAAAGTTAAACACAACATAATCTGAACCGATTTGCCCAGCATAAACTGGCCGGGGCATCACGAAATTGCAGTTTACGTAACCTTATTCTCCGCGTTTGACGTAACAGTGACGGAAAACGATTGAATAAAAATGACGATAAACAGCCCGTCTCCTCCCCCCCCCCCCAGTTCTGTAATAACCACAATTCCGGGGCCTTTTTTTTTAATTTTTTTAATATGCGTTATGCCTTTGCGTTTATCATCCCTTTTTCCTGGCCCAGTCGTCCTAAGAGCGTTTTAATTCGACTGTTAGACACAAGCCTGGTTCGCTGGGATATTTTTCGATTGTTCTGCTGCAGCAACAGGAGGAAGGAGATAAAAAAAAACAACAACCAAAAATAAAAACAAACACAAACCCGCAATTTTCACTTCATATTTTCGCAGATAATTATATTTCTTTGGCGAGGGGAAAAGGAGAGGGGGGGGAGAATCAAAAACCATTGAGGCACGTCACACCTGTTTGCTTTTCTTTTAATTCTCTCTCGCCCAAAAGAATGGGAAAACGAGAGATAAAGCTTTCAAAAAAAGAATCAAACCCAAAACTGAAAAATAAGAATGAAACTGTTTTGTTTCTCTGTCGGATTACCGGGGGTTGTTAGATGGCGAAATCGCCCGAGACAAATTCAGTCCGGCGATAAGCATCTCTCTCTCGCTCCCCTAAGTCTTTACGTGACTGCCGAACTCGGTTGCCGGGTCTTTATTTTTCGGAGGGGATTTTCGGCGAACTCAGGTGACGTCGCCAGTTTGCTGCAGGAGACCGCGAGCGCTGACACCAGGGCTCCCACAACAGGCCTTTTTGATGACCATGTGGGTCTAAGGGAATTTTTTTTCGAAACTACCTCAGAACAGGGCCCGATTTAGATAATTTTTGACTATAGGCACAACTCGGGATGGGGGCCCCCTAACACTGATGTGGGCATAAAATTTCCAAAATTAACAAACAAAAAAAAATAATCATGAATCATTGTGAAAGTACCATTTTACCAAGAATTGGCTATTTGAAGCGTAGATGCCTAGAACATTATCAAATAACAAAAAGCAATACAACATATTAACTTCAACATTAAAACACCAAAAAAACTTATTAATTCCTTATATACACTATAACATATATATGATGAACTATACATATAACTATACATATGATGAAACAATCAATCAAATTTGAAAGAATATATAAAAAAATTGCTATTAAAAAAAGTTTTAAAAAAATTTGAATTGGGAATTTTTTACTTTTTTCCTTTTAAAATTAAAATTTTGGAGGTCCCTCAACATTTGAGGGGCCCCTAGGCCCGGGCCTACTGGGCCTAATGGAAAATCAGGGCCTGCCTCAGAATCTGTATTTTTCCCTTATAAGTTAAAAATACAATAGAACCTCGATCTATCGTTTTTCAAGGGACCTGTTGCACTGAACGATACATGCAGGAAAATAGCGTAAGAAATACTGGTTGTCCGGGCTAAAGCTATTCAAAAGTTATGACTTATTTTTACGGAACTACCCATTTGAATTTTAAAATATTTATTTAAATCGAAAAAACATCTCACCAAGTTTTAATATCAATCATAGATTTCGATCATAGTATCATAGATTTCGATGTGTGCACCTTTTGTAGCACGACTAACGTCTAAATGGTAATCTAGTTCTCTCCAAGTGTTTCGTAGCATATCAGGAGTTATTAGACTTTTTTTTCTTGGGGATTCATTAAATCCGTTGTGTATAAACAAAAAATTGAAACTGTGGATGAGTTGAAGAAGCGTATCATTCTAGCAATTCGTGTAATAACATTGATATGCTACGAAACACTTGGAGAGAACTGGATTACAATTTAGACGTTAGTCCTGCTGCAAAAGGTGTACACATCGAAATCTATGATACTATGATCGAAATCTATGATTGGTATTAAAACTTGGTGAGAAGTTCTTTCTGTTTAAATAAATATTTTAAAATTCTAATCGGTAGTTCCGTAAAAATGAGTCATAACTTTTGGATACCTTTAGCCCGGACACCCGGTATTATCGTCTGGTACTGAATGAAATAATCGACGCATGACGACTAGATGAACACATAGGACTGAATGAAGAAAACGATGTTTCGGAAACGATCGATAGAGGTTCCACTGAATAGCCCCCTCCCCCCTTCAAATTTTTTTAACGTAGGATTACGTTCCTCAATAACGGTCATTCGGAGAGGAAAAAATTGTTCTGCGTCGCGAGTTATAATTTTGGCAGCGCGCCAAACCCAGTAGGAATAAACAGTTAAACAGAAAAGTGCCAAAATGCGTCAAAAAAAAAAAGGGGGCAAGCAACGATAAGTAATCCTACGTTAATAACCCGCGGTAGTTTCGTTAGAAGAGACTACCTGAAATATTCCTTATTATAAGCATAATAAGGAATTCTTGTTAAATGGAACTGTGTGTTCCTAGTTTGCTGATATCATAATTTCTTGTGAGTAACAATTAAAAAATATAATAGTATTGTTTTAAACCTTTAATTTTTTTTAAAGCCAATATGATGATTTTACTTTCTTTTCTGTACGTAAACATCTCAGCGTAGTCCTTAGCCTTTGTAGGGGTTGGCCTATTTATGGGATACATTGTCGTCTATTTTTTCGCTTTTACTACTGAAAATTCTTTATCGACATGCACTATTCATTTTAATTTTGGTGTAGCTTTTTGGCTGATCACCAAATGGCAAATCCAAATAAAGTGTCTTATACCCCTCTCGTTATACTTTCGGAATACATGGTCACTCTGTCTCATTCTTTGAGTCTTCAGGACATTCACAACGTTTTTATAAGGTGGGATAGTTCTAAATTAGATCTTTCAAGCTACAATTAGTTCATTTGGTTGCTACCAAATTCGCTTTTTGGTATCATATTGAGACGTCCATCTGACTGCTAATAAATGCGGAATGGTTCTAGATTCAGTCTATCGTTTACTTGGATGCCACCAAAGATGCTTCGCGGTATCTTTGGTGGTATACCGAGACACCCATCTGACTGTTTATAAAAGCGGAATGGATCTAGATTCAGTCTATCGTTTACTTGGATGCCACCAAATACGCTTCTCGGTATCTTTGGTGACATACTGAGACACCCATCTTACTGTTTATAAAAGCGGAATGGATCTAGATTCAGTCTATCGTTTACTTGGATGCCACCAAAGATGCTTCTCGGTATCTTTGGTGGCATACTGAGACACCCATCTGACTGTTTATAAAAGCGGAATGGATCTAGATTCAGTCTATCGTTTACTTGGATGCCACCAAAGATGCTTCTCGGTATCTTTGGTGGCATACTGAGACGCCCATCTGACTGTTTATAAAAGCGGAATGGTTCTAGATTCAGTCTATCTTTCACTTGGATGCCACCAAAGATACCGAGAAGCATCTTTGGTGGCATACTGAGACACCCATCTGATTGTTGATAAGGGCGGCATAGTTCTAGATTAGATCTGTCCTTTACTTCGATGCTGTGGGGGAAAAACAAACAACAAAAAAAAACAGTTTGTTGTAATTATTTTTATGAACTGTTCATAGATGTCTGAATAGGATACGCAAAATTAAACGGAAAATGGAAAAAAACTTATAATAATGTAATCGGAATATATTTCTGTACGTGTCCGATCGCTTTTATGGGAGACTGTATATGTGAATGAATCAGTTTTCCATGAATTTATAAATATGAATGAAGTTCTAATGGAGTGTTTATGTCGCCTAATCATATGCTATGTCTCTAATGGAGATATTTTCGGGCCATATCCTTTTATAGAACTTATAATAATAGTATCTTTTTTCCTTACCAAGAATGTCCTAGAGGTGCTTTTAATCTGAGTTTAGTGTTTCGAGGCCATGAACTTTACTATTTCTCCATCGGCTTACTGAGTTTTTTTTTTTTTTTTTTCCCGTGCCACGATGGCTTTCCTATGGAAATGCCACTTCATAAAATATCATGATGACTTCATCGAATATGTGTTTGGCTAAATAGTCTATTAGGTTCTCCAGACGTGACTATGGGATCAGTGTGTACTGGGTTCCTTTTTTTTGTAACATCCAGCATACATTTTAGGTGTCAGAAAATTCTAGAGATTTAAAACCAAAATTTAGATATTTTTTTATGGTAAATGCCAGAATTCACGAATCACACAGGTACCGCCGTACCAGGGCCGCCCAGAGGGGGGGGGGGGCAACTGGGGCACTTTGCCCCAGGCCCCCAACTGCCGGAGGGGCCCCCACATTTTTTTAAAATTATTTATTAGATTTCCCCCGAAAGAAAATTCTGAAACTTGTACCGTACTTCAAAATTCAAAATAATCTCCTGAAAAAAGGCGCCCCCCCCCAAAAAAAAAGGGAAAAAAAAAAAAAGGTACGACGGCCCTGCGCCGTACCAATCATTGTTCTACATTTCAAATTGTTTAAGGGTCATCATTTAGTATCATCATTCTGTTCCCTCTTCTAAATAGAGATCTAGAACTCCTGGAATTCAGTAGCTGTTCTCCTAAAGGAGTTTTTGTGAAATTGGCTTCTCCCTTCGACTTGATAATGTTACAGCGGAGAGAAAACTTTTTGTTCAACGGTTTCATGAGTAAAGATCATCGAATCAGTATTCAATAATGGAAAATATTAAATGTTATAATGCATTCTATTTTCCCCCCAATAATAATTTTTTTTAAAAAAGCCCCACAAGTTAGATAATTCCCCATAACTTAACATCGAAACCGAAGATTTGCGATTTCTACTGATTTGTCTTAGAACGTTAGACAATATCGAGCATTAAATCATTAGAAGCAATTCCTACTTCAATTTTGTTCGTGGCCTACATTTATTACGTTGCGTTATTTTAGGCCCAGTTGGCAAGAGCAGCGAGCCAGTGATCCGAACGTCCCTGGTTCGATGCTCGTAGCTGTAAATCCGCCGCCGTGTTCACTAAGGGTGGCCGAGGCACGTAAAATAGGTCGTGGCTGCAATATCCTCCAAGTTCTCAAATTTACCTCTGGAGGTACGGGGTGAAGTGTTTCGGTCTCGTCACTTGACCCGGTACCGTATTCTTGGGGTACATGCTATCCCACCCCATAAGGAGTAGGTTAAGCAGTAGGTCCTGGTCTAAATATCCCTTGTGTAGCAAAAAGTTGTCCGGAGAGCTTCAAACCAACCTCTTCAGTGTTGAAAAAAGTAATAAAATTTCTGAAATATTTAAAATTATAAAATATTAAAATTTATTTCTAAGGAACATTCGTTCTATAGTTAAAAATAGCCTGTGTTTTACTCGTATTTTACTGAATCGGGTGCACTGACTGCATCTCTATCTACGCTTACGTTCATGCCCGTAAAAAAGACACATGCGAGACCCGTATCCTAATTTTAACAACCTAATATGAAACCGAAATAGAATCAGCGCGAACACATCCATACAAAAGGCGTTCCAAGCGAACAGGGCGCACCTCGGGTTCAATAAAACCCATTATACTTTTCTTCCAGCCTTTAATATTCTCCTCACCCGAGCCATTAAATATCCCCGTGGAAATCTTAATCCATATTGAGTCAATATTCTTTCATAAATATGCGAGCTCCCCGGCATCAGTATTCTGGCTATAGCGTCGGCCGACGAGGGGAGTGGGGGGACGGCAGTGCACGAGAAAAAAGCTCTGGGTACGTTGACAGGCCAAGTTTACAGCCATAGCCTCTTCATCTGCGGGGTACACGTCCCTTGGCGGAGTCCCTCGCTGCCGTATTAAAAGAGCGAGAAAAGAAAGCTAGTGACACTTGTCGGGATAAATGTAAGAAGGATCGTGTTTTGTGGACTCTGTTCACGCGATGGTATGTCCGGAAAGTGTTTCCCGCCTGTGTCTTTCTCGCGCTGTTGTTGGACAGTTTTTCGGCAAGCCTGGCCGCTGGATAACCTGGGTAGATTTAGTCAACAGTTGGTTAAAAAAAAAAAAATGAGATACGAAGTGTTGAATTCTGAGTTAATTTATTTCGGGACTTTTGAAATAAGCTTAGGAGCAAAAGATGGGAAAAACCCTATTCGATTCGCTCTCTTCCAGAAGCGAATCCAGTAGGGTTTTCGATCCCTATAGGATTCGCTTGACCAGTGGGTTGTTCAAGCACATTGGTCAGCACATATGTGCTTGAACAACACGTTGACCAATGTGTCTACTATTTGACAGCTGCATAAATGCTGATAATCCAATAAACATGGTATTTTCAGATAGCTCAACTTTTCTACACCTTGCAAGACGATTCTTTATACAGTGGAATCTCGATCGATCGTTTTCGGATCCATCGTTTTCCCGCATTTATCGTTCATTTCAATCGGTCCCTTGAAAAACGATCGATCGAGATTCCACTGTATAAATCGCGTGTACTAAAGGAATATAGGAGCGTTTAAAACACACTATACCAGATCCCCCCCCCCCGAATAATTTAAATTAAAAAATATTATTTGCAAATTTTTTTTTTTTTTTTTAAAGAAAATGCCCCAAGATATGTAACATTTCTTTCTCTGTTATGGAGTACAGTTGAAAAATAAAACTTTCAATCCAGGTCGGTACTCCTTGGATACATTTTCTCCATAGGTTAACATAGAGGTGGGCGAATTCAATAGGATTAGTACTCAGCAGCCTTAACACTGAATTGAAGATCTGTAAAATCAACTGAGGCACAGCAGTGACTAAAAATTTAGCGTTATTTCCAAGTAAAACGTACCGGTATTTAACGGAAATTTCCACATATTTAAGAAATACGCAAAAATGATGTTCTACGAAAGGTCGTTCGCACTTCACGGAAACGATTTTGATAGTTAAGTTTTATGTATAAATGCCGTATTTTTTGCAGCGATTTGCTTCTGTCTGATAGCCATGGTTCTTGACAACAGATCTAGCTCGAATTTTCCACGAAAGTAAACTTTGCCTTAGTAGTGTCATGTCAATTTTATCCCATTCCTCTTGGATCGTTTTCCTATAAGTCCGTTCAGTGTTCTTGGGTGCCGTTTTCCTAAGGCTCGTTTTAATAAACCGAAAGCTCAAAAGTCTATTTGATAAGCGTCAGGTGATTTTGCATGTATTTCATTAAATGGGATACGCTTTATTTCTGTCTTTGATTCCTTCTTTGCTAAATAAGCGGCAGTTAATTTAGACGTGTGACTAGAGGCTTTGTCTATATGAAGCTCAACTTTATCAATGTCCTTTCCGTATAAGGCTGGAATTTTTTCTTAAAAAATTGGTTCTAAAATATTCTGCTGATAGTAGAGTGAATTAATTTTGGCTTTACTTGAGACTATTTTGATTTTTAATCTGCCGTTGTAAGAAAATCCTGCAACTGTCCATAATCCCTTCTGGGAACTTTTCTGTACACTGACGGAGCCATTTTGTACGGTCATTTCCGTCAGTTGAGCAATAGAAAATTTATCTTTTTTTTATTACAGTCACTTAAATACACCCATGACTCATCGAGTGTTACCACAAATTTCCATTTTTCAGCAGCTAGGTGATATTTTTATAATTTTCTACAATTTGTTTTTCTTTCAGCAATATGCTTTGGCAAAAGCAGATTGACTTAAGGTTTAAACATCATTTTCAACTTCAAATCTTTATGAATGATTTTACTTACAGTGCCAGAAGACATTCTTAGTTTCGATGCAATAGATCTTTGATTTGGCGGATTTTATTTTAGGATCAAAGACTTCACTTTCTTGATATTTACCTGTGTTCGAACAGTCTTAGGATGAGATTTTGCGATCAAGTTTTCATTCTTACTTTCAGTTAGACTTTTTTTTCTTTCAAATTTAATATATTATAAATACCTATATTTGAAATGCCATAACCACGATTTTTACACCGCTTTATAATTTGCTGCTATACGAATATTTCTCCTCGGAAAGTGCATCCGAAATTTTTCTTTCCGGAGGACCGTTATGGAGTAAGTTAAAAATAAAACATTTGAAGAGGTTAAATTAAGACTTAAATTCCCAAAAAGAAATCTTAAATCCATATTTAGTGCCAGATCACGGTCGTTAAATTACAGCGTGAATGTTGAGAAAGTTTCAGTTAGGTAGCGCTACTGTGCTTAAATGATGATAGACGACGTTTGGTGGCGCTGCTTGACTGAGATAATCTCGTACCCTCTCTACCTCATATATATTAGGTTTAAATTATGATTCGAACTAAATAGAATAAGATTTTGATACGGGACGACAGGTCATATTTCGAACGAGCTATTCTTGTATTCTTGATTGGGTTTTTAACCCTTATGTTCCCAATTTTTGCTTGTTTGTTATGAAAATTATTTGTAATGTTTAGCCGTTCATCTTATTATTTGATTATTCTTTGAATTTACCACTGAACCACTTTCGATTTTACAACTAGAATTCCTCTGAGGAGCGACAACAGTTTACTGCTAAAGTTAATTTAAATCGAATGAACCAAATTGCATAATAGATGGCGTTCCATTTTATTTACCTAGAGCAGTCATTCCCAAAGTGATCTATATCGACCCCCAGTGGTCGATATAGATCTGCAAGAGGTCCATGCCAGTGAAAAAGGAAATTGGGGATACATGAGATGTAAATGGGGGTCCACGAGTTAGACAGGCCGTCACCAAAATTTTGGCTTCCTGTAAATGTAATAATCCGCCTAACATAGATAGTACCTATCGATGTATATACGTAATACAGGTACTTTCTTATAATAGATAGATACATTTCCTAATTATATGTATATTTCACAAAATTTTGTAAGAAATCTATTCACTTTTCGGTCGCAGTACGTGTAACTTCTGTTGCGACATCATGGACTTTTGAACTGGAATGGTTACAGCTAGGGCCAGCAGGTGGCCTTTATATTGAACTTGCCAGTTTCCCGCTTTGGCACAGAAAAACTGCCAGGGTGATGACCTTTCAGCCCACGTTCAACATTTAAATGTCCTTCACACAGACTTTGAAACTAGGTTTGAAGACGGTGACATTGAAGAAACGGATGTCAAGTTACAAGAAGAACTGATCGGTATAATGACCAAGAAGAACTTCAGGTGCAGTTTAGAAAGGGATATCAACAATTCTGGCTTCAGAGGGACATACCTGTTACATATCGTGCATTATGAACTATCGCGAGACAGCTTTTGATAGCTTTTCCATCTTCATACCGCGTGGAAAAGGGTTTCAGCGCGGTTGTCAATCTCCTTAAGAAAGAAAGAGATTAGAAATCACTCGCCGAGGAGATTTAAGGTTAAACGTGACTAAATTGAAGCCAAATACTGAAATTTTGCTATCAAAGCATCAGGCTCATCCCTCCCATTAAAAACATTGATTTTGTTGTGTATTTATTTTTATGTAAAAATGTTACTAGATTTGCATTTTGTGCCGTTTTAATTAATAAATGTATAACTATAAAACTTAACATATTTTTTTATTTTAAAATTTTTCACTCTACAGTAAACCCTCTCAAAGTGAGTAGCTCTGTGTGAGCTTCAAAACACTTTTAAAGTTGATGAAATTGTAAAAAATCAGTATTAGTATAGCAGGAGGTCTACCCAAATCAGAAAAAATCGGCACGGGGTCTACGGGACAAACAAGTTTGGGGACCTGTGACCTAGAGCGTAACCAATGCACGTGATGAGCTCTCCCATGAAAAATGTTAGTTGTACGTTAGATTCGGCCACGAGTGGCAAGGAAAATTATGTATCTATTTCGAATAACATTTCGATGTTGTAAATATGTGCATAATTTATGTGTGATAGAATAAAAGAAGAAAATGTTTTTGCTGACTGATTATTGAAGCACAAGACTGGATACACTATCATTACAGATGGTACTCATGTATTCCTTCGCGAAGCAGGGGTATGCAGCTATAAACGTGTCTGGAAATATCACAGCTTTAAGAAAAAAACTGACCACTTTTCAAGCAAACTGAATATCTTCGACAGACGCTTGCTTTTAAATCTGAGAACAGATATGAAAAAATAAAAATAATCATACTCACGATTCACGAAAAGAACACAGACATAATGACTGGCAAAAAAAAAATTCAAAAGTAATTCGTTTTTACCCATTCGTTTAGTGACATCTGTCAGAAGGTCATTTAATTTTGACAAGGCAGTCTCAAAGCCTACCTGCCTGACGTTAAGAGATGATTTGACATGAGATGTCAACACACCGAAAGGATTTTTTCCTTAATGCATTTGTTCTTATTTATTGGAGATCTCGAGGGTCAAACTGTTTAAATTTTTCCACTTTCGTTATTATTTTTTTCTTTTTTGTCTCCTGTTTCGAAGCACAAAAACTTCTTCACGAAACAGTAATGAATAAATCGGAGATTTCGCTGATCTAGTGTCTGCGAGGCATTTTGGTATATTAAAAGTATGCTGGTCAAATCGGTGTTTTCCGCATGCAGACAATGTTGACCGCTAATTTTATTTTGCGGCCCGAGGTTGCCCAGTTGTAGCGCGTTGGGCTTCAAACTGGGGGTGATCGGTTCGAATCTGACGACGCTGTTAAACACCTTCTTGTGTAAGACTGTAGGTGCACCTTAAATCTGTAGACTCTAGATCAGTGATTATCAACCTTTTTTCGTCACGGTACACTTTTAATAATTTAAAAAATTGGCGGCAAAAAGAAAAAAAAAATTCTTCATGGGCACCTAGATCAGTGATTCTCAACCTTTTTTCGTCACGGTACACTTTTAATAATTTAAAAAATTGGCAGCAAAAAGAAAAAAAAATTCTTCATGGGCACCTAGATCAGTGATTCTCAACCTTTTTTCGTCACGGTACACTTTTAATAATTTAAAAAATTGGCGGCAAAAAGAAAAAAAAATTCTTCATGAGCACCTAGATCAGTGATTCTCAACCTTTTTTCGTCACGGTACACTTTTAATAATTTAAAAATTTGGTGGCAAAAAGAAAAAAATTCTTCATGAGCACCTAGATCAGTGATTCTCAACCTTTTTTCGTCACGGTACACTTTTAATAATTTAAAAATTTGGCGGCAAAAAGAAAAAAATTCTTCATGAGCACCTAGATCAGTGATTCTCAACCTTTATTCGTCACGGTACACTTTTAATAATTTAAAAAATTGGCGGCAAAAAGAAAAAAATTCTTCATGAGCACCTAGATCAGTGATTCTCAACCTTTATTCGTCACGGTACACTTTTAATAATTTAAAAAATTGGCGGCAAAAAGAAAAAAATTCTTCATGAGCACCTAGATCAGTGATTCTCAACCTTTGTTCGTCACGGTACACTTTTAATAATTTAAAAATTTGGCGGCACACTAACAAGAGGATAAATTTAAAAGAATTTTACTTGGATAATTGGTTGATGTACCTATAATATATTTTGCAAAAATAGCATACGAACTAATTTTCATTGAAATATAAAACGAAATTGCATTAGAAAATGAAAACAAAATGTTTATTTAACTACAAATTGCATTTAATGCGAAATTTAATAGTCCAGAGTTACCAGTTACCTGTCTAGAACTGTAATAGTCATGCGCATCGGTTCAGCCAGTCCCCGCTAGGAAGGTAGAACTGATTGAACTATTTGTCTGACGCCGCTCATGTATGGATAATCGCAGTGGCGGCACACTAAAGTGCCGCGGCACAGTGGTTGAGAATCACTGCTCTAGAGTCATATAAAGTCAGAGTGTGTGAGACACCTGTCTGCATTAGAAGAAACACAATGCAAAATTTCCGCTACCTAGGCCTTACGGTTTCAGAGGTACAGTGATCAGTCAGTCAATATTATATGCATAGGATGATTTTGAAAGAACAATATTTTATTAACCATAATTTAAAAATGTTCGCCAGTTGACGGTACAAATCCTCTAACGTCACTCATGTCCGCGAGCCGAGGTGTTAAACTGCGAAGATTTCCCAAAGTACCCCTCTTCCTGGAAAAGGAAGTATTTGTTTGTTTTTCCCGAGTTAAAAATCTTTGCTTAGCTAGTCGAGACGCCTGATCCATTCAGTTCCCAGGCCGGATACATGCTTCTTTTCGCTGTTAATGTTTCCGGGTCCCTTGTCCGCTATAATTATATTTGAACGCCAACCATTAGAAAATTGACACGGAAAGCTTCCTCTAAGGTTCGGTTTTCTGGAAGCCCGGGTCATTAGCATAGCAGCTTCATGCGATGCTGGCTCGTTAGTGTTGATTTTAGGATGCAATAACTCGAATCTTTTTTTCTTTTTTCTTGCCTTGCGTCTGAAATGCATTGAACCGTTTTTATGTAGAAAACTCGGGAGTTAATTTGTCTATTTTTCGTTATAAATAGAATATTGCGCTGGGAGGTATGGAACAACTATCACTTAGAAATCAGACTTTCTGTATTCTTTCCAAGCCTACGATAGATATTTCTGAAATAAATGATCGTTGAAATGGACCTCCATGGATGTGTGTGTGTGTGTGTGTATGTGTGTGTAGGCACCTGCACACTAAATTATATATATACAGGTGATTATCAAAATAATAGAAACACCTATCAATATTAGTAGTGTTTATGAATGTGCTTCGTATTCCTTAAAAAACAAGTCTGGCCACCGGTTTTTTTTATATAATATAGTGTATGTATTATTCTACTGTCAGGTAGCAGTAATGAAGCTAAGGGCATCGTGCTTTTGGGGGGAACAGCGTAAAATGTCAAACCTTGCAGACCTTACGAAAAGGGGAAAATGTTGGAGCGCTTTTAAATTGGAGTATCTGTTACTGCAACTCCCAGGCTAATGGGTGTTTTTCAAGCTATGGTATCGAAAGTCATGATAGCATACAGAGTGCGCGGAAAAACATCCTTTGCCAAACAGAATAGTGGACGAAAGGGAGAGCTGAGTGAAAGAGACGGACGAGGTATTGAAGCGGATTGCGACATGAAGAAAGGAAAAAATTGCAACCAAAATGACCAAAGAGCTCAATCGGCATCTGCATGTTCCGGTATCAACCATTAGAGGTTGAAGGGAACTTCACAAACAAAGCATTTGCGGAAGAGTAGCTATTCCCAAGCCACCTGTAATAGATGCCAATACAAAATATAGTCCACAATGGTGCAACGAGCGCAAATTCTGGTCGAGTAATATGTTGAAAAACGGCATTTGGTCCGACGAATCATTGTTCATATTGTTCCTCGCAACAGGACGTGCGTATGTCTGGAGAACACCTACACAAGCGTAAGATTCTGCACAACATATTTATGTATACAGGCTTTTTCGGTACTGTTATATATATGAAATCAAAGTATAGAAACAAACTCAATGTAGAAGCGGACCTCAGAATAAAACTTTCCAACATAGAGCCCGACATTGCGGTTCTGGTTTCAAGAGAACCACTGCACCCATCTCATTAAGTAAAAATCATTTACAGAAAACATATTATAATAAGATAGATCTATTTTGACCAAGAAATATTTGTATGAGTTTAATGTATTATGATTTTTAACTTTTAAAATTCTTTTTACTATTGTTTTTATTCATTATATGTTTTTTATTCAATGTCCTAATAAAATTGTTCGTCTCTATAAGTGCGCAAGACCATTTATTAAAATAACCAGCGATACATTTTAACCAATATTTATTATAACGTAGTGCCTATGAGATTATTGAGCCAGAAATTAAGTCTCAAAAACGACTTAAAATGACTTGAGTTGGGATGGTGTCCGCAAAAAGAAATGTTGTTCAAGAGGGGGTCCTCGGACTACATAAGTTTAAGAACCCCTGCACTAGAACGTTCTCTGTATATTTTTAAGTCGTGTAACTCTCTCTAAGTTCGCTAAATTTGGTATGCGGTCACTGTGATGCTATTGATTTCTACTTATTGGTTTTAATAATATCTGTTTTGGTAATTCCATTGGTCTGTTCAATGATTGGAACTAAATGCGGAAATGCTAATTATTAATAATTACAAGATAAAAAGAACTTTTTATATACCATGGTTTTAAATTTTCTGTTGAATCATATAAATTTGACAATTCTATGTATTAATAAATACTTTTAAAAAAAATTTTTGATCAACTTGAAAGAAAATGAAGTTAATTGGTAGTTAACTTGCGTTTAACTTTTCGTTCCCGTCCCGGCCGATAGATGGCTGCACCAGTCTACATAACAAAATTAACTGAAAAAGAATTCAATCCTGCTTAAAGATCGCTAAAAGTATTAAAATAATGCATTGTCATCGTGTTCTGAGCTATTCTAAGAGTTTCAAATGTCTAGCTACTCGGGAAGTTAGTTAAAAGTCGATTGCAAGATTTGTACACGACAAACAAGAAAGCGAGTTAATAAAAACATGGTAAAAATCCGATTTCCCCCCCCCCCCCCCTTATATGCAAACTTGTGATTCTCCTTAATATTTTAATTTTTCCACGTGACTCATGCAAAGAAATACGCAAGTTCCGAACGAATAAAAATCGCCAAATATTTAAATTTTTGGCACGTACCGGTCTGTACATATCTATCATATTTATTCTTGATCGCAACACTGAACAAATAAACTCTTGTTTTCACCCACGGACGCCGTAATCATCGTTGGAAAAACTATTTCATCCTCTATTTTTTTCCCCCAATTTTCTATTCTGTTTTTATTTTCTAATTCTTCTTCCTGTTGCCACTCGACGTTTTGAAATGTTAGAAATGATGCTTCTCCACTTGCGTAACTCTTCAAATTGAATTCTTTGTGGGGCATGCTTGAGAAGAGTAAAGCCAAATGATAGAGTATTTTTACATTTGGGATGGTGAAATGAAAGGCTTCAGCGATAATCACTACCGTTTGGCTAAAGGTTCTTGGACTTTTCACATACAAGATCTAATCATGCCGAATAAAGCGTATTGGCTGAAATTGTATGGACATATTTCCGGCTGCTTGAAGATAATTGAAGTTTTTCCATTTTTGTTGCGTACGGAATGGCAGCTTAGCTGATATTCATTAGAGTATTGTTGGTTTATTCAGAACGCTCAAATTCTAGGCCTCTTAGACCCACAGTTTTCAGCCTCTAGGGTTAAATACTTACGATTGAATCGTATAACATCAAAGTACTTTGATACTTTACTGAAGCGATACTTTAAACAAAACTGGTGATATATTTTTATAAGTGTAACTATTCTTTAAATTAATAATGCGTCCTATATAGTTTTTCAAAGCTAAATAGTTCATTTAGGTCAATTTCATGCTCTAATGCAGGGATTCCCAACAGGGTGAGCCTTGACATTAAGGGCCTGTTCACATAGGAGTCCGTTGCGTAGCGTTAAGGAAAAGATGACGTTGAGACGAAAATAAACCAATCATAGGCGTTAAAAATTTCATTGCTAATCGTTTGGAGGCCTATGATTGGTTTATTTTCGTCTCAACGTCATCTTTTCCTTAACGCAACGCAACGGACTCCTATGTGAACAGGCCCTTAGAGTGCCGTGCGATCGTCATATTAAAAAAAAAAATTTCTAATTTTTTTTTATTTATTTATTTTTATATCGGACTATTTTATTTTATTTTATAATAAACAAAAAACATTAGTTGGACCCAATTAAAATAAATATTAAGCTGAATTAATGACTCTCACGCCCGGCAGATTGTCACACAAATTAATGTGTAGCAGCATGTACTGTTAACTCCTGACTCAGTGGCTTTATTAGTTTCTGAAATATTTTTTATCTGAATAAAATTGGCAACATTGTTTTCCTAATGAAAACGATTTTTTTTTCTATTTGTAAAATGAGGCGGTGACAGATGGAATAAAATACGTTCCTGTGTAATAGTCGTGTTTTGTGCAGTGATTTGCGTCTTTTTATTGAGTAAACTTCGACGAAGTTTTATTTAATACAGTAGAGTCCCGATAATCCGAAATGAATGGGACCAGACCCTTTTTGGATTAAGCGAAATCATTGTTAAAATAAACTTAAATTACACAGTAACGTGTGATTACATAAATATTACATATTACGTGTGATTACACAGTTTATTTTATAAGGTCTGTCTAAACATAACTAAATCTCGGGACGAAATGGGTGATAAGAATGCTGCCTAGTACAGTACAGCCGAGTGTAAGATGTTCTAACAATACGTCACAGTGCTCGGCAATTGGAGAGGTGCGTTGTTACTGTTAGAGTCAGTTTAGCATTAACATAAACACGTGTTGTTTATTCTACCATGTCCTACTTTATTATTCTACTGTTGTGTAACTTTGAATTTTCTTGTAATTTTCAGAAATATACTTTATATTACTTAGTATCACTTACGTAGTATCACTGCAGTTTTATTGTAACCTTAGTTCATTTTGACTTTCGGTTTCGGATTAAGCGGAATTTCGGATTACCGAAGTTCGGATTATCAGGACTCTACTGTACCTTGATAGTATTGTTGTAACCCTAATGAGTTACAAATGCACTCGTCCCTGAAAAGTAGTTAGCTACTCTTATGCTCACAACTGTTAGGCTTGATATCAAACATTTGTGCTATAAGCATCGATCGCAAGTCTCACATTTATAAAGCAAATCTCTTTTTAGCGATTTCCATTGTAGTCCTGTAGTGCAATACTACACTGAATCTCATGTATATTTTTGAAACTGTATTAAAGTATCCTACTCTAGTCTTACTCATATCTTTCGATAAATGAATAAAATCAGCAATGGAGTAAGTATTTATTTGAGTATTTATTTGAAAATGGCAGGCAGAGAGAGAGCTAGAGAGACTACTCGGAATAAACAAATTAACGTGTTCATGCGGCCTCGTGCTTAGTAAGTATCTACAGCCAGATTAAAACATGTCACTGAGCATGCGCAGAGAGCAACTTTTTTAATTGTAAATTATCGCTGATTAATAGAAATTGCTGTTACAAAAACCAAATTTGACATATCTATAGATTAAAATCTTTCGTTTAAGACCAAAATGAAGTAAATTGATGCAGTATAGTTTTCTCTCGCGAACTGCCCAAAGAATTTGCTTAGCAACTTAAATATACAGATGTCCCTGAAATGTATTCCTCTTAAATATTTGGAAAATAGAATAAACTAAAATTCTAATAAGGGTGCTCCAAGATTCTAATCTCATTCTCAATGGTGCAAGCATAAAAAAGTTGGGAATCCCTGCTCTAATGGATTCTTATTATCAACTTACGTAATGCAATAGTATCTTCTATTTCTGTTAGTTAACGACTGAGCTTACCTTATCCCTAGGGATACGTTAAATTTCGCATAAAAAATATTGAAATTTCGTAACAAAAAAATGCAATACATAAAATTTCGCATTTATTCACAAAAAAGAAATATAAATTCAAAATTTTCGCATTTATTTAAAAAAAAATTACAATTTTACTTACTTGGATAGGTACATGTCAAAATTCTTAGTTGAAAGCTAACATTGTAGTAGTCTCCACATTATGTTCCTTAATTCTTTTCCCTCAGTCAATAATTACTATATTGTACATGCTAAAATATCTCAGCATCTACTCTGTTAACGGGACTATAGAGCCTTTGTATACCTGCCCTTGCAAAGTTAAGATAGCAGCATTTCGTTGAAATTAAAATCTCTATAACATCAACAATAGTCTCTCGGTTGACTACTGTAAGTAGCTGAAATACCCTTGACTTTGGCGCTCAAGAGACGTTCTTAAATCTACTAAATTGTTCCACAAAACTTGATGGTTGATTTTTACTGTTAGATTTTTAGGTTTGTCTCCGGTACGGAAAACTGTCCGGGTGTAATTTGGAGCAAATTCAAAGGAGAGTGAGGTTTTTCAGTTAAAGACCGCGGATGGTCTTAGTTAAGCAATTATGTTAATAAAATATTACTATTATTACCTAATTTCGCTTAAAAAGCCGTTTATCACCACATTTTTGCCAATAAGTAGTATAAAAGAAATAATTTTCGCATTTATTCGCTCATTTCGGCAAAATTCGCATTTACTCGCATCTATTTCGTAAATACGAAAATTACGTATCCCTACTTCTCCCCTTAGACGGGCCCGTACATTTTGAAATTCTAATAATCTGACTAAATGACGGACATCTGGGTCCAATTTATCCATTTAAACTTCTTTATGATCTCTTAAGGTGACTGTCTACGTTCGGAGCCAATTTTTTTTTAAAAATTGTTTTTTTAAAGGATTTTTTGGTCTTTTATGGTAAAATAGCATTTAAAAATAAAAAATTTAAAAAAACTTGCCTGTAAATACCATACTTTTTTATAAATTGGTCAATTTGAAGTAATTTTTAATGAAATTTAGCTAAAACGCCTATCACTCTGCACAAAATTTTAATGCTACTATTTTAATTTCCTTCTCACACATGATACATATAACAGATAGCTTCAAAATGACCCACAATCTAAGAGATATTTTAAAATGCAAAAATAATACAGACAATTTTATATTCCAATATGAACATTTTCCCCGATTCGTCATTCTTTTCCTTATAAAAACAGCCCCAAACAAAAAAAAAACTATTTATTATATATCAATTATTGTGCGTCATTTCATTAACAATAGCATCTAAAACATTTCCTGAAAATTTTATCAAATTATATGTATTATTATGTGAAATATCACGATAACGGTAGAGATTTGTGCTAAAAAACATAATTCTGAGAAAAACGCATTTAAAGTTGCTTGTCACTTCAATTTTGTAGCTGACGATGTTTTTTTGTAAATAGCTATAACTCTGCTTCTAATTGATGTAGAATGAAAATCAAAACGATTTTGAAAAGAGAAAAGATTGAATTACACTATGCTTGCAAAATATAAAATTGACCAAAATAGTAAAAAAAAATGGCATTTTCAACGTAGGCAGTCACCAAAAAAAAAACAATTTTTTTATCAAAATTTTCCCGGTTTACTAAAACTTTATAAACTCTATTTTTACTGTTTTTAAAAATTCAATCTGTAATTAGAATAAATAAAAGTTCTTTCTGGTAAATCTTACATGCTTCAGTGCATTTCTGCTGAGAATTTAAGTTTGTATTTTATAGGGATAGTTTTCTTTAAGCAAAGGATGTTAACCTATCAACTATTTTTTCTTCTTAAATACCAAAACTAACCGCACTCCGCTCATTAAGGAATTACTGACCCGATGCGATCATAGTTCACCACCCCCAATTTTCCCCCTAATGGTTGCGGTCAACCGCATTCAATTTCCGAAATTATCCTGCCATTTTTTTCAGCGGCGTCTTAACCACAGAGGTGTAGGATCTCTCACGCTGGAACTTCGAAAGAAATGCTATTATTTTAAAAGTTACCGACATATTTTGAAATCGTCTTTCTTTTCAATGTATATCGTGTTCTTGTATCGTTGTAAAACGATAAGTTACGCTTTGATACATTTTTAGAATTTTAGAACTGGCTGTCTTTTGTAGAATTAGAATCTTTAAAAGAAAAAAAAATTATGGCTTAATGCATTTGTAGCTGTAATATAACAGATTAGATGAAAACCCGCGCTTCGCTACGGAGTACATTCAAATTAAATACAGCGGTCAATGTATGCAATTAATGCCAAAAAAAATAGATATATATATATTTATAATAAATGCGATGATCAATGTATAAAATTGATGTAAATATTATATATATATATATATATATATATATATATATATATATATATATATATATATATATATATATATATATATATATATATATATATATATATATATATATATATATATATATACTAGCTGAAAACCCGCGCTTCGCTACGGAGTACATTCAAATTAAATACAACGGTCAACGTATGCAATTTATGCCAAAAATAAATATATATATTTATAATAAATGCGATGATCAATGTATACAATTGATGTAAAATATATATATATCTATATATATATATATTTATAAAAAAATCGTAAGGGATATGCATTTTGGATAATATCCAATCGTCTGCTGCATTAGAAAGAGAAAAAAATATTTTTTTGTCTATTTAGTTGTTACGCACGTGACGATAAATTTATTGAAAGTACCAGAGAAAGAAATCACGTGATCAGCATTTAATAAATTCTAAAAATTAATCTTTAAAAATTCACCAAAAATCAGGAAATGGAGGTAAAAATTAGAAAAAAATTTAATTTTGAAGGAATTTTTATGATCTGTCTATAAATTTTATAACCCTCAATGTATTATTTTAAATGCAAACGTAAAAAAAGTTTAAAAAACAGCTTAAAAATTTAATTTAAAAAAATCTAAGAAGAATTTTTGAAAAATCTTTCTTAGTGCACCCCTACACTATTAGAAGAATCGCCATGCAAAATTTCAGCCCTTTAGGTCCAGCGGTTTGGTCTGTGCGTTGTATGTCAGTCAGTCAGTCAGTCAGTGAATGAATGAGTCAGTTACGGAACTGTTTTATATATATAGATATATAAATCGTAAGGGATATTTATTTTTTGGGGGTAATATCCAATCGTCTGCTGCATCAGAAAGAAAAAAATTTTTTTTTTTTGTCTATTTAGTTGTTATGCACGTGACGATAAATTTATTTAAAGTACCAGAAAAGGAAATCACGTGATCAGCATTTAATAAATTCTAAAAATTAATCTTTAAAAATTCACCAAAAATCAGAAAATCGAGGTAAAGGTTCGAAAAAGATTTAATTTTAAAGGAATTTTTATGATCTTTCTCGTGATATAAATTTTATAACCCTCAGATTATTATTTTAAATGCAAACTTTAAAAAAAGTTACAAAAACAGCTTAAAAATTTAATTTAAAAAAATCTAAGAAGAATTTTTCAAAAATCTTTCTTAGTGCACCCCTACACTATAAGAAGAATCGCCATGCAAAATTTCAGCCGTTTACGTCCAGCGGTTTGATCTGTGCGTTATCTGTAGTCAATTGGTCACGGAACTGTTTTGTAAATATATAGATTAGCTTCTTGGGAAGTATGAATATCCTAAGTTTACGGCTTGTAAAGTAGAGATTAGCTATTATTTTTAAATGAATATTAATTTCTATTACTTTAAAGTTACCGATGTATATTTAAATCGCATAAAAGGACGTCTTTCTTTTCGATATATATCTTGTCATAAAATTTACAACGAAATTAAGGTTTAATATATTTGAAATTTTAGAACTGGCTGCGTTTTGAGGAATTAGGATTTTAAAATATATATATATATGCCTTAATGCATTTGTAGAAATAATATATCAGATTAGCTTCTCTGGCAGTATAAATATCCTAAATTTATGGCTTGTAAAGTAAAGATTAGCTTTACGGGAGGGAAGTAAAATCACTTGTGATAAATGGCTTAATACATATTCAGCTTCTTAGGAATAAATAAACTTTTATTGCAGTGAAAACTATATATCTTGTTATAAAACTTACTAAGTTACGGTTAATACATTTCTAAATTTTATAACTGAGTGTCTTTTGAGGAATTAGAATTTTTTTATTATTTATGGCTTAAGGCATCTGTAGCAGTAATATAATATATTAGCTTCTTTGGAAGTATGAATATCCTAAATTTACGGTTTGTAATATTAGCTTTGCATGAAGTAAAAGCATTTATGATAAATGTATTGATACATATTCAGCATCTTAGGAATAAATAAACTTTTATTGCAATGAAAACTATATATCTTGTTATAAAACTTACTAAGTTACGGTTAATACATTTCTAAATTTTAGAAATGATTGTCTATTGAGGAATTAGAATCTTTAAAAAATATTCATGGCTTAATGCAACTGTAGCAGTAATATAACAGATTAGCTTCTTGGCAAGGATGAATATCCTAAATTTACGGCTTGTAAAGTAAAGATTAGCTTTACGTGAAGTAAAAGCATTTCTTATAAACGGCTTAATACATACTCAGCATCTTATTAACAAATTTACTTTTATTTGCAGCAAAAACTGTATATCTTGCTATAAAAATTACAAAGTTATGGTTGGTAAATTTTTTAATTTTAGAACTGATTGTCTATTGAGGAATTAGAATCTTTAAAAAATATTCATGGCTTAATGCAACTGTAGCAGTAATATAACAGATTAGCTTCTTGGCAAGGATGAATATCCTAAATTTACGGCTTGTAAAGTAAAGATTAGCTCTACGGGAAGTAAAAGGATTTCTGATTAATGGCTTAATACATATTCAGTATCTTAGGAACAAATAAGCTTTTTTTTGCAATGAAAACTATATATTTACGGATTGATTCATCCGTGGCATTTGAGTAATAGGTATGCATTTTTAGAAGTATGAATATTCTAAATTTATGACATACGAAGGACAGATTAGAATCTTAGATCAGATCTTAAAAATATTTCGAAAGAATGGCTTACTGCGTATAAAGAATCTTGGGAACATATTAGCTTTCTTGAAATATGAAAACTATTTTTTATGGATTGATTCCGCTGTATCATTTGAGTAACAAATTTCGGTCTTTGAAAGTATTAAAAATCTAAATTTCTGGAATACGAAGCATAGATTAGATTTTTAGATAGTTAAAGTATTTCTAATTAATATCTGAATGCTATTGAAGGGTCTTGGGAACAGGTTGGCTGGTTTGGAAGTGTGAAAGCAATTTATTTACGGACTGATACATCCACAGTATTTGGAGTGTGCTTTTTGGGCAGCATGAACATTCTACATTTATGGCATACGAAATACAGATAATCTTTTCAGATAGGGAAAATTTCAACTTAATGGCTCAATGAAGGGATTTGCAACCTTTTTACCAACCTAGATTAGCTTCTTTTGGTATACGAAAACAACTTTTTTGGCTTGATACATCTGCAACATCTAAGAATTCTAAATTTATACAGCTTAATACCTGTAAGTTGAGAGGGAAATTTCTTACTGCAGCATCTGAAGTACGTATTAGCTTCTTTAGAAAAAACGAATTTTGTTTATTTACCGAAAACCAGTTGATAACTGTTTAAAACCACAACATTTGTGGAAGAGATCTTCTTTGGACATCTGAAAATTGTCAATTTATGGTTTAACACTTCTGCAGTATTGCAAAAACAGATTTGCTGCTTGTATTGTTTGGTACAGATCTATAAAAAAATATTTTTTCTCTGTATTTAAGATTCAGAAACAAAAAAAAAGTTACGATAACATATCATACGGTTTAAGGAGAAATTGTGCAACTCGCGTTTCAATTAAATCGTCTTTTACTTCCTTGTTTAAGAAACTGATATCAGTAATTTTGAAACATCTTGGCTGTAAGAAAAATTGTTTATTAATAAAGAAAAATCATTTTTTCTGTCTGTTCTATAGTGGTTAGCATGCTTTCCCCTCTATAGTTGTTAGCATACTCTAATCTCATGTAAAACTATAATTTCGAAGTATTTAATTTTTTTTAATTGATTGCGTGTGTGAACGTTTCAACCAGTTTCTTTTAACATTGTATAAGAAAATCTAAAGCCTGTTAAATCATAAGCATGTTCAGTCATTTATATTTTGTTAGTCGTATTATTCATTTCATGTTTGCTTTCTATTCTCAGTAAAAAATTCGAGAAATTTCTCAATTAATGTAATTCGACTAGTCTGTGAAATCTGAATTCAGTGAATGGTTATGTTTAAAAGATTTTTAAAAATTTGTGAAATTAATTATTTTTCTCTTCCATTTCAGGTAAGTGCTGACAAATCACTCTCTTGATGTTGAAGGTAAAATTTCCTACAAACATTAAGTATCAGACGTTATTTTCATATAATATTATTATTGAAATTTCCTTGACATTTGTCTCCGAACTTTTCTCTTCAGCTCAGAAATACCAAGATGGCGCTGCAATCAACGTTTTATAATCAGTTTTAATTGCTTAGTTCCTTTAAGAAATGTAATCTTCCTTAAATATCCTTGAATAGTGTTCATAATTTTGCAGAGAGGTTCCTCTGGGGCCCAAGGCTCTCATTAAGAAATCTTTTTGAATTTTTTTTTAATTTAAGGGGGTTAAAAATCTTAATTATTGGACAACATGAATAGTTCGTCATATTCGTCTTTCGTTATATCTTCAGGCACGTCATCGAATTCTGTTTCATTTTCACCATCACTGTTACACTAATCGATAAATAAATAACCATCTTCCGTTCCATTTCGATTGTTAGATATACTACATTTTTTAAATGAATTTTTAATCATGTCAGGTTTAATTAACAATCTATGCTTTTATTATCCACTCACGCACTATTTCTACACTTACATGACGCATTTTGCCCTCCTGTTGTAAATGTTTTTTCACCTTCGAACATCCACGTGTTCCTCTGTCGTTTTAAATTTTCTTTGAACGGTTTATTGATACACACATCTAAAGGCTGAACTAATGGTCTGGAATAACTGCCATGTCTGTCTTATACTCTCTCATCAATTTCTTCGTATTATCCGTCAGATGGGATCTGAACATGTCTCAAACTAAAAGACTTTCTGGATTCTTTAAGGCTCCAGGACGCTTTGGCGAAACATAACTTATACATAATTTTACACCGTTTTCGTCCATCCATCCTTTCTCGTGAACATGATTGTAATCACCATTTGGGAAATTGCATTTCGGCATCGTCTTTCTTTTAAAAATAACCATGGTGTTTTGATTTTGTACCTTCCGCTAAGCAGGTGAAGCGCTACGGTGAAGTGATATTTTTCGTGACCTGTTGTTTTTATGAACAGTTTTTGTTCTTTTCACATCAATTGTTTTATTTCCTATCATATTAAACATTACTGGATTTTCACTCATATTTCCAATATGCGACAGTAAATATTTTTTTCTTTCGTAGATCCATAACATAATTCTGGAAACTTATCAATTTCTTGTCCAAATCTTTCGGAAGCCTTTGCGATACTTTTGTTTTATCTCGTAGAACTAAATTATTCCGTGCCATAAATCGACAACAACAACTCATAGTTGCTTTCATTTTCATTTTTAGCCCACTTTAAGGCAAATAAACGTGTGCTGTTTCTTGTTACAATTAATGAATTCTGGCGATTTTCTAGGACCCAGTTCGGAACACTTTCTTCTAGGATAGGCCATTTCGTTACTCCTTTACGCAAAGCACATTTATTCTTTGCCATATTAATTATTGTGATTTCATTTTTCTTCCACTCACGTATGGAGCTTTCACCAACACCAAACATTCTTGCTGCAGCACGATTTCCATTTTCTTTTGCAAATTGAATGACTTTGCATGTGAAACCAGAAATGTGTTTGTTTCGTTTTGCAGGATCCGTATTTACTACTAAAAGGAACACTAGATCAACTGTATTTCAACTTTTCAAATGCGATTTACTAGAGCCTTCGGTGTTCACTTCAAAATCACGGCTTCAAATGACTGGAGAAAGAGAAAAACATCTGACTCCTAATTCCGCGAATTCATTCGGGTCAGAAGTGTGTTCTTACCCCCTGTTTGCAGAATTATTTGCTTCCTCAAGCATTTCCCCCTCACACATATTGTTTCCCTTATCACTTGTCAATTCAGTATGCCATTGTTCGAAAGCCTGGTAAAATCCTTCGAATGAATAACTTCAAAAGATAATAGCATCGCACATGTACATTTCAGGTTTCTTCCCCAAGAAAAGAGTGCGCGTCATACGCCGAAAAATACGCTATATATATATATATATATATATATATATATATATATATATATATATATATATATATATATATATATATATACTGAAGAGCCAAAAAACTGGTACAAGCGTTCGTATGCAAGCAACGGATGTATGCAACCAATCAACGTAACGCGATGCGGTTGGGAACGCCTATATAAGACAACGGTGTATGGCGAAGCTGTTAGATCGGTTCCTACTGCTACAATGGCAGGTTATCACGATTTATGTGACTTTGAACGTGGTGTTAAAGTCGGCGCACGATAGATGGGACATAGCATCTCCGAGGCAGCGATGCAATTTGGATTATCGCGCACGGCGATATCACGTGTGTACCGTGAATAGCAGGTATCCGGTAAAAAATCAAATCTCCAACAGCGGTGCGGCCGGAAAAAGACCTTGAAAGAACGGGACCGTCGACGACTGACGAGAATCCTTAAACGAGATAGACGTGCAGCACTTCCGCAAATTGCTGCGGATTTCAATACTGGGGCATCAACAAGTGTCAGTGTGTGAACTGTTCAATGGATCGTCATTGATATGGGCTTTCGAAGCCGCAGGCCCACTTGTGTACTGTTGTTTACTTCACGGCACAAAGCTTTACACTTCACCTGGGCTGCCACTGGACAACTCCATTGGACTATTGATAACTGGAAACACGTTGCTGGTCTGACGAGTCTCGTTACCAATTGTATCGGGCGGACGTGTACGGGTATGGAGACAACCTCATGAATACATGGACCGTACGTGTCAACAGGGGGCTGTTCAAGCTGGTGGAGCCTCTGTGATGGTATGGGGCGTGTGCAGTTGGCGTGATATGGGACCCCCTGATACGTCTAGAGACGACTCTTGACAGCCGACGGGTACATAAGCATCCTGTCCGATCATCTACATCCATTCATGTCCATTGTGCATTCTGGCGGACTTGAACAATTCCAGCAGGCCAATGTCACACCCCACACGTTAAATGTAGTGGCTCCAGGATCACTCGTCTGACTTTAGACACTTCCAATGGCCACCTAAATCCCTAGACATGAACATTATTGAGCATATCTGGGATGCCTTGCAACGTGCCGTTCATAAGAGATCTCAACCCGCTCTCACTCCTGTGGATTTGGGGACTGCCCTGCAGGATTCATGGTGTGAATTGCCTCCAGGATACCTTCAGACATTAGTCGAGTCTATACCACGTCGTGTTACGGCACTTCTGCGTGCTCGTCGAGCCCCCTATACGATATTAGGCAGGTGTACCAGGTTTTTTGGCTCTATAGTGTGTGTGTGTGTGATCTGCTACTTTAGTTTATTATTTATTGATTAAGGGTACTTTTCTTAAACAGTCACTGTATATAATTCAGTTATAATCCACTTATGAAGAGTTCACAAAGTGACTGCAGCAAATTCTATCGCCAAATAGAAGCGTCGTTCAGAACACCGATAATTTATGCACGGCCGATAACATCTCCTACACATTTTTTTCTCCCTCTGTTATTATCATTCCCTCAACATTCTGCATTATTGAAAACATCTCTTTTCTTTTTTCCCTCGGCCAATTCATGTTTCATTTATAGCCATCATTCTGTCACCGACGCATTGTCGTCGACATAAATAGCAATTTGTCCATCTCCCTTTCGCGCGCCCATATTTTTCGATGGCCATCCGACCGTGGCGGTTTTTCTAGATCGTGCCATCTCTCGCGGAGTAATTGCGGAACGTAATGACTTGGATCCGATTGTTCGGGCATGCAAGTTCGAGAGTCTTAAGGGCTGATTACGCGAAGAATGGCGCTCCCGTGTTTGCGCTGCGCTTTAATTGATGGGGGTAAGCTGTTTGCACCGCGCAGGAGCCTCTTGTTTTGCAACCTGCTTTTGTATTTGCTGTAGTAATCATAATGGATGTCTTGTAAAGTAAAAATTGCAGCTTCGGCGACTGTCGCCTAAATATTTTATAAATGTAGCTAGATTGCTGTTGTTTAATAAAATAAATAGTTTTAAGTTCATAACTACGTACAGTAAAACCTCGTTTATCCGGCCCTCGTTGATCCGTATCTCCAGATAATCCGAATCAGATTTGTAGACATTTTTATTTAATGTTCACATTAGATAATAATTTTTGACTATGATAGCAAGAACGTAACTACAAGTACGCCAAATATTCGCTTTTTAGTTTGATTCAATGGACAGTTCCTGCATACATTGTACAATAAATTGTGGTTATAAAATGCTTTTTGTCGAGTTTTACTAGACTTGCCAATTTTACTAGACTTACCAATTCTTTGTTAAGAAATGATGTGAAAAGTTATTTTTATATTTTTTAATGTCTTGTAAACAATACTATGTAATTTTGTTACAAAACATAGTTTTTTTTTATCGTAATAAACGGTAAGTCTGCTTAGTTAAGGATTTTGTTTTGCTTATTACCCATATTACCCGGATTGGGTGGATTTTCGATTGTCTGGATTGCCTATGGTCCCAGTTAGTCCGGATAAGCGGGGTTTTACTGTAATTGCATGAGAAATACCCGGAGATCCTTTGACTTAACTGAATTCCCTTTGTTAGATTAGAACGAAATTAAATTACAGTCGATTTCGGAAGGAGATTTATTGCTGACTGTCGTCTTGATAATTTTGTAAGTGGGGTTTCAAGACTTTTTCGTGTTAATATATAATATGAATTTTCCCTTAATATATACTTAAAAATATTTTAAATATACCATAAAAACTGAGCGTATTTTTTTTTCTCGAGTTGGCAACTATGCTAAAATGAAAAGTGAAACAGAAGATGACTTTCTGAGCTAAAGAAGAATCATTGGAATTTTTTTTTAAACGTGGTAGACCATTAATGGTCTACCACGTTTAAAAAAAAATTCATGTGAACGACGAAAACAAAACTCGAAAACAACGACGAAAACAGAATTCTGTTTTCGTCGTTTTCCATTTGTTTTAAAGATTGTTTGCGTTTTGCATACATCAATGGAGGTTGAGTTATTCAGAATTAAGAAAGGAAATGAGTTGTGCATTCTCTGCTTGTGTTCAGAAATTTCTTGCAGAATGCAATATCAAACACTTTCCACAGCTCCCTTAGCCCGTCTGCACACGGAGCAACTCAAAAGAAACTGAGACGGGTTTGTAACCAGTTGCGCCGTGTGCGTGGCTCCATTCAATTACATAGGTTACGACTCATCACGGCCTGGTTTGTGGTTTGAGTCGGTTATCAGTTTCTTTTGAGTTGCCCCGTGTGCAGACGGCCTTACAGTCCTGACATCGCGCCATGTCATTTCTGGCTATTTCCGACAAACGCTGATGCTATTTCAGTTGTACAGGGTTCACTGAAGATGCTTCCACAAAACGCCTCCGCGCATGCGTTGAAAAGTGGACTGAAGTATGGGACCGTTGCATATCATCCAAGGGAAGATACTTTTTAAATAAAATAACACATTTTTTACTGTACCTATTTTTTTTATCTTTCAGGATTTTACTCTGTTGTATATTATATTACAATATTCTGAGCTCAAAGTTGCACAAAGAATTCCCAGAAGAATGACCCGATAAAATATACATTATTAAATTAGATTGAAATTAACTTGGAACAATTTTTCGGGTCGCGATATAATACCAACTGTCTTAGAAGAATGTTTCAAATAGATGGCAAGATTTTTTTATATATATATAAAAAAATACTTCGTTTTATATTTAATAGTATTTTAAATTCAACAATACACAATTGCGTAAAGAATTCCCAATAGCATAACTAGACAAAATTCATTTCATTAAATAAAATTAAGCTTAAATGGACACAAATAAAATTTGAGCATGATTTTAACGCGGGATTTACGGCCAACTGCCATCTGAAATACTTAATGAATGGGTAGACTTTTCTAGATTAAATATATTTCATTATATAATATTTGAAGTCTCTGCATTATGCAATAACATTGCAAAACTTCAAATCTACATAACTACATAAAGAATTTTTAAATGCGTAACTTGACAAAATTCGTTTTATTGAATTGGACAGAAATTTAATTAGAAGATTTCAGCTGGTGATCTATAGTTAATTATCATTTGGATAACTTTGTTCATATCATGTAACAATAATTTCAGTTCGTAATTTATCAAAGAATATTTAGATAATCAGAAGTAAAAAATATGTATTTTTAGTGAGTATCGTGTTATAATTTATGTTCAAAACTACATAGTTGCACGAAGAATACCCAGAAGCATAAACTGACAAAATTCACTCTATTGAATTAGGAAGAAGTTAAATTAGAACAAGATTTCACCTCGAGATCTATAGTTAATTGTCACCTGAATAACTTCGTGGATGGGTAGCATGACTTTTTCATATTAAACAAAAATTAAGCATATGTTATGTGATGGTAATTTAAGAACATAATTGGTCAAAGAACATCCAGATACAGAGTAGCAAAAAATACGTATTTTTAGTGAGTATTGTGTTATAATGTTTTATGTTCAAAACTACATAGTTGTATGGGGAATGTTCAGAAGCATAAACTGACAAAATTCACTTTATTGAATTATGAAGAAGTTAAATTAGAACAAGATTTCACCTCGAGATCTATAGTTAATTGTCACCTGGATAACTTTGTAGATGGGTAGCATGACTTTTTCATATTAAAGAAAAATTAAGTATATGTTATGTAATAGTAATTTAAGAACATAATTGATTAAAGAATATTCAGAAACACAGTAGCAAAAAATACGTATTTTTAGTGAGTATCGTGTTATAATGTTTTCTGTTCAAAACTACATAGTTGCATGAGGAATGTTCAGAAGCATAAACTGACAAAATTCACTTTATTGAATTAGGAAGAAGTTAAATTTGAACAAGATTTTAGATCGAGATATATAATTAACTGTCACAAGAATAACTTTGTAAATGGGTAGTATGACTTCTTCGCGTTAAAGAAAAATTAAGTATGTATTATGTGATAGTACTTTAAAAACATAATTGGCCAAAAAATATTCACGAAAAAGAAATTAATATCATGTTACAATGTTTTATGTTCAGAACTACATAATGGCATCAATAATACTCAGAAGCAATAAATAGATAAAATTCTCTTTATTCAATTAGAACAAAACTAAATTAACACCAAAAATAGTGAAAAAAGTTTACAGCTTCAGATTTGTTGTCAACTGAATAGCTTAATGAATGTGTATCGACTTTTTTTAAATAAAAAAAATTAAGTACATATTATGTAATAACAATTTCATAAAAATAATAGGGGGCATAATTTTTTACCCAAATCACATAATTAAATTAGAACAGAATCAAAACTGAGTCGTATAACAAACCGACCCCTCTTATTAATCAAAGGCCGGCTGATTAAGTGTCCACTTTGGCGTCTGCCTCATCCTTAAACAGAGAATAACAACTGCTGAGAGCAAAATTCAGTACCCGTGGATTTAACACGTGCGGACAGCAAACATATCAACGAACTGCAAAGTCTAATTATTCGACAGAGGCTTTACGTCAGTCGCAAGTGCCCTTTTTTGAAGAATGTAGGAGAATTCCGAACATCAGTCACTCAACATTTCCCTGTAAAGTGGTTTCCTGTCATAGAAAGAAAAGGATAGCTGTAATGGTTTGAATACATTATGTAATAATATGTTCATATCTTCTCATAAATGCACAAAAATAAAAAAGAGGCATAGTTTTTGACCCAACTAACATAATAAAATGAAAACTGAGTCGTACAGCAAAGCAGTCTTCTATAATCAAGATTCAGCTGATTACATGTCAGCTTTGGCTGGCATACTATAATGCGTCTTATCCCTTCACAGTATATAACAGCCCCTGCGAGCAAAATTTAGCACCCGTAGATTTAACTCGTAGATGCAGCCTATCAATTATAGTCTAACAAAGCAAAACATTAATTTTCTCAACTTTTGCCAAATCTTGATTAGTTGAAATCAAGATTAACGCCAGCGAAATTTTAATATCAGATTAATTAATACAGAGGTTAAAAAAAATCAATATTATATCATTTTGATGGATCGTTAATACATCAGCAAACAGCGAATTAATAATACTGTTATTGGTTGATAGAAGATAAGACATAAATATTGAACTTGGTGATAACACTGCATTGGTAACAATGTTCAATATCGTATCAGCATAATATAATTTGTTAATTACAAGACAAAAAGAACTTTTTATATACCATGTTTTTTAAATTTTCTGTTGAATCATATAAACTTGGCAATTCTATGTATTACTAAGTACTTTAAAAAAAATTTTTTTTTGATGAATTATCCCATCAACTTGAAAGAAAATGAAGTTAATTGGAAGTTAACTTGCGTTTAACTTTTCGTTCCCGTCCCGACCGATAGATGGCTGCACCAGTCCACAAAATAAAATTAACTGAAAAAGAATTGAATCGTGCTTAAAGATGGCTAAAAGTATTAAAATAATGCATTGTCATCGTGTTCTGAGAGCTATTCTAAAAGTTTCAAAAGTCTAGCTAGTCGGGAAGTTAGCTAAAAATCGATTGCAAGATTTGCACTGGACAAACACACACACAAACAAGAAAGCGAGTTAATAAAAACGTGGTAAAAATTAAGAGAAAATAGTGTAACAAATGTAATTGCAAAAAGCATTATACATTGTTTTATTCAATTAAAATAACTTTTTAGCGAATATCACCGAAAAGTCGTGTCTATACTTATTTACCATTAAACTGTAATGTAATGACGTTTTTTGAAAGGAAAAAGTCTCATTTAAAGCGCAGAATTGGTTCTTTCGAAATCTACCGCCTTTATTGGGGTTTACAAATTCTAAACTTCAGTTTGTCTTTGTTGGGATAACCAATGCTCATTCCCCCTTTGTCGCCAAAGGCTGCGATAGAACTCAATCGCCGCCAAGGTTGGCGTACTTATGTCTGCACTTCGCATCTTTTCTCTCTGGCGTGCGAATGTGTTTACAAGATGTGTTTACATGCTGAACGATGAGCTGATCCTAAAGATTAAAGCAAGAGTAATGCCAAGCAATGAAGAATGGGAAGAACTACCACCCAGATACGATAACATGTGCCACATCATAAATTCATAAATGATCCTAGAGCACCCGTTACTAGGCTAATTATGACTATTGCGACTATTTCCCAACCTTTTTCGAATCGCGAACCCCTTTAATGGTTTCCACACACCCTGCGATACCCCACTTCCAACTCTGCCTATTTACGTTGAAAAGGCCTTTTGAAACAAAACAAAAAAAATCACTAAAATGCATTATCCATAGTTTAATTCCAACTAAATGTTTAATTTTTATAAAAGTTAGTATGAATTTTCGGTACTTTAGGATTATTCCGTCGACCTGTCAACGCTCGCGAAAATACGCAAATCCTTTGGCGCCATCATAATGAAAAGCAATTTCCAAAATAAACATTCTAAACACATTAAATTTATTATTAATACAATAATATTATTAAAACACATTATTAATAAAAAGAATCAAAACAAAGTAAAAACCTCTATATTTTTATAATTACACATTGAATTATTCTTGAATCTAACCATATGTATTATTATCAATCATTTCGGCGGCCAAAAATCCTTGATAGCTTTTAAAGCGCAAACAAACAAGTCATTATCCTTGTGCAGTCGCCATCCACGCACATTTTCTTAGAAGAAATGATTCCATACTCTTGAAAATATGCCACTGTACTCTCTTCGGTGCTAGGCAAATTCTAAATTCGAATCATTTTGCAGCGGAGTTAAAAAAAAACAGTATATTTCAACACGCTAAAGAACACTAACTCGCGTAGTCAAGGATTACACAGTAAATGTGATAAAATTTGCGGTTATTGGCGCAAAAGGGTTACCTTTTGGTGATAATATCGGGTTTGTCGAAAATGAATCGGGTTTGGCGAAAATGGTCGACGGGATAATTCCAAAGTACCGAATTTTCTAAGAAATGGAGAAAATTAAAGATCATTCGTCCCTCAGTCAAAGGTGTATAGGAACAAGAACAGAGCAGAAGAAAGCCCCAAAGAAAAATAATGCAACTATCTTATTGATTCGGAATTACATAACAATAAGTATAAAAAAACTCTTGGCTAAATAAAATGGCTTTATTCCTTTGGGGGAAACTACAGCCTCAGTGACAAAAGTGACAGCAGACTGTTGAAAGACTGTTAGGTTATTAGGAGAGATGACCAGCAGAGTGCTTACATCAAGCTTTATTTACGGCAGCAACTATATACATTAAGTAAGAGATAGAAAACGAGGAGCGCCTACGGGACTGGCCCCTCTTGTAAAAACATCCGCACGCAAGAGAGAAAAGAGGCGAAGTGCAGACATAAGTACGCCAACCTTGGCGACGGCTGAGCTCTATCGCAGCCTTTGGCGACAAAACGGGGAACGAGCATTGAATATCCCAACAAAGACAAACTGAAGTTTAGAATTTGTAAACCCCAATAAAGGCGGTAGATTTCGAACGAGCTGAGTTTGCGCTTTGAATAAGACCTTTTCCCTTCCAAAAAAAAAAAAAAAAATAATTAAAAAAAAAAATCATTACCTTACAGTTTAATGGTAAATAAGTATTGACACGACTTTACCCCTCACACAGGTTGGGAACCCCTGAACTTGAATGCTGATGAAAAATCCCTGGGTATACATCTCGAGCATGCTATATGGCTATTTAGATAAGTAACAACAAACCTGTATTCGGACATTAAAACGTTACTAGTTGGTACCTGTCAGAACGTGACGGCTGGATAGTATATAAATGCACTAACGCACAAATTATACTCAACACATCATCGCCAAATGCTGAAAATCATAATATTAAGAACAGAGAAATACACTTTAAAAAAAATCACTATTGTACCCAATAAAAAGAAATATGGTTACCCAACAGCGCGAAATAAATAATTTTCGTCAGGTTTAATGCAATATCTCACACACATTATTAAAAATTAAAATGACAGAGAGAGAGAGCTAGAGAGATTCCTCTGAATAAACAAATTAACGTCTTTTATGCGGCCTCGTGCTTAGTAAGTATCTAAAGCCAGATTTAAACATTTCACTGAGCATGCGCAGAAAGCCCTTTTTAAAAAAAAAAATTGTAAATTACCGCTAATTAATAGAAATTGCAGTTACAAAAACCAAATTTGACGCATCTGTAGATTAAAATGTCTCGTTTAGGACCAAAATGAAGTAAATTGATGCAGTAGTTTTCTCTCACGCACTGCCCAATGAATGGGCTTAGCAACTTAAATATATAGGTGAGTTCTACATGCTGCACCGGTTGTCATGAATTCAAAATTTACTGTAAAGTCGGATTCAAAATTTAACAGAAACAATTTTCAAGATTTACTACAGAGTCTAGTCAAAATTGCTCTTTTTGAAAGAACGTAGAAAAATTCCGCCATCAGTCGCCCCAAAATATCCCTTTAAAGTGGAGTCTATCGCAGTAACAAATTAATGACTGTTATAACTCTAGACTAGTAATATCCACTAATAAGTCTGAAAGGTTTACATTATTATAGAAAGCTCCGGATGGGAAAATTGGTTGGCACAATCTACAACTGCCCCATTTCATTATGCATTTGAATTGCTTCAAAAAACTGTTCTTGGAGGTTTAAAAAAAAAAAAAAAAAAAAAAAAAAAAAAAAAAAAAAAAAAAAAAAAAAAAAAAAAAAATCTTCCATTCATTACATCTAAACCTGAAAGTCAAATAAAAATAGCAAACTGAAAATACACCAGACAAATGATGCCTTTTTTTTAAATATATATATATAACTATTCGAATTTTTATTACCGTGTAGCAAAACCATTCCATTGCCTCCCCGCAGCTTTGCGTAATTGATTTCAACTGTGTATCTGCACCATCGACGCCTACAAACGCGTGGGTGTGACACACAGCTTGGGTTTGAAAGAGGCGCAAAAATAAAATTCTGACCCTCGCAGATGCTGTTGTACCCTATAACATTTCCGGGTGTCCCACTTTCAGGACAAGGTAGGAGAGGGAGAGAAATTGCAAAAGAGAGAGAGAGAGAGCCACCACAGAGGAAAGAAATCTGACTAGCAATTACACCGTCTTTATGTCTCGGGACGTAATAGTTGCGTATGGAATTTAACCATCTGTTTTCTTGCGTTGAGCTCGGGTTTCCTTTCTCCCTTTCTTCTGAAGGGTCCAAATTTAAAATCGTAAGCAGATGTTTTTCAGCTTGCATCGTCCGTGTACAATTGCTTTTGAATGAAATCAAGAATTTTCCCTTGTGGATAAAAGAAAAAGAAAAAAAAGAATGCTTGAAGTGAAATAAAGGAGGTAGCGTCTCAAAAGGAGTATTACAAATAAAATATAGATCTATTTTTATATAAAAAACATAACTCGAAATCCGAGGAAGGGGGTCATAATGGAACGTAGAAGTCTTTTGTTGATGCCTCTAAATTCGTGTATACGAGATACTTGCTTTGTTCTGGGAATCTATTGTCGTCAATGGTTAAAGGATATATCTCTGGATGTTTTGTACATAGAATCGTAAAACTGTCCATTCATGCAAGTGCATTCACTCCATCCATTGCAGAGCAAGAGGACCAGGGAATGATTTCGGATGAATTTTGTGGGAAAGGAAATTACTGAGAATCTAATGGGGGTTGTGTTCTAATTAAAGTAGCTAAGAGGTCGCGGCCATGATCGTGAGAAAATGTGGATTTGAGAAAAGAAACTTAAAAAAAATTGACGAAATTTCGAAAGAATTGCAAAATCTTTCCCCCTTTCTCTCGCATACACATATATGCATGCAATTTTCTCTAAAAGATGCTAACATTTATATCGTGATGACTGCGACTGAAATGCAAGTACACTCTCAATTATCCGGTTTGCGGATTATCCATTGAAAAAAAAACAAGTAATATAAAAACAAAATTTTTTAAAGTCAATTCCTACTTAGGTCAACAAAGAAAAATTTGAGTGTGAACTAATAGTAGGAATTGAAAAAAAGGATCGCCTGCCAGAACCTTGCCTACTGTGCGAGATTAGGAGGGGGGGGGGGGAACAGAGAGAAAAAGTTTGTCAGGTTAGGGATTCGATCCCGCAATCTACAGGACGGGAGGAGCCCGCGCTACCGCAGTGCTACCGTTTATAGAGTAAGAAGAGGGAAATTAATAATCAAGAGCAAGAGACGCTCTAGGTCTGAACTAAATCTGAACTATTTCTGAAACTAAAATCTATTAATTCAATTTAATTAATGAATTAATATTTGAAAAAACTGTATTAACATCAAGTGTCATCCACTACAAGTTTAAAAAAATGTATTTGAACTTGAGCGGATGAATAAAAAGTATTTTATTAACGATTGAAAATTTGAACAAGATATATATAGGGAGAGTGTGAACCATGAAGCTACAGAGTAGCTTCATGGTGTGAACTAATAGTAGGAATTGAAAAATCTGAAATCTTTATCCAAACGAATAGCTACATAATACAGGGTATCCGGGCTAAAAGTATCCAAAAGTTGTGGCTTATTTTTACGGAACTACCCATTAGAAATTTTAAAAATTCAATTAAATAGAAAGTAAATCTCACCAAGTTTTAATATCAATCATAGATTTCGATCGTAGTATCATAAATTTCGATGTGTTCACCTTTTGTAGCACGGCAAACGTCTGAATGGTAATCCATTTCTCTCCAAGTGTCTCGTAGCATATCAGGAGTTATTACACGAATTGCTTGAATGATACGCTTCTTCAACTCATCCACAGTTTCAATTTTTTGTTTATACACGACGGATTTAATGAATTCCCAAAGAAAATAGTCTAATAACGCATGATATGCTACGAAACACTTGGAGAGAACTGTATTACCATTTGGACGTTAGTCGTGCTACAAAAGGTGCACACAACGAAATCTATGATACTATGATCGAAATCTATGATTAACCTTTAGCTTACGGGGCACATTTTCCGACTCTAGAACGGGAAATTTCATAACCCCTGTCTAAGAACGGCCATTGAGGGGTTTATATATATATATATATATATATATATATACAGTTGGCTCTCTGTTTAACGACACTCTACTTAACGACGATCTCTATTTAAAGACGATATTTCCCAGTCCCGGCCCCTCCGACGTTATGGGAAATGTTATGTTTTCACAAATTCTGTTTAAGGGCGATTTTTCGCGGTCCCTTGAAAGTCGTTAAACAGAGAGCCAACTGTGTATATATATATATATATATATATATATATATATATATATATATATATATATATATATATATATATATATATATATATATTCATTCTTGGGCTACATGCTATCCCACCCCGTAAGGAAAAGGTTAATATTAAAACTTGGAGAGATGGTCTTTCTATTTAAATTTTTTTTTTTTTTTAATTCTAATAGGTAGTTCCGTAAAAATAAGTCAGAACTTTTGGATACTTTTAGCCCGGACACCCTGTATATTAAAAACTGCATGCCAACTTCTTCCGATATACATATATGGGAAAAAAAAAAAAAAAGTTTTTTTTTATTTATTGAGAATATTCTTATTTCTAGAAGAAAATATTCTAGGGTGGTTGGAAAGTGATTGACATGAACTGGGATTTGAACATATGACATTGCTATCATAAATGCTGCTACAATTCAACCTCGGAGAGAAGTTGAAGATGAAGAGAGTGAAAAAGAGCCTGGTGATATTATCAAACACAGCACAGCACAGCACAGCATAGCACAGCACAGCGCTACCGTGTTTCGACACTTTGTTAGATCATAGGAGTCAATGGAATGACGTGCACAGTGATATAGCTGGTAGGTAAATTCGTAGCGATATATATATAAAAAAATATCAAATATTCGGTAAAACAAAATAACTAATTAAACGCACAAATTAAATTAATGAAATAGAAAATCAAGTGTAGTGTTATATTTTAGAAATATTATAAAATTGAGTAGAAATCGGATTTTTAGTGTTTTTCGATTATTCGTGCTACTCCTCGCCTCTTTTAACCCGGATAATCGGGAATACAATGTATATTATATACATTGCTTCCTAAAAATGTGACTAAATATATAATAATTACAAGATAAAAAGAACTTTTTATATACCATGTTTTTAAATTTTCTGTTGAATCATATAAACTTAACAATTCTATGTATTAATAAATACTTTTAAAAAGTTTTTGATGAATTATCCCATCAACTTGAAAGAAAATGAAGTTAATTGGAAGTTAACTTGCGTTTAACTTTTCGTTCCCGTCCCGGTCGATAGATGGCTGCACCAGTCTATAAAACAAAATTAACTGAAAATGAATTCAATGCTGCTTAAAGATGGCTAAAAGTATTTAAAAAATGCATTGTCATCGTTTTCTGAGCTATTCTAAAACTTTCAAATGTCTAGCTAGTCGGGAAGTTAGTTAAAAATTGATTGCAAGATTTGTAAGGGCCAAACACACACACAAACAAACAAGAAAGCAAGTTAATAAAAACATAGTAATAAGGATGAGCATCTGTATGTATTTGTTTCTTTTTCACTTCCGTGCTTGTTTCTTTTTCTTTTTGCTCATGAAATCTGCTATAATGAATAGACGATAAGTTTGTTGCAAGTAGCTTACTGACTAGAAAACAATAAAATAAAATATATACCAACCTTTCATGACCCTGTTTAAAGACAGCAGTTTGTGTTTTGGAGTACTTCTAGACAAGTGGACAATCAGACTGCAGGGTTTTAGGCCATTAAATAGATTTCAGCTCTCCAGCTGTAGTTTCCCCGCTTGGTAGTATTTATCAAGCTTCTGTTGAAGGTTTGGGAATTGTCAGACATTCTTTCATGACTTGAAAGTTCTCTTCAGCCTACAAAGAACACAAGAGTGTTTTCAAACAATTCGTTCATTAAGTCATCATTTACAAATAATTTCCTTTTGATATTTATTTCAAATATCGGTAAATAAATAAATTGTTTTGTCTATAAGTTTTTGTACAGAAACCTCGATCGATCGTTTCCCTAATAATCGTTTACTTCATTCAGTCCCAATGATATTTCCTTGTTACATTCCCGCATTTATCGTTCATTCTATTAAGTCATCATTACAAGTAATTTCCTTTTGATATTTATTTCAAATATCGGTAAATAAATAAATTATTTTGTCTAAGTTTTTGTACAGAAACCTCGACCGATCGTTCCCCGAATAATCGTTTACTTCATTCAGTCCCAATGATATTTCTTTGTTACATTCCCGCATTTATCGTTCAGCGCAAAAGGTTCCTTTAAAAACGGTAGATGTAGGTTCCACTGTATAAAAAAACTCCTCTATGGCGGCCAGTCATGGTTCCGAAAAAAAGTGGCCGGTGTAAAGGGGTTTCTTTTATAATATTGTTTTATGGATTCTTTAATCGGTTCTGAACAAAATAAGTTCATTTAGAGGGTAGGTCTTCCGGAGAAGTTTCACTGTACATTGAACCTTCAATTATCTGCACTGCTCTATGCATCGGTGTGCTTGGAAAATCGGACTCGCAAACAAACAACAACAATAAAAGTGAACTGTTCAGAAATTTTAAAAGAACTGGACTTGTATTGATTTAATTAGGGCTGATTGAAAATAATAATAACAATTCTTACGCGAGTTTTTAGTTTCTATCTGCAAAAAGCTTGTCATGTTCGAGCCATGTTGCCATTCATTCGTCTCTTAAGGCTGCTATGTACTAGCCCCATTGGATTCGCTCACCTCAATGTTAACCTATGGAGAAAATTTGTCCACGGATTGCCGACTTGGATTCAAAGATTTTGTTTTAAAATTGTACTCCGTCATAGAGAAAGACATTTTACATTTGTGTACATTTTTCGTTTTTTTTAAAATGCAATTAATATTTTAAAATTTAAATTTTTCGGGGAAAAATCTGGTATAGTGTGTTTTAAACGCTCATAAATTCCTTCGGTGGACGAAATTTATAAAATGAATCCTGTAGCGCTTTGCAGAAAAGTTCAGGCTATCTGACAATACCAATTTTATTTGATTATCAGCATTTTTGTACCTGTAAATAGTTGACAAAAATATATTTTAAATAAAAAATTTTGGGGGCAGCGCTTAACCCCCCTATAGAGAGAGAGCCATTGCAATCCCTCAAAATGTCAATCCTAAGGGGGGTGGAATTCTCGAACTGTCAACTGGACTCCAACCAACACAAGAGTCTGCAAGAAGAGGAAAAGGGAAATACGATTTTTTTTTTTAGTACATAGCAGCCTTAATGTATCTGTCATTTCTGTTATAATACGCGAGTAGTCCTTGAAACGGACAGTATGGAGTTCAGATTAGTTTTCAGAGATAATTTATAGTATGGAAAATTTTGTCACTGAACTGAAATGTACAGCATGAAAAGTGTGTGAACCTTGCTGGAAGAATTCATGACGTATCGCTAGCTCATCTGATGTCTCGAATCTTCAATCCCTATGTTAAGCTGTGGGTAATTTTCCTTTAAGTTTTTCTTAATCACAGGTTAGCATATGCGTGCCTTTGAGTTCTGTTTTCTACATTTTAAGTTTGACCTTTGAATGTAATTCATATGTTTTCCAATGGTTTTATGAATTTCATTAAACTGAGTTCTATAACCGTGGCTTGGCGCGAAACTGGACCAGTTAAATAGTATCGTTGAAGAATTTATCGGTCTATTGCCATGTAAGAAATGTCATGAAACTAGGCTCTTTAACTGAGACCTGACGCGAAACTTGTCAGGCAAAAAAAATATCGTTGAAGAAGAATTTATCATTTTATCGTCATGTGTAAGGAACTTCATTAAATTGGGTTATTTAACCGGGGTTTGACGGGAAACTAGTCAGGCCAAAAAATATCGTTAAAGAAGAATTTGTCGTTCTTTCGTCATGTGTAAGGAATTTCATTAAACTAGTCTCTTTAACCGAGGTTTGACGTTAAAGTAGTCAGTCCAAAAAGTATCGTTGTAAAAGTATTTATCTTTCTATTGTCATGTGTAAGGAATTTCATTAAACTAGTCTCTTTAACCGAGGTTTGGCGCGAAAGTAGTCAGTCCAAAAAGTATCGTTGTAAAAGTATTTATCTTTCTATTGTCATGTGTAAGGAATTTCATTAAACTAGTTTCTTTAACCGAGGTTTGGCGCGAAACTAATCAAGCCAAAAAATATCGTTGAAGAAGAATATATCTCGTTCTTACGTCATGTGTAAAGAATTTAATTTTCTTTAACCGAGGTTTGACGCGAAATTAAAAAAGGACAAAATACATCGCTTAAGAAACATTTATCATTTTGTTGAATATAGTTCAATCTAAGCTACTATGTTATGTAAGCACAAATCACCCAATGTAAAGATCAGATTAACTGCAAACTTAAACTACAAAGAATCGAACGTCACCCACTGTTTATCTGCGAAGGTTTTATGCAAGATCACGTGGTTCACCCAAAGGTTCCCCGTTGACTTCCCAAATGAATTTCATGAAATTGGGATTCTTTAACTGAGACTTCACACGAGGTGATGAAGGACAAAAAATATCGTTAAAGAAGATTTATTATTCGGTCAGGAGAATGTATTATTCGGTTGGATGTATGTGAACGCAGATCATCTGTAAGAAAGTATCATCTTCGTTCGAAACTCGGGCCAACGTCTGACTATGGAAACTATCAAGAACTTCCTTAATGGTAGTTGAGCACCCAGCCTTTTTCTTTTATCCAGAATCAGTCAGACGATGAAATTATAGATCAGACTTAAGAGCCATCATGAAAGCTTTCTTTACCCTCAGTTGTACGGCCTAAGTACCCCATGTGATGTAAATTGATAACAATATCTGGGACTTATCTCCTCTCCCGTCTACATGGAGGGTGCTTTAGATTTGCAATTCGTGATAACATTGTCATCGATACTGGCCACTTCGGCACACACTTGGGACATTGTGTACGTGGATTAAACGCTTTGGGGCTTTTTGTTATCTTCCAAACAAAGCGCTTCTTCGGTAAGGTGACTTGAATTTCTGGGAATAGGAAGAGCTGCATTAGATTTTGTTCGTTTGGTTTTAATTTCTTGGGCCTTGCATGTTGTATTTTGTTATTTGCATATACAGGGTGATTCAAAATGAATATAGCGATTACAAACGGCTATAACTATTTAATTTAAAAGAATTTATCGATAAGAATCACACAGAATGTAAAAGGAAGCTCGAAATTTTGTTTACATACTTTATAAATGTTCTATGCGACTTCCCTTGGTCACACGGACAACATCTAAGCCGTAGTCCATTTCACGCCATACATTCTGAAGGATATGTGGAGTCACCAACGCAAGCGCATTAGAAATGCGCATTTTGAGTTCTGGAATTGTTTTTGGGAAAGGAAGCACATACACGAGGTCTTTCACATAACCCCATATCAAGAAATCGCAGGGTGTCAAATCCGGAGATCTGGGTGGCCAACAAGAGATCTCCAGTTCGACCGATCCAATGCTTTGGAAGATGTTGGTTTAAAAATGTGTGAACCTCCATACCCCAATGTGGGGGGGGGGGGGGTGTTCCATCTTGGTGAAAGATGCAATCCGTGAAATCCGTATCTAGCTGTGGCATACGTAAAAAGTCATGCAGATGAATTGAAATCGTCCGGAAATTGTCTGTGTGCAGTTGTACTTTCACATGTAACAGAATGTGGTGATGGTTTAAAATCGTAAGTCAATTGTGACTGTATTTTTCACATGTAACATATGATGGAGATGATTTGAAAACGTAAGGAAATTGGCTGTTGTAGTTTCGCATGTAGCAGATAGTGGGGATGATTTAAAATCGTAAATTAATTGTGGTTGTATCTTCACATATAACAAGTAATGGAGATGAATTGAAATCGTAAGGAAATTGTCTGTGTGCAGTTGTACTTTCACACGCAAAAATTAGTAGTAATGATTTAAAATCGTAATTTTATTACAATTATACCCGTCACGTGTAAGAACAAGGAGATGATATGAAATCGTAAGAAAGTATTTCGATTGTGCGTTTTATTTCTTCTTAGTCATTTTTAGTTTGATTTTTCGAAAAAAAATTAGCGATGTCTGCATTTTTCTTGTTCGCACTAGGCTCTACAAAAATATTTCTTTTAAACAGAAAAACAGGAGAGCTAGTCAGAAATCGACATTTACGTGAAACATAGTAACTCAAGATAATAACAAAAATAATAATACTGGTAATAATCAACAGTATTACATTGGGAGTGAAATCCCGGTTAACCGCACTAATTAATACACAATAATACACGGAAAACAGGAAAACACTATTATTAAAAAATAACACAAAACTAATTAATTAATTAATTAATTAAAAGGAAGCATCCAGGATTAAAAATTCTGTATATCGTGATTTAAGTAGGTCTCATTAAAATAATTTAAAAAATCATTATCAGTGTTTCTTCTGGCAAAAGTCAGTTATAGTTTTTTGTGCGCAAATCGTTGTTAACATTCTTCCGGACAATGTATTTCTGTCCTTGCTTTTTATCTTTTGTGATCCGTGGATAATCGGAATTTCAGTTAAATTTTGTTGGAAAAATGTTGTTTAAAGCCATAGAGTGATTACCCTATAAACAACATTAATAATTTTAGTTTATCGATACTGCGAGATGTGTAATTGATTCTTACAGCATTCTAATGTTCTAAAGACTCAAAATTAAAGGTTAATTAATTATTTTTAAAATGGCTGAATGCAATGAATTTATAAATAATGAAACACTCACCTTTCTATCGACTTTTTTTTCTATCAATTTGGAGAATACCTCCTTAAAAAGACATCTCTATCATTAAGTTAGATAGCTTCTCAATCACTGTATTTATCAATATTTTTCACGTATTTCTTTGGCGCATGCCTTTGGAGTTCCTTTGTCATGCTATTAGTTTTGAAGTGTTCAAAAGCTGTATTCTTCTAATTCCTCTAGCATTTTTTTCAAATGTTAAATTTTCTTTGCCAGAATTAAAAGCTCTCCTCCGTTCAAATTCCTTCAAATTAATTAACATTTTCAGCGATTAAAAATGATAGAATTTCGTTAATTAAATTTCTTTCTCGCAGTGTCCGCTTGACAAGTCGCTGGTTGGACCTTTTATTAAATTAATGCGCTTTCTGTTCAGTATTTTCACTCGGTCCTCCCAAGGAAATTTTTCCGGTTAAATCCAATCCGTATTCTTTTTCTCCTCGTCCAAGATGGTTATTTTTAAAAAATGATTAATTCATATTTTAGACTGTCATAGTTTTAAGTTTTTCCATATTTTTTTTTTTTTTGGCTTTGTGATGCGTTAAGACATGCGATTCTCCATACATTTCCCCTCAATTCATCTTTGTTGTGTTTCGATTAATTAGAGTTCGGAGTTGGAATCAATTTCTTTTCTTTTTCTTTTTTTTTTTTTACTTTTCCCCATTCCATTGGAGTTATAGACGAAACAGGCCGAGATGTAAAATCAATTAATTCGACTGGATATGTGATTTCTTCTGAAGTTTTACTTAATTGGTGAAATACTTTGGATTTAAAAGTATACTTTTATAAGTTTTTTCCACCTGTATTGTGTAAACTGACATTGGCATCAGTAAGGTGTTTGAAAATTTGCTTATATTTGAGTGAAGTCAGGCGGTAATACATATGGGTTCGACTGGAGTTAGACGAACAAGGCTGAGTTGTAAAATTAAGTAATTCGTCTGAATATGCGATTTCACTGAAGTTTTACTTAATTGGTGATATAGTTTGGTTTTAAAAGTATACTTTTATCTCCTTCTATCATTTTTTTCACCTGTATTGTAAACTGAGATTGGCATCAGTTTTAAATCAAAAAGGGCGTTTGAAAATTTGCTGACATTTGAGTGAAAACAGGATGTAATACACATGGAATCAGTTTTATAACAAAAGAACATGGAAAGTTGTTGCCAATGCGTTATAATTATTCTCCGATAAAAAGAGAACTGATTGGTGTTTTACGCCAGTGCATCTCAGATTAAAATTGTGTATCATTTTATTTATTACGGTAGTTTATGTAAAATCAGTTTTTAATTTTAAAAAGTAAAAAAGTAGATATCAATATTTAGTTATTATTTCCCAGTAAAAATGGATACTGACTGGTGTTTTACGCCAATTCATTTGAGATTAAAAATAAGGTATCCTTTTGTTTATTACTATAATATATATTGAATCAGTTTTTAATAACAAAAGATGGTAAGAAAGTTTCTCTCAATCCTTTATTATAACTTCCCTAGTAATGAAGAATACCAGTGTTTTTCTTCTTTTCATTTCAGATTAAAAGTAATTTAATCATGTTATTTTTTTTGCCTTGAAGGAGCTCTATAAAGTTTTCACGCGTATTCGGCCGTATCAGATTAGAAATTTTACTTTAGTTGAACCAGTTTTATAAAATGATTCGTTTCTAATATGATTTGAAATGTTATGAATTTTCTAACGCTTTTTAACTTTTTGTGTTGGAAAACGGTTGTTTTTCCCTTTATACGTAATTAACGGATTTTGTTGCGGCGATGGTTTTGATTGTTTGAAATTATTTAAATTGTTTGGTCTTTGAAGAATTAGAATGATGGTTCTATTTTATATCATTTTGATAGAGTTGTGGTTATTCGACAATTTATGTAACGTATATACTTATTGTATAAACATTGCAAGCTGTCAATGTGTAAATTGTATTGCTTGTAATTTATATAAATTGCATTCAACGTGATAAATGTACAATGCTTATGCTTAAATTTTATGTTAGGTATTTGCGTAATACATAAATATGCATAATGTATTCATAAGCACTCTCATAAAGAAACAAAAGTAAAATAAGTAATTCTAATAAATATATTTCTTGTTGCCATTTATACTGCTTAAATCACAAGAAAAAAAATCGTCTGAGGGGGGGAAAAAATCCGAATTAAAATGTAGACGATAGTTTTTGCTAATACTGTTCTAACTTCAAGAAACGGCAAATTTCATAATAATGTGTTCTCATTTTATAATGTGGATATGCCAGTATATCCACAGTGTTCGATCTATTTTCTACTCGTTTGTGTGTCTATATATAAAGAAGATTTAATTTATCGGGGATAAATTAAGGTCAAATTTTCCTCCCTTGCATGCCTTAAGAAAAAGAAAAGTTTTTAACATGCGCTAGTGTTCCATGAATTTCAGATTGTAATTTTAATATTCTTTCGTTTTAGAGCACCACGTGACATTCTTTTTAAACCTTCGAATAATTAGTTTTTCCAGGCATAAAAGGAATTCACGATCTTGCCGCCAAAATGACATTTTTATTGGCAACAATGTGCCTTTCGTCATTTTCTATTAATCACGGTTTCTTTCGCTAGGCAACGGGCCGCCGAAAAATGTGTCCGACAAAAGAAAGACTTTATTACTTTTAACGACATCTTTTTGCCCATATTACTTTTAATTCCGTCGTCTTATTTTGTGAAATCACTGATCACAGATTTCATTTTGCATGTCGGACACAATCTTCTATCAAATATTTTTTTTTATATTCTAATTTGTTTCCTGGAAGGAAAAAAAAAAATTCTTGTTCTATTCTTTTTTGTTCTTTTCCGAGTGGTTTCTGTAATATTTTATTATCCGCGAAAAAACAAACAAAAAACTGGGGATTATTTTAATTTTTACTAGTAAAAACGTGATTTTTTTTAAACCTTTGGAAACCTAAATGCGGTTTTTGTGCATTTGCTTGTGTATGGAGACCGCTCGCTAGCTGTTAGATGTCGTTATCTATAGATCAAGAAGAATTGCAGCTAATTTCAATATTTTACCGTGACAAAAGACTTTTATTGCGATATAGAGTTTCGATCAATTTGTTTTTCATTGACATTAATTCAAGAATTCTATTGAACTGTCGCTAAATATTTCTAAATGTAACCTCGCTGTTTCCATTAATGCTTTTGATGATGCCATTCTATGTTAATTTGATATTAAATAAATACATCACTTAACTTCCCATTTTCCGCGTTCTTCAAGACTGCTGTGTTCCAACTCTATTGGAATCGTTCACCGCAATGTAAACTTAAGGAGAAAATCTGTCCAAGGATTTCCGACTTAAATTGAAAGATTTTTTTTCAATTCCTACTATTAGTTCACACTCTCCCTATATATATCTTGTTCAAATTTTCAATCGTTAATAAAATACGTTTTATTCATCCACTCAAGTTCAAATACATTTTTTTAAACTTGTAGTGGATGACACTTGATGTTAATACAGTTTTTTCAAATATTAATTCACTAATTAAATTTAATTAATCGATTTTAGTTTTAGACCTAGAGCGTCTCTTGCTCTTGAATAGTAATTTCCCTGTTGTTACTCTGTAAACGGTAGCACTGCGGTAGCGCGGGCTCCTCCAGTCCTGTAGGTTGCGGGATTGAATCCCCAACCTGACGAACTTTATCTCTCTCTTTCCCTCCCTCCTAATCTCGCACAGTAGGCAAGGTTCTGGCAGGCAATCCTTTTTTTTCAATTCCTACTATTAGTTCACACTCAAATTTTTCTTTGTTGACCTAAGTAAGAATTGACTTAAATTTTTTTTTTATATATATTACTTGTTTCAAATTGTACTCTAAAGTATTAGAGTAATAGAGAAAGAAATTTTACTCCTTTAGGCATTTTTTAATGGCAATAATAATTTAAATTTTAAATTAATCGGGGGGGGGGGGGATGTATGGTATAGTGTGTTTTAAACGCTCATTTATTCCTTTGGTGGACGAAATTTTTAAACGAATCTCGTTGCAAGGTTCAGAAAAGTTCGGGCTACCTGAAAATAAATTAGTTTTGAAGACGCATTCACTGTTAACAATCAGATTTGCAAATAAAAAAGGGTTTGTTTTCTATTTTAATGTAAAATAAATTTTTCATACATTAGCCTCTATTTTTATTTCAAGATCCTAGGTGCTACTTTAGCCCACTACCTATTTGAATTGTATATCTCATGTAAAATGTATGTTGGGTCCAAGTAACCCCAATCAGGGGGTTACTTGAACCCAAATTTCAATAATATATTAAATATATATATAGTTAAAATTTTGATTTGGAAAAAGACCTAAAATCCTGGGGAATCTTCAAATAAGTTGTTCAAATCAGGTTATCAGCACAAATATGTTTCTAAGGCTATCGTTGGGTAAGAAATGTACGAAAATCTTCACGTTTTGGTTCCAAATAACCCCAATCTACGGTATATTTTTTATCAAATTTTTTTTTGTCATTGAGTGGTGTTAATCCTTATTTTTGAGGAAATTTATGATGAATGTAAAAAGTTAGGAGTCCATCAAGTGCTTTGACACTAAAATTTCAAAAAGTGGATTAACCGATTTGGCTTGTGAATGGATCAGTTACAGGAGCCAAATGTACATTTAACCTTTTCCTTACGGGCTGGGATAGCATGTATCCCAAGAATACGTCCCAAGAAAAAATAAATATAAATAATTATACATACATATATATATATATATATATATATATATATATATATATATATATATATATATATATATATATATATATATATATGTGTGTGTATATATATATGTGTATATATATATATGTATATACATATGTATATATATATATGTGTATATATATATATATATATATATGTATATACATATGTATATATATATATGTATATATATATATACATATATATATATATATATATATATATATATATATATATATATATATATATATATATATATATATATATATATACACATATATATATATATGCATATATATGCATATATATAATATATATGTATATATATGCATATATATATATATTTATTTATTTTTTCTTGGGCCCGTATTCTTGAGATACATGCTATCCCACCCCGTAAGGAAAAGGTTAATATTAACAGAAGTTTCAGACAAAAACTAGATGTCTTCACCTTTATTTAAAAAAAAAATCAGCTATTCCCGGGGCGAAATCTTGGCTCGTTTGTAAACCATAACTTCACAGCCCAACGAAGGGAGCTCATCCAAGTACACAGACCTGGCTCCGGAACCTTTCTATATTCATTTCCTTCCGAATAGTTCAAAGCTCCAGAGTGCCTCAGTTCGTCGACTCGCCCGGGTTCAAGGTCTCACCTGGTGATAGGACGGTTCAGAGGAAGATCGAACTCTCCGGGGGAAATATGGTGTGTGCAGAGCGGGGATAAATACCGAGATCCCTCTGGTGAAAGGGTTGAGAGAGAAAATTCCCACACGTTTGGGGAAAGTTCTAGAAATGACCTCGGATTTCGGTTTTTTCGGATGTGAAGGGCGCTATATCCTGACGTAAGGTGCTGTCTCGAATATGTCGGGCTGCTGTCGCCTGAGTAGTTTAACTAGATCTGTTTTATGGGAATGTTCATACATTATTAAAGATATATAAAGAAGACATTATCCAAAAAATATTAAAATACAGTAGAATAAATGTTCTTCAAACTGTACTATTTTAACTGTACTATATTCTTTAGTATGTCCTATTACTTTTAATTTGAATATTTTCTTCTACATTATTTTGTCTATAAAAATATCCCTTACGATTTTTTTATAAATATATATATATATATATATATATATATATATATATATATATATATATATATATATATATATATATATATATATTTATTTATTTTTACATCAGTTGTATACATTGATCGTTGTATTTATTATAAATATATATATTTATTTATTTTTTACATTAATTGCATTATTTAATATTAAAATACAGTAAAATAAATGTTCTTCAAACTGTACTATTTTAACTGTACTATATTCTTTAGTATGCCCTATTACTTTTAATTTGAATATTTTCTTCTACATTATTTTGTCTATAAAAATATCCCTTACGATTTTTTTATAAATATATATATATTACATCAGTTGTATACATTGATCGTTGTATTTATTATAAATATATATATTCAATTTTTTTTACATTAATTGCATACATTTACCATTAGTATTTAATTTGAATGTACTCCGTAGCGAAGTGCGGGTTTTCAGCTAGTTAATGATATACCGAAAACAAAGGATTAAGTTAAGCTTGTGATGCAAACAAATTGCTCTGTAAAACAATCTCTCATTTCATATTTCTAGTTTGGGTTGGGAGTTACTATATATCAGTAATGTTTAGTTTCTATTTAATGATTCCGGGGGGTAGTATAAACGAAATTGCTTCTGTAATAGGAGACTTTATTTTAACTTTATTAGATTTAATTTGAATATTTTCTTATACATTATTTTGTCTATAAAAATACCGATTACGATTCTTTTATAAATATATTTTTCTAGGTTTTTTGGGGGGCATTAATTGCATACATTGACCGTTATATTTAATTTGAATGTACTCCGTAGCGAAGCACGGGTATTCAGCTAGTCTCCGTATACAGTAAAGTCCCGATAATCCGAACTTCGGTAATCCGAAATCAAAAGTCAAAAAGAACAAAGGTTACAATAAAACCACACTGATACTAAGTAACATAAAGTACGTTTCTGAAAATCACAAGAAAATTGAAAGTTAGACAATGTACTGAACTAATTATTACTGAACTACATTAGTTTGAAAAAATCTGTTAAATTATTTTGTCGAAGAGAAGAATACATCTCCCTCGAAACCAAATTACGCCAACGCGTCAGAAAAATGGTGCCCGCTCTGGTCGCGGCGGAGTGTTGCTCTACGTAGCAAACCACACTACATCCAATGCAGCCGCGGCGTCTGAGTGGGATACCCTCCACTCGCTGTCACCGCCTGCTTCACCTTCACTCTCGTCTGACACACTGACAGGTTCTTTCAAAACCATTTCAACAATCTACTGATCGTCTAAAATCTTACACTCTACTGAACGAACAACTTACACTCTACTGTACTGTACCAGGCAGCGTTCCACTCTCTTATCACCCATTTCGTCCGGAGATTTGGTTATGTTTAGACAGACCTTATAAAATACACTGTGTAATCACACGTAATATTTATGTAATCGCGTTTTATTATGCAATTTAAGTATATTTTAAGAATGATTTCGCTTAACCTTTTCCTTACGGGTTGGGATAGCATGTATCCCAAGAATACGGGACCAAGAATATATATATATATATATATATATATATATATATATATATATATATATATATATATATATATATATATATATATATATATATATATATATATATATAAAGTATATATATATATGTGTGTGTGTGTGTTTGTTTGTTTGTTTCTGTGTGTGTGTGTGTGTATGTGTGTGTGTATGTGTGTGTTTGTTTCTGTGTGTGTGTATGTGTGTGTGTGTGTGTGTATGTCTAACCCCCTTAATGGCCGTTCTTGCAAAGGGGGGTATGAAATTTCCTGTTCTAAAGAGAGAATCGGAAAAATGGGGACCCGTAAGCTAAAGGTTAATCCGAAAAGGGTCTGGTCCCAATCAATTCGGATTATCGGGGCTGCACTGTAATAACTTGCACATTTCTTACAAATACGACCTAATGTCGTTCAAAAACCAAGCAATCGCGAGTCATCTTAATGGTTAAGCCAACGCCCTCTCCTACATCCTCCTCTTCCTACCCGGAGAGAAAATGCCTCCACGGAAACTATTAAAATTTCCAAAAACTTTTTCCTCCAGTCTTAATGAGAAAGCATCCTCGTTAGTGTTTCCCAACAACATATTTCCTGGCCCGGATAAGCAGAAAGGAGCCGATGCGCGAGTATACGAGATCTGGTGGAGAGAAGAGAGAAAATGCGTTGAAGGCACCAGAATCACGGCAACTGATGAAGCCATCAACACACAGAATCAATTAGGACGGCTATTAATTCAGATCCAGACCCCAAAAGTGAATGCAGATCTAGCACATACGTAATGAACGGCTGACTAGTACAGTAATGATGGACGCATATTTGCATACAGCGAAAAGAGAAATCATTTTTTTTTTCTTTTCCTATTTAGGGAGGATTCAAATGCACATCTTTGAAGCAATGAATTTCTCAGGAGGAGAGTTTACCCATTAAAGAATTTATGTTTTTTTTTTCGGGATACCTTCCGATAAATAATGATTAAAACGGAGAGAGTGATTAAAGAATTTTGGCACGTGAAGTCTCGAAAAGTGTTTAATCAGCCTCAACCGATACATTAAAAAATCCCCCGGAAAATGCTTAGGGAACTTAACTGCTACATAACTTGATGTTCAGCGATGTCACTAAATGCTACATTCTGATTTCAACGGGTGAAATGGAAACCAAAGATTGGAAAAGCAAATGTGTTTCTTTTATGTGTTTATTGCAACTGTTTTTTTACAATATTAGACAGTATCACCACTAACGACAACGGTAAGGGCCTGTTCACATAGGAGTCCGTTGCGTTGCGTTAAGGAAAAGATGACGTTGAGACTAAAATAAACCAATCATATGCCTCCAAACGATTAGCAATGAAATTTTTAACGCCTATGATTGGTTTATTTTCGTCTCAACGTCATCTTTTCCTTAACGCAACGCAACGCAACGCAACGGACTCCTATGTGAACAGGCCCTAAGAAGGGAATAGATCAGGCGTGTCCTACTAGGCAGTTAGCAATGCGGCTCCTCAAGATCGTATACTTTATAACGACTACTTCGTTTACTTTATAACGATTTCCTTTTTGTGAAAATCATGCGACCCAATGAAAATATGTCGGTTACAGCAAATTTAGGATAATTTTAACAGGGGAATACAAAAACGAAATAAGCAAATTTTAAGAAACTATTTTTAAAAATCAGAGGGCGCAGGTGGCCCAGCTCGCAAAGGCATCGAGCCAGTAACCTGCACGTCGCGGGTTCGATGCCCGTCGCCGACAAATCCACCAGTGATTTGAACGTCCCTGGTTCGATGCCGGTCGACAAATCTGTTGGGACGAACTGGCTTTGTTAAAAGGATGTAATAAAGGTCTATGTGTGTTCGTTGTTGTTGTCTTTCTTTAAGTGTTTTGTAAGAAGTGGTTGAACCCACAGTGAAAAGCTTTCATGTCGTTTAGTTTTCATGCAGTTCATGTGAATAAATCTTATTTATCAAGAACAGTCTCATTCTTCGAACATTCCACTGGACTCTGCTGAATACTTGGAGGAATTCGCAGACAAAACTGACTACAAAATCCTCTGCCGTGGCTGGAATCTGTCCTGGCTCCTCCAAGTTCTCAAATTTGCCTCTGGAGGTGCGGGGTCAAGTGTTTCCGGTCTAGTCACTTGACTCGGTTCAGAATTACGGGACCGATTCATAGGGGGCGAGGCTGGTCCACCTATATGGTGTCCCCATAATAAATAGGCCTAAATTAACCGCGATGATAACAGGCGAATGTCTAAGGATAAGGCCTCCGCATTGGTAATATATATATTTTTTTCTACCCGCACGCGTCTTGAAATATAAAACTAGTGGCTTTTTCACGCCACGAAAATGATTAATCCCTAAGCCCCCTTTAAATTATTCTTTCCCAAATTAATTTCTGACATATATATATATATATATATATATATATATATATATATATATATATATATATATATATCGCACCTCTGCTAGAAGAGTGTTAGATTTAAAAATAGCCATATTCTCAGGAAGAGCTAAAGAAGAAATGAAATAGCTCTTCCTGAAAATGTATCTATTTTGAGATGTATCACTCTTCTAGCAGAGGTGCGATATATATATATATATATATATATATATATATATATATATATATATATATATAGTGATGAGCGGTTTTCCTACGGGAAAAACTAAAAAGTATACAATTACGTCAAAAGTTATTTCTCTCTTGACTACGTAACATTATACATTTGATTATTTTATTCTCTATCTGTATGTCAAAGTGTATATATACTGAATCTACTGAAACCGAAATACGCCGAAAAAGAAATGACATTTTTCCAAGTCGACGAACTGCGACCGAATCACCGCTCAGAACATCAACTACAGGGGGGGGGGGGGGTAATAAAAATCTTAGAATAATCTTCCCGTGTCAAACATTCTGTCGGCTTCAGTTTTCTTTCTTAAACAAAATCATACATTAGGCAATTCGATCGAATTACAGACGGCGTTTGCTCTCCGGTCTACACAACTGCAAAAAGAGCAGGCGCTCTAACACACCCCAAAATACAAGACCAAAAAACCTCAAATGCGTGATTACGCCAAAAACTGTTAACTTCAAACGCATTCCTGAAAAGACACCAGTTCGTGACAGGAGATGAACGAATGAATAAAAAAAAAATGTCCAGATATCTTTTTCGGAACTGCGGTATAACTGGTTTCTTTAGCCGCTGAGACTATCTCCACGCTTATTTATCGCGACAGGCCTTCTCGACTGATGAACGTCCCCGACTGTGAACATCGTTGCTGAAATACGGCCATTCCTAGGCTTATGCCCCTCTCCAGACAAAGCTGTTCTTTAATAGGAAGGGACATTCCTGCGTGGGATGCAACCCGCAGGCTCGCAAATGCATTCGTAGATCAAGGAGGGAGGGATAATTAAATATACTTTTCTAGGCAAGAAAAGAAAAATATATATACACATATATTATATATACATACACGTTATATATATATACATATGTGTGTATGTGGTGCCCAGTATAAAGGGCTTCAGTCAAAAACAGTGATTTAAATATATCAAGTTATTGGCTTTTATACCAATCGCCGAACAATAATTTCGACTTGAGTCTTTTGTACAAAGAAATGTACTTGTATACAAAATTGATAGACTTTAGCCTTTTATACAAGTCAAAAGATTTTTGCTTTTTATTAATACTAACAAATATCGAAAAAATCCCTTTTTTTTACCTTTTTTTATAGAGTTATAAATGAATAAATTATAATTTGTTTATACGTTTTCATGTAAAGCCACTGAAGTTCATTATTCCTTCCCGTCATTATTTTAAGGTAATTTAGTTTTTAAATGGGTTAAACAAAATCATGTTATCTAGTGCTATAGAAGTACAGTGTTGTACAAAGGTTTTCGAAATTTTTTTATCGTGTTAGAGCGAAACCGTGTTGTTAGATGCCGTGCTGTAGGAGGGCTACCTGTATTATCTTCTACGTCTTCCTGTTTGACTAATGCTTGAGGGCACTCGAAAAATAAGTTCTTCCAACGATTGAAGAGAGTTCAAAGTATGAGAAAACGTAACCAAGGTGTGACAAAATTTGTGGCCGCGAGATGCTATCATACATTAAGTTATTTGATTATATAAAAAAAAGACATCGGAAGAAAGCTTTATAATAAATAATTTTATCCTTTGGAGAAATATGTTAATTTATTTTTATACGCATCTACGAGTAAAATTAATAAAATAATCGTCACCGTGTAACACACTTCCTTTAAACCAGGGGTTCTCAACCTTTCAGGCTCTGTGCCCCACTTTGAACACTGATGTGAAAACACCTCCCCCCCACCACCAACATATGTAGTACACAATACAAGTAGTACAATCGGAATTTGAAACTGAAGCTGGTTATTAAATGAAAATATAGACTAGATAATTTCATACACAAAATTTAATATTACTACACATATCTTAATTTGAAAGATATTATTATCTATATATATAAAACAGTTCCGTAACTGACTCATTCATTCATTCATTCACTGACTGACTGACATACAACGCACAGACCAAACCGCTAGACCTAAAGGGCTGAAATTTTGCATGGCGATTCTTCTAATAGTGTAGGGGTGCACTAAGAAAGATTTTTCAAAAATTCTTCTTAGATTTTTTTAAAATTAAATTTTTAAGCTGTTTTTTTAACTTTTTTTACGTTTGTATTTAAAATAATACATTGAGGGTTATAAAAATATTTTTTCTCTTTCTGATGCAGCAGACGATTGGATATTATTAAAAAAAAATGCATATCCCTTACGATTTTTTTATAAATATATATATAGAGAGAGATATATATTTTACATCAATTGTATATATTGATCATCGCATTTATTATAAATATATATATATAGATATATATTGGCATAAATTGCATACGTTGACCGTTGTATTTAATTTGAATGAACTCCGTAGCGAAGCGCGGGTTTTCAGCTAGTTAGAACATATGAAATCAAAGAATTAAACACACATCAAATATATTTGAGGTAATCAAAGATCTAGGTGAGGTTGTTTTACTTTTAAATTAGAGTTAGTTTTACTTTTTATTTTAATTATTTAACCCAGGCCTCCCTTGAAATTCTTCTACGCCCCCCCCCCCCCTCCAGGTTTAGAACCGCTGCATTAAACAATATTTTTGACGACGTTAAAAAAGGACGTTAAAATAAAGTCTCCTATTACAGAAACAACTTCGTTTCTACTACCCTCCGGATCATTAAATAGAAACTAAACATTACTGATATATAGTAACTCCCAACCCAAACTAGAAATATGAAATGAGAGATTGTTTTACAGAGCAATTTGTTTGCATCACAAGCTTAACTTAATCCTTTGTTTTCGGTATATCTTTAACTAGCTGAAAACCCGCACTTCGCTACGGAGTACATTCAAATTAAATACTAATGGTAAATGAATGCAATTAATGTAAAAAAAATAAATATATATATTTATAATAAATACAACGATCAATGTATACAACTGATGTAAAAAAAAAACAAAAAAATATATTCATAAAAAAATCGTAAGGGATATTTTTATAGACAAAATAATCTAGAAGAAAATATTCAAATTAAAAGTAATAGGATATACTAAAGAATATAGTACAGTTAATATAGTACAGTTTGAAGAACATTTATTTTACTGTATTTTAATATTTTTTTGGATAATGTCCAATCGTCTGCTGCATTAGAAAGAAAAAAAATTTTTTGTCAATTTATTTCGTTGTTATGCACGTGACGTAAAATTAATTTAAAGTATCACAAAAAGAAAAGAAACCACGTGATCAGCGTTTAATACATTAAATTCTTAAAATTAATCATTAAAAATTCACCGAAAATAAGAAAATGGAGGTAAAGATTCGATAAAGATTTCATTTTAAAAGAATTTTTGTGATCTCTCTCTTGATATAAATTTTATAACCCCCCAATTATTATTTTAAATACAAACTTTAAAAAATGTTACAAAAATAGCTTCAAAATTTAATTTTAAAAAATCTAACAAGAATTTTACAAAATTCTTTCTTAGTGCACCCTTACACTATAAGAAGAATCGCCATGCAAAATTTCAACCCTTTAGGTCCAGCGGTTTGGTCTGTGCATTATCTGTCAGCCAGTCAGTTACGGAACTGTTTTATATATGTAGATTGGGTCTGTGGTTGAGTCAGGTGAATGGATTTGAAACCAAAATCTCTGGCAGTTCGAGAATTGGAGGTAAAAGCAAGAACCGGAGATTTCATCAGTGCGCTTTAACTCTTTCGGGGGCACCAACCTCCACCGTTTGCATGATGCAGATTTTTCCCCCGAATTTTTTTAACCTAAACAATCCTGAAAAATTTTCGAATTGAGGGTTGAAAAATGTTTTACTTCTTTCAACTGATAACAGATGGCAGTACTAAGCAATTTTCTGCTCATTTAACTGGAATACATTGAATGCAAGAGAAAAAAAGACTAGATTTAGGCGTTTGCACTGTGCAAACGGTGCCACTCAAAGGGTTAAAAAGGTTTGGAATGTGGTTGGCAGTTTGTGAATCAGTTCTGTGTAAAAACAGACATCGAAGGCTCCACATCAAGGCATGTTGTAAAAGTTCGGGTTAGAGAGTTGTATAAATCTAAAAGCAGTCAATGGAGATTCCATATAAAGGCCCGTTGAATAGACGCCGTTGAGAAAGGAAGAAGAGAGAGGTTTTAGATTTCAAAAAGTTGGTCTGTTGCTAGAGAACTTGGTATGTAATAAAAGCAGTTACCTAAGATTCCACATCAAATCCTGTTGAAAAGATTTTCAGAAAGAATAAGTAACAAGTAATATATATAAAAAAAAAATTTAAAGTCAATTCCTACTTCGGTCAACAAAGAAAAATTTGAGTGTGAACTAATAGTAGGAATTGAAAAAAAGGATCGCCTGCCAGAACCTTGCCTACTGTGCGAGATTAGGAGGGGGGGGAACAGAGAGAAAAAGTTTGTCAGGTTAGGGATTCGATCCCGCAATCTACAGGACGGGAGGAGCCCGCGCTACCGCAGTACTACCGTTTACAGAGTAAGAAGAGGGAAATTAATAATCAAGAGCAAGAGACGCTCTAGGTCTAAAACTAAAATCTATTAATTCAATTTAATTAATGAATTAATATTTGAAAAAACTGTATTAACATCAAGTGTCATCCACTACAAGTTTAAAAAATGTATTTGAACTTGAGTGGATGAATAAAAAGTACTTTTATTAACGATTGAAAATTTGAACAAGATATATATAGAGAGAGTGTGAACTAATAGTAGGAATTGAAAAAAGGTTTAGATTTGGAAAGATATTTTTAAAACTGGTATGTCAATTAGTCTTACTTGGTATGTATCTCCATAGCGTAATTTTCGCTCTGAGTCCAACTTAGCAAAGCAAAAAATGTCAAGCTTTAAAGTCTCGGTATGTTTACGGCTTCCTATGGTGATTTCACCTCTCGCAAATCAATTAAATGGTTATAAATTTGAACATGAAGAATTAATCATATGTATTTCAACCTATGACAAATAATTCTAATTTAAAAGTATAAGATGCAGGGTTTTATAAGCTGTTAGTTGGATATGAAAGAGAATTTCCGGAATTACGTAGTTCTATAATTACTATGACCTCAACTGAAACCTTAACTGTCACCGTAACTTTCAATAGTTTTCATTTTCCAATGAAAATTGCTTCGATTCCCAACGCGCCTGATTTCCTGAGAGGGAATTTGCATGTAATTTCTTGGAATTCCCTTGTATCTTAGTTTCATTTCTCCAGCTTAAACTAGGAAATGACAATATTTGGTTGCCACTCGGAACTTTAAATTATTTGGCAGTTTTCTGCGTCACGGGCCGTAAAATTAGAAAATGAACGCACATGTTTATTTTTAGGAGCTTGCTTTTGGCATAAAATAGCACTAAATATGTGTTTCTACGATGGTTACATTGCCCCAGATGCAACGCTGTGCTATCTGTCTATTCATACCCTCCGTGCATGTGTACTTTCAGTCTATGTCGGAATGGAATCAATCACTAACATGGTTTGCCGTCTTTTAAAAGATATTATCTATGACCAGGGTCTTTCTATGACCAGGGCTGCTTGCGAGAAAAATGTAATAAACCCAGATTGCATCTGAAAGAGACCAGATTGTAATTTTAAAAACCCAGGTTTTTAATATATATATATATTAAAAAGCTGGGTTTTTAAAACTGGGTTAAATGTGTGTATTAAAGCTGGGTTATATATATATATATATATATATATATATATATATATATTAATTAAAAATGATTAAAAAATGCAAATAAGATAATACATACCCCATTTTTTAAAATTACTTGAAGTTAAATTAAAATAGTTTAATTTAATTGTCGTTAAGTTTAATCCCTTTCATCATTCACTTCCAAATTAATTTTCTGAAGATCTTTTTTTGTTAATTATTTGTTACTTATCGTTTATAACATGCTCCTGCTATTACGTTTTTTACCCGTTCGGTTTTTGGTATCTAAGTACGGCAATTTTGACGATATCTTTCTTATTTATTACCATGTTTTTATTAACTTGCTTTCTTCTTTGTCTCTGTGTGCGTTTGTCCCTTACAAATCTTGCAATCGATTTTTAACTAACTTCCCGACTAGCTAGACATTTGAAACTTTTAGAATAGCTCAGAACACGGTGACAATGCATTATTTTAATACTTTTAGCCATCTTTAAGCAGAATTGAATATCCATTTTCAGTTAATTTTGTTTTGTAGACTGGTGCAACCATCTATCGGCCGGGACGGGAACGAAAAGTTAAACGCAAGTTAACTTTCAATTAACTTCATTTTCTTTCAAGTTGATGGGATAATTCATAAAAAAATTTTTTAAAAAGTATTTATTAATAGATAGAATTGTCAAGTTTATATGATTCAACAGAAAATTTAAAAACATGGTGTATAAAAAGTTCTTTTTATCTTTGTATTTATTTTGCCATCATCCGATCGTTTCCAGTTTCAATTTCAAGAGAATATATTTGTTTTGTTGTGATTCTATTAAATTACGAAAAAAAATCTCTACGCACTCAGAAAAGTGAGGTAAAATCGTCAAATGGGTTATGAAGTGGGATAAGATTTCACATTTGGGATTATTGTATCCATCTTTGATATGACGTAACAAATACTAATCGGGATTTTTAATATAGGGTAAACATTCTCATATTACTTTTCCTAAAGCAAAAATTCCTCTTTAAAAAAATGGATTTTTCGTCTTTCAAAGTGATTAAAAGATTTACAAATAATTTTTTTTGTAAATCCTCAGAATAATTTGTATGAAAATTATTAATCTATACGCAAAAGCAAAATAATTTTACAAATGCAGCTGTTGATTTAAAAGGATATATTAAAAAGTTCCTTCAAGGTATATCTCTGACGGTTTGTAGCGCCTTTCTTTGATTTATTTTCATTAAGTTGCCATCGGGATTTTTAATATAGGGTAAAAATTCTCAAATTACTTTTCCTAAAGCGAAAGTTACTCTGAAAGAAAAATTGATTTTTTTTTCTTTTGCCTTTCAAAACGATTAAAAGATTTTTGAATAAAATTTTTGTAAATCCGCAACATAATGGAAAACTAACCTATAAAAACTAATATATTGAAAACTAATCTATGCGCAAAATCGAAATAATTTTGAAATGCAACTATAGATTTTGGCAGATAATCTTTAAAACTATACTTGATTGAATTTCGAATTTTTATTTAAAGCAAAACTTTTAGCTGATTGAAGAATTTTTTGCATGCATAATAAACTTTACAAAAAGACGCTTATGAGGAAAAAAAATCATTGCTAAGTGTTTAAATAAGGAAAATAAAATTTTGTGTCGTGGAACTGCTCAAATGAAATTAATCACTGATTGTTTCTTTGACTTTCCCTGAACCTAATTTTGTGTAATAGGATTTACTTATAATCAGTAGAGAGCGAACCGCTCTTTCTGTTGGTTTACACATCGTCCGTTGCAAAGGAGAAGCATGACGAATAGATAACTTCGTCGTCGAGTAAATTAAGTTTTTGATATATTCTCAGGAATGCATCCCAAGACTGAGTATTGCTTAGACTCTCATTCTACCTAATTTTCTGAAAGAGGATTGGCTTTAAATCACTTGAAAATGAACCTTCTATATTTTAGTATTCTTTCGAGACGAGAAATATAATAGTTATTTTCTAGGAAGTGTTCGAAGGGTTACCAGAAATTTTTTGTTGCACCTCAAGGCTGATTATTACTTCGATTATTTTCTGCCCAGTTTCCTCGGGGTGAATTGACTTTTAATCAGTAGAGAGTTACGTCCTCTGCGTTTTTAATTTCCGTTTCTTCAGTTAAAAGAATAAACTAGTAATTATCAACCTGAATAACAATGTATGGCAGTGAAGTCTAATATTCCCACGAATGTGTGGCTAGAAACTTTTAGATTGGTTATTATAAATTTGTGGCACTGGGTTGAAAATAGTTCTTCCAATTAAATTTGCAATACAGAGAATAGCCATTCTTCTGAACGCTGTTTGTTGAAGTAGTTGAAAATCAATCTTTTTAATTCTTCCAACCAAATTTGCAATGCAACATTCAGCCATTTCTGTGAAAACCGTTTGTAGTGAGTTGAAAATTAACCTCTTTTGATTCCTCCAACCAAATTTGCAATACAACAAGTAACCATTTCTCGGAGCACCGTTTGTGTTAGTCAGTTGAATATCAACCTCTTTAAATTCTTCCAAACAAATTTGACTATACAACGAGCAGCCATTTCTGTGAACACCATTTGTAGTAGTGAATTGAAAATCAAGCTTGTTGTATTGCAAATTCTCGCAACCAAATTTGCAATTCAGCAAGCAGCCATTTCGTTGATGCTGTTTGTGGAAGTAAGTTGAAAATCAATCTCTTTAATTCTTCCAACCAAATTTGCAATACAACAAGCAGCCATTTCTCGGAACACCGTTTGTAGTAGTCAGTTGGAAATCAACCTTTTTCTATTCCTCCAACCAAATTTTCTATACAATATTCAACCATTTCTGTGAACAAACACCGTTTGTAGTAGTGAATTGAAAATCAACCTCTTTTAATTCTTCTAACCACATTTACGATTACAACAAGCACCACTTTCTTTGGGCACCATTTGTAGTATTGAGTTGAAAATCAACCCAATGCTACAAATGGTGTCCAGAAATTTGGTTGGAAGAATCAAATGGTGCCCTCATTTGATTCTTCCAACCAAATTTGCAATACTGCCAAACAGTCATTTTTTCTAAACACCGTCTGTGGTAGTGAGTTGAAAAATCAACCTCTTTTGATTCTTCCAACCAAATGTGCAATACCACAAGCAGTCATTTCTTTGAACGCCGTGCTTTGGTAGTGAAGGCATATTCTTAGAGATTCTTAAAAGTGTCATGTGAGAGATATGAATGGTCCTTTCAGAACTTTTATTATCTGCTAAATTCTGTAGTCGCTTTCTTATTCTAATCATATTTTTAATTGTTTTTATTATGTTACAACAAATAGAACGGGGGAAATCTACACATTCTTTTTGTGCTACACTCGAAATGTCGTTCTTTGTTTCCATCGAAATGTCGTTCTGAAAAGAATTATAATTGGCTTGAAAGTTAAGGTTTCAATCTCTATAATTCTTAGTCTAAATTTTCTTAACCTACATTACGTGATCTGTCTCTTTAAACTTGCAGTAATGGCCGTTGAGAGAAATATACTGTATACTTCCTTGAAATTTTTATAGTGTAAGAGGAATATTGGCTAATTATCCTGCTGTTTATTCACCCATGGCTCCATACTTTTGATCTTTACTTTCCGAAGACTGGGATGAAAAATAAGACATCGGAATGATTTCATGAATGGTATCTTTTCTCGAGATGAATTTGCCGCTGTAAAGATGTCAATACCGGTCCGAGGAAAAGTTTTAAAGTTTCATGGTCCACGTACACAGCCATCATTATCCCAGTGGTCAAAGATTCATTAGCGTGTCACCAGACTTGCATTTAGTTTCAGGTTTGTCCCGAAATAATGGCCGTCTTATCTGAATTACAATTTCGATGGTTTTATAACTTGCCGAGATTCGGTGTCTTGTATCTTTTTTCTTCCTCCCTTAAGACGTTGGCGTGTGCAGTGACTCCTTTCTGCGTTTCCGCAGAAGAACTGCGTTGTTGGGACTGCTAATGATAAGCCTTCTCATTAAGAATTCGGAAAAAAAAAGTTTTCGAAAATTTTAATAGTTTCCCTGAGAATGTTTCTTTTTTTTTAGTCAATAAACAAGAAAGGAGATACTGAAAGTGTGTTCCGTATCTTTCAAATTTCCTTTCTTTCAAAATTATTTTTTTCTTCTCACAAAGGTGGTTATCTGAAGCCATAAGCGCCCTTTACACGTACGTTCTTTCGCGAGTGCTTGGAGCGTACGGGATTGTGCGCGGGAAAACTTGCAGTACGCTCCAAAGCAGCTTTCCCTCCCTCTCCGACACCTTCACACGTGCACTCAATCGCGCGGGATCGTGGTTTCACGAGGAAAATAGTGTACGCGTAAAGGGCGCTATTGTTTAGTAGTAGCCAAACTCTTGAGCTTGGAACCAGAAAATCTTGATGACATTACCAGTGTAATCGGGTTACACAGCGTAAGGTATTATACTACAGATTACTTGAAAGCTATCTGTTAATAGACTTGTACAGTCGAGCCAAGACTTCCGATAATTTGATTTGATTACTTACCGAGGCTGCATCAGTAATAAAATAGGTTGTTTTACTGATAATATCTGTACTAAAGTTACTAAAATTTATGCTTTTGATTTCAGTGTTTTCCCTCCAGGATGCTGTGAACTAACCCTATTGGAATGTTAACCAATGGAGCAAAATGTCTGCTATTGACAGCTCCATAAATGCTGATAATCCAATAAAAATAGTATATTTAGACAGCCTGAACTTTTCTGCACCTTCACCAAGATCCGTTTTATAAATTGCGTCCATGAGCATTTAAAACACACTATACCAGATTTGCCCCCCCCCCCAAAAAAAAAAAAAAAAAAAAAAAAAAAAATCATTTAAATTTTAAAATATTATTTGCAATTTTTTTTAAACTTTCAATCCAAGTCGGCAATCCTTGGTCAGATTTTCTCCATAAGTTAACATTGAGGTCAGCGAATCCAATAGGGTTAGTTCGCAGCAGCCCTATATTAAGGTGGTTAGCCTAACCCATAGTTTTGTGATCCCCAAACTTTTAAGCTTGGGACCCGAAATCTTGGAGACATTTCGGGTGTAACCGTGCTAGCTTACAGTAGTAACATTACTCGAAGGATGTCAGTTAAAAGGCTTGTACTTTCGATACCATGTCCATGACTTTCCATGTCCAAGCGTTGTACATTCGATAGGATGGCCATGACTTTCGATAGTTTGATTACTTAGTAAGGTCGCATCAATAATTAAATAGGGTTGTTTTACATCCAATATTTCCACTAAATTTATTTAAGTTTATGCTTTTGATTTCAATGTTTTTCCTTTTATAAAGAAGGTTAGCCTAATCCATAGTTTAATTCCCAGACGTTTGAACTTAGGACCTGAATTCTTTAGGATATTACAGGTGAGATCGCTTAGATAGCATTAGGCATTGTACTAGACTTGACTTCCGAGGTTTTGATTATTTAATATGTCACCCATTAATAGTTAAATATTAATGGGTGACGTATAATAAGTTTTTTTTTTTTGAGTTTTTCCGGTCAATTTCTACTCTAAAGATATTAAAGTTTAGGAAGCACAGAACTGCAATGTGCTTTATCAACTGAATTTTGTTAAGTACTTTGATATCACTTCGACAGTTCTGTAGTGATTTCCTTTGGTATTGTTTGATTTTTGAATTCGAAAGAGGAAGTTTTTTTAAATATAAGATTGTTACCCAAATCCATAGTTTAGCGGTTCACAAACTTGAGAACTTGATGCCTGGAATCTTAAACACATTACGGATATGACTGTGTTTTGTAACAGAAAAAGAGAAAAACAAGCAATAAATAAATGCCAGACGAGCACTTATCCCGATTTTGAGAGGAAAGTTCGCACCTTGGATCTTACAAATATTTCCGATTCTGAAAATTCGAAATCGTTGTATCAAGAGCTTTTAAATGCATCTTTTGTAGAGCAGGTTTTCGGGTCTAATCTGGCAAAATTGTCACATTTCTAGCTGCTAAAACCAATTTTATACAGTCATTAAAACTCAAACTTAAGTTTTGCTATAGTTGTTGGTACCTGTCAAAACATGACAGCATGATAGTTAAATAAATGTACTAATACATAAATTATACTCAACACATCACTGCAAAATGTTGAAAATCATAATATTAAGAATGGAGAAATGCACTTTAAAAAATTACTATTGAGCCCAATAAAAGGAAATAGGGTTACTCAACAGCGCGAAATAAACAATTTCCGTCAGGTTAAATTCACACGCATAGCTCACAATATCTCACACACCATTTCTCACAAACATAATTAAAAATAAAAATGGCAGAGAAAGAGAGCTAGAGAGATTCCTCGGAATAAACGAATTAACGTGCTTTGTAAATATCTAAAGCCAGATTTAAACATGTCACTGAGCATGCGCAGAAAGCTATTTTTAATTGTAAATTATCGCTAGTTAATAGAAATTGCGGTTACAAAAATCAAATGTGACACATCTATAGATTAAAATTTTTCACTTAAGACTAAAACGAAGTCAATGGATGCAGTAGTTTTCTCTCACGGACTGCCCAAAGAATCGGCTTAGCAACTTAAATATTCCGTACTTTCTCCGATTCTCCTTACTATAGATCCGTGTCCAACCGGCGTGCCGCGGCACTTTAGGTTGCTATGAGATCGGCCAAAGGTACCGCGAGATTTTTGGATGAACAAAAAATATTAGTAGGGTACGCTTAAAATAAATATTAAGTTGGATAAATTACTCTCAAGCCCGACAGATTGTGACATTTATTCCTGACGATGAATTAGCTACCCTCAAGCCCATAACTTGTTAGGCCTGATATCAAACATTTGTGCTCTGAGCATCAGTCGCAAGTCCCACATTAATAAAACAAAATTCTTTATAGCGATTTCCATTGAAGTCCTCTGGTGCAGTGATTCTCAGCCACTGTGCCGCGTGTCTGGTAGAGTGTGTTTTAAACGCTCCTCAATTCCTTTGGTGAACAAAATTTTTTAAACGAATCCTGTTGCAAGGTGCATGAAAGTTCAGACTACAGTGGAACCTCGCATAACGAGCATAATTCGTTCTAGAGTCTTACTCGTAATGCGAAACACTCGTTAAGCGGAACAATTTTTCCCCGTATAAATTAATGTAAAATACGATAATGCGTTCCATGCCAAAAAATACTCAACATTTTTTAGATGTAACGTTTATTATTTAAAGAAAATTACTTATACATAAATTCTTAAGGAGCAAAATCATCCATATGTAGTTTATTATTTACGAATTTATGACACATATCTAATTTTTTTACTAGAAAGCTATCTAGCGACATTTGTTTTTTCTCGGCGCCTCAAAATTTGCTGAAAATGGTTCACCGCATTGTCATTGAATAAATTTATAGCGCGCATAGCCACCGTCTTATCAGGGTGATGCTTTGTCACTTACGAGGCAACAGTTTCCCATGCTTTCATCATTTCTTTTATTGCGCCAGAAGATTGTTTCTTTGCTGTTTCTTCGTCCTTCTCCACTGACAAACTCTCCTCTACAACTGCTTGCTGTGAAAGACGCTGCAATTCTATTAGCTGTTCGGTGGTCAGCTCTTGGTTGTGCTCTTCCACAAGCTCCTCAATATCATTGTTATCCTCCAGTCCCATGATATTTGCTTCTCGAACCATCCATGACTACCCTTAAATACTTATTTTTCGGCCGTTGATGATCCTGGTGACGTGAAGAGGGGACTTCCTTCCACGTCACTTGTTCCTTTCACGTCTCGAAATGTTGCTCGCTAAGCGAGCCATTTTTTTTTTTACGATTTATTTTTCTCGTTATTCGAAATACTCGTTATGCGAGGTGCTCGTTAAGCGAGGTTCCACTGTATGTCGGAAAAATGCCATTTTTATATCAGCATTTATGTATCTGTAAATAGTAGACACATTTTCTCACTTTTTCTCCATAGGTTAACAATGAGGTGAGCGAATCCTATAGGGTTAATACACAGCCGCCCTAAGACTTATTTCTTTAACTGAGAAATCCAACGCAAATTGCCCTGTTTTACGATAAGAAATAAGAGCTGCACAAGAAATATACAATTTAGCTCAGTACTAGAACGAACTAATAATAAATATAAAGAAAAACCTTAACTTGCATGATTCCCTAGAAAAGAGGAAAAAAATTATTATAGTCCTGCCTTTATGGTAAATGTCACGCGGGCCTGGCAAATCAAGATTGATGGTAAACCATCGCGTGTTGACAGCTTTCCGTGTAACACACCTTCTTATTTTCATACGTTTAGATTAGCAAGACCTTCTTTATGTTGTCGATGCGGTTTATGTCTTCTTCAGCGCCAACGTACTTCCTGGCAAAAAATGGCCCTAAATCTATCACGGCCACCGTCTGGCCGAATCGTAATTCCGATTTATTGACTTCCAGGGGTATACTTTGTTGAGTACGGGGCTCGTTTAGCAGAGCCGACATTTTACGTGACTAGTGGCAGTAGGAAATCGACCTTTTCTTTTTCTTTTTATTTTTGCATGCCTCTCGCAGTCTAGATAGCCGCTTCCTGTTTTTAGCGTGTTGATTTTACATTTGCCTCGGCAATTTTTCACTTTGCCAAATCGAGGCGTTTCAGTCTGTGAAATTACCACTTTTTTTGTTTATAATTACCAATTACGCTAGAATTTCAATTGTTTTATCCCGAGTGCCTAGTGATCTGTTGTGATAGTTACAGGCATAATAAATGCCTCCGAACAATAAACGCAGGTTAATAGCTGTGAAAAAAAAAATAACGTATTTTTTTTTAAATACATGCTTCTACAAGGACCTTGAAAGAAATTATCTTTATATTTTTTTTGTTTCAACTGTAAGATATAATTATTTTAATAAGCGTCAATTTCATGCTAATTTTGAGTCTGATGTCGAATTAATTTTCTCACATCATTTAAAGTTGATTGTTGCTGTGGCTTCCCTGACGTTTAGAATATCTGTCATTAAGTGCGTTGAGTCCGGTACAAACGTGAGATGCTATTTTCTTAGTTGTTGCTGGTCATCGTCATTGTTTTTTTTTTAACAAAATATGTATTCGAAGTTAAATGTAATTACGCTTCAATATACCATCAATATACCTGTATGTCTTGCACCGTTTATTATGTTATTATGAATGATAAATTTATACTTCTTTCATGAGTTAATTTTCTGTTCCAATCCAATCAAAATATATATAACAACACACAGTGAAACTTCTCTAGCCCGTCACGTCTCTAAACGGCCATATTTTGTTCAGAACTTATTCACTTATTTTACCATAGATCCAATGTTATGGAAGAAATTTCTTTTCGACAAGCACCCCTCAAAACGGCCAGATATTTTCGGAACTATGACTGGCCAACATAGAGCAGTTTCACTCTCGCTCACTCTCTCTCTCTCTCTCTCTCTCTCTCTCTATATATATATATATATATATATATATATATATATATATATATATATATATATATATAGTAAAAGCTCGATCGATCGTTTCCCCGCATTTATCGTTCAGTCCAGTCGATCCCTTGAAAAACGATAGATCGAGAATCCACTGTGTGTGTATATGTGTGTGTGTATGTGTGTATATATATATATATATATATATATATATATATATATATATATATATATATTATCTTTAATTCATACTACTGCCCTAATGTGTTATATTTTTGGACACATACTTGGGATTATGCTCACGTGTTGAGGTAAAAATGTATCAATTCACGACACAAAATCTGCAACGCATTAACTTTGGGTCAGTCCAAGTCTGAAATTTGATGGAATCCCCCAATTCTCTTGACCTGACAGGTGTTGTGGGGTAATAGTCGATGAGACGATCATCCTGCATATTGGCTTTGGCGTTAAAGACAAATAAATCAAATGAAAAACGGACTTGATAATTTTAATTGTGCTTCAATTGCTATGACGTCCGACAGACAATAGTGGGACTACGACTACTAAAGTAAGCCCTCCCCCCCCCCCCACATACACACTTGTTTATATATAAGAAGGGGAAGATACACAGAAGCATGATATGCTTGCGTGTATCTCCATTGTGACGTGTTAAAACACTTGTAGAACTCTAACACTGAAGGTGGTCTACCTTTTATATGGGTGCATTCTAACAGACACACTATACGATTTGAATACATAATTCTGCTAGCAAATGTACAATATGTATTCATACGCACAATCATTAGAGAGCGCACAATAAATTAGGGAGCTATTGTGAAGCCAAATAGTCATATGGGTGGGTAAGTTGTGACGCCGTATATTTGTGACACCTCAACTTCATTTCAGACCAAAATCACTAAGGCAATATTGCATCAATTACCTTTAGACTATGTATAGATGGAATAATGCGAAACATATATAGATTTTATGTTTTAACTTGGGTCCCATTCCTAAAATATTTTTTTTAACGTTCCGAAAACAGAAGTATTTCAGATCCCTGCCATAAGCCCTCGGACCTCTGCGTTTAGGCGCTAAACGTTCAGTCTGAACAGTTGGCTACTTACAGTTCAAGGGAGTCGATTGCGCGGGTTATCAGATTTACTAGACGTCAGTAGTGCGTTGGGTAAATACTCCATTTTAGATTGAGGTGAGGGTCAAGAACGATTGTTATACCAAACGAGCACAGATTAACCACATGGGTGGCTGTAGCTGTGATACCTGGTATTTGTGACACCTTAACAATGTTTCATGCTCAAAATTTCTAAAGATGTGGTATAAATTACTTTTCGACTGTTTATAATAAGGAGCGTACGAAACATAGACGATTTGGGCTTAAACTGGGGTCCCATCTCCGAGATATCTTTTTATAGAAATACAAATGATCCTTTGAACAGAATTCCATCTGATTTGTGTCCGCAAGTTCCGGTATTTACTAAACATCTGTAGTACATTGATAACAAATTCTTCTGATTTGTGTCCCAAGAACTTGGTTAAAGAAATTTCAACCTGCATTTAGACGTTAAAGGTTCAAAGGCAACCTTGGTTATATCTAAAAGAAGTCGATTGCGCAAGTTCCGATATTTACTAAACATTTGTAGTACATTGAAACCAAATTCATCTGATTTGTGTCCCAAGAACTTAGTTAAAGTATGTTCAACCTGTATTTAGACGTTAAACGTTCAAAGGCAACCTTTGGCGATATCTAAAGGAAGTCGAATGCTCAAGTTCCGAGATTTATTGGGCGTTTTCTAATACATAAGATAAATGTCCCACTTTGAATTGGGGAGTTAAATTAACATCCTCAAGAAATATTTCAAAATGTCCTCAATATATATTTTAGGGCTCAAAGATGCCAAAGTCAATTGGCATCCCAAGAACTTTTGTGTCCCAAGAACTCGGTTAAAGTATGTTCAACCTATATATTTAGACGTCAAACGTTCAAATGCAACCTTTGGCTAAACCTAAAGGAAGTCGAATGTGCAAATTCCGATGTTTACTAGGCGTTGCTAATACGTTAGATAAATGTCCCATTTTGAATTGCGGAGTTAAATTAACATCCTCAAGAAATATTTGAAAATGTCCTCAATATATATTTAGGGGTTGAAGGGTGCCAAAAGTCAATTCATCCTCTTGTCTGACGGTCTACCAGCTTACTGAAATATTCCGATCCAAGTCCACCCTCTTGGATACTCTGGATGTCCTTGTGCAGCAGTGAGTAATAGTACCCTACCGTGACTGGGTGCTTTTTTCGTCCTGAGAAGTTCCCTTTTTTTTTCGCCCCTGCGGTTTTGCGTATTGTTCTTGGGAGTGTGGGGCTTCCTGCTCTCGCGTGAGGCCAGGGCAATATTGCAGCCTCCTTAAAAGACACCGGAGCTCGTGTATGACAACTGCTGGCCAGATTATCGCCGTTAATGGATACGCTCGATGGAGGCGATAAGATTTCGAGATGGCGCGTTTTTTCGCGACTGGTTTCCCGCCGCTAATGAGTGGGTGGTAAGAAAAAACTATGCCTGAGATAGTTATTGGCGATATTTTGATGAAACGATGTTATGTTCCGTTGCTTTCGGGTTTTTTTGTTTTCTCTCTTTTGCTTAGTTCTGTCTCTGTTCGCCGATTGCGGCGTATTTGATCTGCCTACGAGTGGAAGATACAGGGTGCGGCAAATTGGATTCCCACATTTAAAAGGGTCATAAAAAAAAGCGAACGAAACAAGTTGCAGTAAAAAGCTTTATACAGGGTGTCCCAGTTAAACGTTTCAGGACTTCTACGAGGTGTAGGGTGCATCCTGACGACTCGAAATCATATAGCAATGTGGGGTCGGAAATGCCTTCCTGAAGCGGTAGATGGCTTTGCGGGAAAGGTCCGAGCGTTCGTGCAGGGAATTGTCATTTCGCACAAGGACTCAGAGTTAGTAGGATAGCTAATTATACGAACGCAGAGTTAGCCGACATGTATTTGGTGTGCGGGGCCGTAGATTGTAGTGGGGCAGCCGCCGTAACTACCTAGACGTCAGATTTGGCCAACAGTGGATCGGACGTGGTGGTTTCGGGCGTTGGCCTGCTCGGTCACCAGACCTATCATGTCTTGATTTTTATTTATGGGGGCATATGAAAACACGGGTTTATGACACCCCGTTGACAATGCTGAGGAGCTGGTTGCAGGAATCGCTGTAGCGGCCGGAGAAATTCGAGATGAGCCTGGGTTATTCCAGAAAGTTCGGAATAACCCAGCTTCCAAGAATCTAACCAAGAATCCAGTCCATTCCTTTAGTCAGTCAGTCACTGAACTGTTATATATATATATATATATATATATGTATATATATATATATATATATATATATATATATATATATATATATATATATATATATATATATATACGGTGTTTCCTATTGAATGGGACAAAAATAAAGCATACCTGTGAACGCTGTAATTACTTTATTTTGATAAATCAAATTTACAGTGAAACTGTAGTTATCCAAGTTTCTATAGATGTTCTATGTGTGCCCCTCCGGTGACACGACAAATATCTCTGCGGTATTCCAGTTCCTGCCACACTCGTGATAAAATATCCTTTGTTAATGATTCGAGCACTTCAGTTATCGGCTGCTCCAGTTGCTGCAAGTCCTGGGAAAATGGAGGCACGAACACTTTGTCTTTAACAAAACCCCACTGGAAAAAAGGGTTAGATCTGGGGATCTCGGTGGCCAACACAGAAATGGCATATCGTTTGACCCAGCACGGGCAATGAGGTAGTCTATCGTTCAGGTACTGACGTACGTTTTTATACCAATGTGGTGGAGCACCATCTTGCTGCAGAATGAAGCCGGGAACTGCTTCCTCCAACTGAGGGAACGATAAACGAAGATGTTTAGGCGTATTCCAAAACACAGTACGCTCTCTCCTGCATGAATGGTGCCATTTTGATTAACAGTGCCTCTAGCGGCGATTTTGTAACCGGAAGATTCTTCTGTGTTGTCAGATAAAACTTGTATAATTGTAGTTTCAAAATTGATTTGTTTCGGCTAAATAAGTCAGTTACCAAAATTTGTGCTATGCTATTATTTTTGTTCCATTCAATACGAAACACCCTTTATATGCAGTCGAACCTCCATATATCGAACTTCCACATATCGAAATTTTCTATATATCGAACTCTTAGTAAATCTGCATGTTCATTACATAGGAAAATTGTTTCTATATATCGAAAAAAATCTCTATATATCGAAATTATTTTCAAGACAAATTGGGAGATTTTATTCCACTTTACAATAAAATCTACCAATTTTTGGCATTTGAAACAATACGTCGTGGACTTCAATTCGCGAAAAATGTACCTGATTAAGTTTTTAGTGGACTGAATAAATACGAACATTTCTTTGAACTTTCCGCAAAACTGGCTGTTCAGCAAGATATTCGTAGATTTTTTTTTTAAAGAATGTAACTGTGATCATTGTAACCACTGTCTAGATTATTGTGTTTTTTTTTAAAGGCATGTTGTCCTCAATAAATATTTCATATTAATTCATTTTTTAGTTATTAACTTTCATTTAATGGGATTCGCGTATAAATTAGAAATGGAGTTTCGTATACGAAAATTAGCTTTAATTTTTTTTTTTTTTTTTGTTGAATTATGATAAAGCTAAGCTTAATCCTATATATCGAATTTTTTTCCGGCAATTTGCTACTTCGATATATGGAGGTTCGACTGTATATGTTGTTGTTATGGTGGCTTATGACCCTTGACCGACAGTATATCAGATAAAGTCCATATAGGCTATTGGGGAGAATGGTGCGGATCCGGTTTTGAACAGCACCGCAAGGGTCGGAGTCCGACTTGGCTAAAGGACCGGACCCGTAATTTTGAACCCAGTCAAGTGACGAAACCTTAACATTTGACCCCGCACCTCCAGAGGTAAAATTTGAGAACTTGGAGGACATTGCAGCCACGACAGATTTTTCGTGCACCAGCCCCCATTAGCGTACACGGCTGTGGATTTGTCAGCAACCGACATCGAACCAGAGACGTTCAGATCATTTGCTCGCTGCTTTTGCCAACTGGGCCAATTTTTCCGCGTATTCTGTTACACGTGTAAATAATTCACAAATATTGTCGCAGTTTCGAATATGTTTATTTTTTTTAATTATTTAACGTTAAACTTAATTATAAAATTAATTGAATTTTTTTTTACTTTTCCTTTTAATGAAAAAACGCGATAATATAAAACATGATAATGCAAATCCAAAATCGATAATAATCCATATTTCATTTTTTTTCAAATACAGTAATACGTTTAAAAAAGTTGCATAAAGATCTTGTTTATTCAGCCTGTATTTATCGTGCGCGATTTTGTATTATAGCATTTATTAAAATATAATAATTTTTTTCTTTTGTCTTTTGTAAGCTTTAATGAATCAGGAATAAAAGACAATTATTTAAATTGAATAATAAAAAAAAACTATTCATTTGTTCGGCTAAATTTAAAAATTCTCCTTTCGTTATAAAATTTGTTAGCGTTGCACTAAATATCTCTCCTCTGCAAACTATTTATTTATCTTTTTTTTTTATCACTTTGATTCTAAAAACTGGCATCACACCTATACATAACATCTACATGTACCTCAAATGCAGTTATAAAATGTACTGATATAGCATCCCTAGAATCTCTTAAAAGGTTGATTGCTTAAAAAAAAAAGAACAAGGAATAAATATATATATAAAAAAAAAGAAATGGTTGCACATTTTACTCCATTAAACCGGGCTCCGAAACCCGAAATTGAGCGATTTTTGAGCGCATCTTGGGAAGATGCCAACTTCCCTTGGCCGCGACAAAAAGCAATCGATTAAGTTCCCTCGAAAAATAACTGAAAAGGAGAGAACGGAGTAAAAATAAATACCCCCCTCCCCCTTAGAAGCGCTTCTAATTCTTTTATTTTTTTTCTCTCTCTTTTCTTCATTTTGGCATCTCTGCGAGAGCGGGTGACGTCACGTAGCTTAGTCGTCATTGGACGATTACAGGTGCGTAACCATGGCGACGCCTCCCAGTTTTTCATCATCTTTATTTGCGATTATTTTTTACTATATCGTTCTTTCTCTGTGTTCTTCCGCTTGTTCTGTAAAAGACTTCTTTTTTTTTTGTGTGTGTGTGTGTGTTATTGTTTTTTAAATAGCAGAAAAGTTACCAATGCCGTTTTGACTTCATTTTTCCCCGGTTTTTTTTTTTGAATAACTGACAAATTTTTGATGAGCTTCTCTGATAGTGCGGTATTATGTACAAGCGAAGACAATAGTGTGTGCGTTTTTTTCTCTCTCTTCCTTCCATTATAGAATTGGCTTGATTTAATGTCGTTTCTTTCATGAATGCAGAGTTTATGATGTTTTTAAGGAGATATGTGGCGGTGTTCCGTATAATTTAAAATAATTGGAAATTTTTAGTTTTCTAAATACGTATATATATATCATTTCCCATGCAGGCCTTCGGTTCTTAATAAATTGATTTAACGCGTGTGTGCCTGCATTTATAATTGTAAAAAAAATAAATAAATAAATAAATTTTAAAAAAAAATGTTGAATTATTTTGAATTTTTATTTTTTAACTCATTACTCTGATTTATAAAACATTTGAAATTATGAAGACCGTTTCTAAACAAATAACAGGTTTTCTATTCAGAGATTATCTCGGAAGTTAATGCATGTTATTATTTAGAATAAAAATGTTTTCTGTGGATGATGATTATTATTTTTAAAATTTATTTAAATGGCCAAATAATAGAAGTGTCTGATTAAATTTTATATATTTATCTCTGCTTTTCTGTTTAGCAAGAATTGCTTCATTTTGGAACTGAGAAAGTAAAAAAAAAACCGATTGGGCTCGAAATAACCAATTCTGAAAACGCCTTAAATAAATGGATCTGGTTTATTAAAAGTTATTTCAAAGAGTTAAGGTTGTTATTAAGGAGAAATATTTTGCTATGGATATATATTTTTGTTTATCTCTATTTAGATGCTCGCGTTATTGAATTTTTAAATTTTTTTTGCCCTAAGTCTATTTAAAAAGGAATTAATTTAAAAATTGGGAATTTAATAAATGTGTACTCGTGTAATTGAGAAAATATAGATGGCCACAATTAAATAAATGCACAGTGATTAAATAAATCATTATAGAGTGGTACCAGAATTGGTTCCAAAAGGCACGGCTAGTACTAAGAAGGTACGATTACCGAACAAATTTTTCCAATAAGAATTAATGTAAATTGAATTAATTCGTTCTTAGAAACCAGAAATTTTACGTTTTACTGGGCAGTTTTGTAAATTGATGGGTTTATTTTTGGATACGAAATCTTTAAAGTATACAGACATTTAAAACAATAAATATATAAAAACAAAATAAAATTTATCTATTGTTCTTTTGCCCTAAGGGGGTATGGTCCCCTCTTACAGATATACAGGTCTCGCAGCGTGATTTTATACTTGAAATAAGGCAGTTTATCATTTCCTGTGGCAATTGGTCCCACTCCTTCAGCAACGCTGTTTTCATTCTCTGTATGGTTCTCGGAGGGGGGTTGCGAGTTGCAATTGCCCTCCCCAACCTGTACTGACAGGACTGTTGTGTTATTTTTGCGACTGAAATATAAATTTTAAAAAAAAATATTGTAAGATGTATTATGAAGGCTCAGTCGGCAAAGGTCCCTAGCCAGTGATCTCCAAATTGCTGGTTCGATACCCGTTGCCGACAAAACCGCCGACGTGTACACTAATGCGGCTGTTTCACGGGAAATATCTGTCGTAGCTGCAATATCCTCCAAGTTCCTAAGCAATACCTCTGAAGGTGCGGAGTCAAGTGGTCCGGTCTCCACTTGACCCCTCGAAAAATACCCCAAGCTATAAAATTTCTTTCTCTATTACGGACTGCAGTGTTTTTTCAAAAAAAGATATTTCAATTCCCATCGGCAATCCTTGGACACTTTTTCTCCATAGGTTAACATTGAGGTGAGCGAATCCAATAAGGTTTGTACACAGCAACCTTAAATGAAACTATGTATTTTGCTGTGTAAAATCACCCATAAAAATATTTTAGATCCAGAATTATGCGTAGGAAATTATGTACTGTGAAACACGAAAGCAAGTTGTAGTATGAAACACGAAAAACTGCATTTGAAAGTTTTTCAACCAAAAGATGAATTAGTTTTAACACCTTTTTTTGTCCTTTATCTGTATGCCTATCTTCCTCGGTTTATTTCATCGTTTACCTGTTATCTTCTCACGTAGCGGCTTAGTATTTGATTCAATTTTTTTTTGTCATAAAAGCTCTAATATTTCCTTGTCATATATATTTTTTAATCTTAAAAGCTCTCTTAGCATTTACACGTTATATTAAAGCTTCTGAATTAGAGTTCAGTTTAAAGCTTCATTTTAGAGCTCCTGATACTAAAATTTGTTCTTTATAAAAATGCGATTTAACATTTCGAAATTACGACCACTCAGCAACTATTTTACCATTTTATATATATATATATATATATATATATATATATATATATATATATATATATATATATATATATATATATTAATATAAATATATATATATATATATATATATATATATATATATATATATATATATATATACACAGTGGGATCTCGATCTATCGTTTTTCAAAGGACCAATTGAAATGAACGATAAATGCGGGAAAACGATAGATGCGGAAACATAACAAAGCAATATGATCGTTGGGACTGGATAAAATGAACGACACATACGGAAGAACGATTTATCCGAGAACGATCGATCGAGATTCCACTATATATATATATATATATATATATATATATATATATATATATATAAAGATAAAGAAGTGTTTTAAAGATCTATTTAATAATATTGATATAATTGATTTAAATAGAATAATCATAATGTTAGTACAAAATAATATTCAATACTTAGGCAACGAAATTAAACTAACTCGTTTCAATAGGCTCCTAGAATTAGTAACTAAACATAATTACATAGTTCATAATAATAGTATATACTTACAGTCCAAAGGTGTACCACAAGGTGGTAATGCTTCAAGTATGCTAGCTAATTTATACTTATATTATTTTGAAATTAATAATATAGAAAATAGCAATTACAATATATTTAGATATATAGATGATATAATAGTAATTAATAAAAGTAATAACCCTATAGACTTAAATTTTTACCCTCCTAATTTGGAACTAATTAAAAGTAGCCATGATAATATTAATGTAAACTTTCTAGATACTAATATTAAATTAAGTACTCACAGTAAATTTACTTTTGACTTATACGACAAAAGATCTGACTATTATTTTAATATTGTTAAATTTCAAAATTATCTAACCTGTTTACATAAATCTGTTTTTAATAACATTATTGTAAATCAGTTAGTACGTATAAATAGGCTATGTTCTAAAGACAATAGGATTAAGCATATTATAGACTTGAAAGCTGTGCTAACTCGTAATAATTACCCAGTAAGTCTATCCAAAAACATAATTGGTTGTTTTTGTTTTAATGAACAGTTTGTTCTGTTGCATTAATATGTTAAACATAACAATAGGTTAAAATAGAAATAATAACTACTAAAAATAAAAATTAAAATCATAAGTAAAATAAAATAATAATAAAATTAACTCATAGTAGTAAGAATAATAAAAACTAAATAATTAAAGGAATAATAGTCTTAAAATACGGTATCCTAAGTAAGTCTGTAACTGAGAACCACTACCTCAATGGTTGCAAGTTTTATGAAGTCAGTCATCTTGCGGTTACAAGTTCTTAACTTCCACTCTGACTAGCGCCAGGCTTGGTGTTCTTTGGTTAAGTACTTTTAATCAAACTTAATTCATTTATTAGTCAATTCTTTTGTTAATAATGGATTGTACGGTGTCTGAGTGTGTTTATTTAATAGATCATACTCATCAGAAACAATCCATTGGTTTTTCGACAGTATTGACACCGCTGATGAAGAAATGCTGTCAAAAACCTTATTCATACTTTTCTTTACATGTTGTTTGTTCCTGGCTGCAAGTAGCTTTAGAGCTATTACTGGTTTTCTCTTTCATCTTATTCTTATATATATATATATATATATATATATATATATATCCGTGTTAGGGTTCCAGTTAGCCTCGTTTACCCGGGTTACCTTACTTTAAATTAAACTAACCTTACTTTAAATTAAAAAATTTTAAAAACAAAATTTCGAATTGTTCATAAATAGTTCATAATGATATTGATAGACAGATTCGCTTGAAATTAAAACACAAAAATCGTTACGCACTACCTTTGTATAACCTAGATATATAAAACAGTTCCGTAACTCACTGATTGACTCACTGACTTACAGACAATGCACAGACCAAACCGCTGGACCTAAAGGGCTGAAATTTTGCATAGCGATTCTTCTTATGGTGTAGGGGTGCACTAAGAAAGATTTTTGAAAATTCTTAGATATTTTAAAGTTAAATTTTTAAGCTGTTTTAGTAACTTTTTTTAAGTTAGCATTTTAAATAATAATTTGAGAGTTATAAAATTTATATCACGAGAAAGACCATAAAGATTACTTTAAAATGAAATCTTTTTCGAATCTTTAACTCTGTTTTCTGACTTTTAGTGAATTTTTAAATATTAAATTTTAGAATTTAATTTATTAAATGCTGATCACGTGATTTCTTTTTCTGGTACTTTAAATTAATTTATCGTCACGTTCATAACAACGTTATAGACAAAAAAAAAATTTTTTTTCTTGCTAATGTGCCAAGCAAATGGACATTGTCCAAAAAATATTAAAATACAGTAAAATATATGTTTCTCAAAGTGTACTATATTAACTGTACTATATTCTTTAGTATGTTCTATTAGATTTAATTTGAATATTTTCTTCTACATTAGTTTGTCTATATAAATATCCGTTACGATTTTTTTAATATTTTTTTTCGTTTTTTCACATCAATTGCATACATTGACCGTTGTATTTAATTTGAATGTACTCCGTAGCGAAGTACGGGTTGTCAGCTAGCAATCAATAAAGTTTGTTTTTGGTAAAGTTTAGTTTAATCCGCTTATAAGCATTTAACTCCACTGTGATTGGTGTTGCCATTCGGCCACCAAGAAAATTATGTTGAGCTGTGTGCGTATTAATAAAAAAATGTATTTCGTGCGCGTTCTTTTGAATGTTATTGTAATTTCTTTGGATGTTTGTTCAACATTTTTCTTGTTTTTGAATGATTATTAAGAAATTCAGTGTTGAATATGTTTGGTTTGGAATATATTTAATTCGTTAACATTTGTGACATACGGGAAAATGTTCTTGTAAAATTCATTACTTCATCAACAGAATAAAATTTACAACGTCCTCTTAAAGTAAAACGTTTATTTACTTCAAGTTTATTTTAAGTGTTATCTCCATAAACTCAAATATAAAAGAAACTAGAAGGTAACCCGTCATTTTGACGTCATAATACTAATAATGACGTCATAATGGAAAAAGTATATGAAAGTTAAAAAATATCCCGAATTATCTAACAATATTGCATTTAATCCACACCTTGTAAAAGCAAACCCTTTCATTATTTTTAATTTATTTAGTTTTTCATGCCATTGCAGTAGTAGATTGCCATCCAGTTTTTTACGGCTCACTACGCGATATGAATACTTCAGCTACTTTATTCATTCACATTCAAGTTTGTTTACTTTCAGAATTCATCGCAAAAGTAAACAGATTTTTAAAACTGTTAAATATACAGCTAAAAACATCCAATTTTGTTTAGTTCTGAATGTTTTATAGAAAAATAGGCTGAGCAAACGTGATTTGATGGAGAAGATATTAGTTTTTTGGTAAGAAAAAATTCTGATCCACATCTGAAATTGAAATTAAGCCTAACCGGCTTTTTGTTTACTGAGGGCTTCAATGGAAAGATGAGTACAGCCCGGAAGTGTTATACAGAGACAACGGCTATTATATATATAAATTCGTGAATAAAATCAGCATTTCTCTGACCTTAAAGTTTTTCGCCCTTCACAATTTCCTTATTAACGTTCTTTTTTTTTTTCTTTCTTTCTTTCCCGCCACTGAGTAAGCGTTTTGGGTGATCCCAAGAACGGGATTGACCCCGCAGAAAACTAGCTGCTTCATGCGACCAACACCCAAACGGGTCATTTGTCATCGTGTTCTTGAATGTGTTTGTTCCCCCGCGTGTTTTTACAATGTATCACTATTTTTTCGCGCGAAAGAAGAAGATTCGACTGGTTCCGATTTGTTGGAAATGTTACATTGTTGTAAAAGTCGTAGAGTGTGTGTGCGTCCATTAAAATTATGCTCCTGTCGGAGTCTCGGTGGAACGGGCCACGTGGGAGTTTTTGCATTTTATTCATTCTCTTTGACGATTTTTTGGTTTTTTTCTGCGGGTCAAATGAGGATTAATCGTCTGGTAGATTTTCCAGTGTAGGAGGAGGCTTTGCTCTCCAAACCTTCTTGTTCGAGATAAGCATTTTTGACGAATTATTGGAGATAGGGTAAACGAGTACTGGATCCGACGTTATAAGAATCAACCGTTTATAAGAATCAATATCACAAAAACAAATGTATTATTTCCATGTTAAAATTTTCGCTTTAAAGAATCATTCCACCGGTTTTAAGAATCAGCTTACACTCTTCGCTTTCCTTTCATTTTTCCAATAAAGCCACTTAAGCACTCAAAAGGCATGAAGTTCTTTCTTTATTTTTTTTTTTAAAGAAAGAGTGATAAGATGGGATGGAATACAGTCGTAAAATGCATCCCTTTCTTTCTTAGACATAACATAATAGTTTCTCCTTAAACGCTTTAGCACAACACTGTCCTATTAGCTTGACCCAGGTGCATCTCTACCGTCCAGGTCCGATTTGGCTTTTCTCCACTGACAAACAAAGACATTGACTCTTTCTTTTCCACCTCCCACATCCTGGTTGCGGCTTCCTGGACCCTGAAATACATAAATTTTCGGTGAAGTGTCCACTAAGACAAACGTGACATTAGTAGATTCAGCACGTTATCAAACCGTGAAATGTAAGCTAGCAGGTGAATCTTCGTCTGAGACTATTGGTATTGAAAGAGGTATAAACAGCCTCCTGAAAACTTCATTACGTCAAACTACCATAGAAAACTTTTTCTTGCACCCTTCCTGTAGTTGAAATGTTCAACTGTTAAGCAAGTATGTTGTAACAAATATTGAATTTTTTCTTCTCTTATTATAATCATGTGTATCTACTTATAGGTCAAGAAATTAAGTTGTATTTTTAAAATTATAAACAATAATTTTAATAAAAGATAATTAACGTAAATTTAAGCGTATTTTATGGTAAATTATCTAATATATGTATATATAGATGTGTGTGTGCCTGACCAAAAACCTAAATTTCGGCTGTAAGAATCAACCGTTTATAAGAATCAAAAACAGTAATAATAAACGTGATTCTTATAAGCGGATATATATATATATATATATATATATATATATATATATATATATATATATATATATATATATATATATATATATATATATATATACACACACAGTGATTTCCGATTAAATTTACAGATATTCTTTACAGTATTCTTGATTAAATTTACAGATTGAATCGGGTAGCTTAAGATTTGGAAATAAATGATGTTAGATATATTAATTGTAGTTCTTTGCCACCGGCCTTTTAACTGATTGACTGCTATAACTTTAATAAATATGTAGAGATAGATTAAGAAAGAGTAAGTTTGGATTTAAGACGACGTACTGGGAAGGGTGTAAGTAGCGTGCGTGTCATATATATATATATATATATATATATATATATATATATATATATATATATATATATATATATAAGACAAATACCACTGTATCTCTCAAGTCTTAGGAAGCTCAACTTTTACGTGGTGATATTTATCAAACTTCACGAGTGTGATGAAAAACAAACCATTGTCCTTGTTCTATAACGCAACACTCTTAGCTGTAACGCGTTTTCGTCCTGTCATGATTTTGATGGGAAAACCTCCGGAAAAACATGGTCCAGGTTTAAAATATGTAATTATTTAACTAACGTAAAATTCGCACTAGACTGGTATCATCAAAACCTACATATTTCATAGCCGTCCTGAATTATATGGGGGATTAGAAGATTTTTCCAGACGATAGCCGATCGCTGAGGACAGTTGTCTCCAATATCAGAGTCTGCGGGTTCGAGTCCCGTGGTAAAAATCGGTATCTTTAGCTATTCGAAATTTGCTTTTAACTTGGAGTTATGGTCTGTTAAAACACTCGTGCAGCAAAAAGTAACGCAAATGCTGCACGATTCAGTCCAAACTTAGATGAAATTCCTTTTTACGTATTCAAGAGTTAAAAAAAAGCATTAAACATACAGTGATTTCAGCTTATAAGAATCACGTTTGTTATTACTGTTTTTGATTCTTATAAGCGGTTGATTCTTATAGCCGAAATTTAGGTTTTTGGACAGGAACACACACACCTATATATACATATATTAGATAATTTACCATAAAGTACTCTTTAATTTACGTTAATTATCTTTTATTAAAATTATTTTTTTGTAATTTTAAAAATACAACTTAATTTCTAGAACTATAAGTAGATACACATGATTATAGTAAGAGAAGAAAAAATCCAATATTTGTTGCAACATACCTGCTTAAGAGTTTTAACATTTCAACTACAGGAAGGGAACAAGAAAAAGTTTTCTATGGTAGTTTGACGTAATGAAGTTTTCAGGAGGCTGTTTATACCTCTTTCAATACTAATAGTCTCAGACCAAGATTCACCTTCTAGCTTACGTTTCACGGTTTGATAACGTGCTGAATCTACTAATGTCACGTTTGCCTAAGTGATAGTGGACACTTCGCCGAAGATTTATGTGTTTCAGGATCCAGGAAGCCGCAACCGGGATGTGGGAGGTGGAAAAAAAGTGTCCCTATTTTTGTTCGTCAGTGGAGAAAATTGAAATCGGACCCGGACGGATAAAGATGCCCCGGGTCAAGCTAATAGGACAGTGTTGTGCTAAAGCGTTTAAGGGGAAACTATTATATTATGTCTAACAAAGAAAGGGATGAATTTAATGAATATATTCCATCCCATCTTATCAATCTTTCTTTAAAAAAATAAGAAAGAACTTCGTGCCTTTTGACGGTTTAAGTGGCTTTTTTGGAAAAATGAAAGGAAAGCGAAGAGTGTAAACTGATTCTTAAAACCGGTGGATTGATTCTTTAAAGCGAAAATTTTAACATGGAAATAATACATTTGTTTTTGTCTTCGCGATATTGGTTCTTATAAACGGTTGATTCTTATAACCACTGATCACTATAAGCGGTGGTTACTGTACTTTTTAATATCAGGACAATAATTGTGCTTATTTTTTCATCGAGTTTTCAATCGAGTAATGGGTTACGTGCTCTTCACTAAACGCAAGAACAACGTAATTAGCAGATATTTTAGGTAGATTAGCAGATCCTTATTCTTTACTCCTTTTTATCTTCTGGTGGTACCCTATTATCAGTTTCAACCTTACGGCTTAATATATTTATATCCATAAAGGTAATTTTTCCTTGAATAAATTTCACGGATCGTTTGACCTTCAAATTCGCTTCACAAACAATGTGAATTGATGTCACTTTCTATCAGAGACGAATAGAGAGATATAAGACGAAATTTTCCCAATTTAGGGGTTGTCTTCAGTTAACGGGGAAAATTTATGTTCGCTTTTATACAATGTTAGATCAAGCTTATTAGGATAAAAATAGATTAGCTTTTGACGTGAGTCTTACTGTTTTGTTCATTGTAAACTTCATCAGTTGCACCGCAAAATCTTCAGTTTCCCTATGTTAAGGCTGCTTTGTACTAACCCTATTGGATTTGCTCACCTCAGTGTTAACCTATGGAGAAAATCTGTCTGCTACTGACAGCTCCATAAATGCCGATAAAGAACATAGACAATAAGAAGCCAAAAGATCATACACAATATTTTAAGCTTATATTTTTAGTCCATGTTGATATGCGTAGTTTTACCTTCAGTTTAAATCTCGTTCCTTTTGGTTTAAGATAATTTTCAAGTATTTTTATTTTGCGTAAACAACTGAAATAATTTTTTTTTCTCAATTTTTTTGCGTGCCGCATTTTACTATCCTGTTGTAGTAGATAGATAATATTTATTGTTCCAGATTTGTAAGTTTAATTTATTTAACAGAAAACTCGGGAAAAGTAGAGTTAAATTTTATTACGCTTTGAGCAAATGTAATAAAATTACAACATATATATTATAAACTAGCTGAAAACCCGTACTTCGCTACGGAGTACATTCAAATTAAATACAACGGTCAATGTATGCAATTCATGCCAAATATAAATATATATTATATGATAAATACGACGATCAATGTATACAATTGATGCAAAATATATATATATATATATATATATTTATAAGAAAATCCTAAAGGATAATTTTATAGACAAAATAATGTAGAAGAAAATATTAAAATTAAATCTAATATAAAGAATACTAAAGAATATAGTACAGTTTTTAGAACATTTCTTTTACTGTATTTTAATATTTTTTTGGATAATGTCCAATCGTCTGCCGCATTAGCAAGAAAAAAAAATATTTTTTGTTTATTTAGTTGTTATGCACGTGACGATAAATTTATTTAAAGTACCAGAAAAAGAAATCACGTGATCAGCATTTAATAAATTAAATTCTAAAAATTAATCTTTAAAAATTCACCAAAAATCAGGAAATGGAGGTAAAGATTCGAAAAAGATTTCATTTTAAAGGAAATTTTATGATCTTTCTCGTGATATAAATTTTATAACCCTCAATGTATTATTTTAAATGCAAACGTAAAATAAGTTGAAAAAATAGCTTAAAAATTTAATTTAAAAAAATCTAAGAAGAATTTTTGAAAAATCTTTCTTAGTGCACCCCTACACTATTAGAAGAATCGCCATGCAAAATTTCAGCCCTTTAGGTCCAGCGGTTTGGTCTGTGCGTTGTATGTCAGTCAGTCAGTGAATGAATGAATGAATGAATGAATGAATGAATGAGTCAGTTACGGAACTGTTTTATATATATAGATTATATACAAAATAAAAATTAACTTGTGTACAATTTATATTTATAATATATACAATTAAATTTTATTATATCATAATCAAAATATATATATATATATATATATATATATATATATATATGTATGTATGTGTGTGTGTATGTATGTATATACAGTATGCCCACTAAAGTCCCTTCCCACCCTCTTAACTTCGGAACGGCTGCTGCTATATTCATAAAAGTGGTGTCTAGGTGTAGTAAAGTAGCCATGTGCTACTGAATGAAACCACCTACCGCACCACCTGGTGGAAAACTGCGGAGTTAGCATTCCTATCTCGAAAACGGAACGAGATAGGGAAAAAAAGTGATTTACAAAGTTGTAGAACATCATCAGTTTAGTAAGAAAAGAGACCTTGTGGACATTAATGCGAAGAAAAGAACGGTTAAAACGCGCATTTGTTTATTCGTGATTTTCTGCACTGTGAAGTCACGAAACTTGAACGGAAGGAAAAATGATTATCTTTCGGGCAAAAGACGACACCGCAATGACGGTGATAAGTTTGAACATCTCAAATAAAGGTATATTGTTATAACTAGTTGTATTTTTCTTTCTCAGATCGTTTTGTCACTTCACCGTGTAGGAAATTACGAAAAAACAAATGATCGTTTTAACCATTGTATTCTTTTCACTAATGTCCACAAGTTATCTTTTCGTACTAAACCGATGATTTTCTACAACATTGTAAATCACTCTTTTTCCCTATCTCGTTCCGTTTTCGAGATAGGAATGCTAACTCCGCAGTTTTCCGCCAGGTGGCGCGGTAGGTGGTTTCATTCAGTAGCGCATGGCTACTTTACTACACCTAGACACCACTTTTATGAATATAGCAGCAGCCGTTCCGAAGTTCAGAGGGTGGGAAGGGACTTTAGTGGGCATACTGTATATATATGTGTGTGTGTGTGTATGTATGTATGTATGTATATATTTTTAATGTAAAATATAAACAAATCAAACAAAAATTAAAAAGCGAGCATAGACTATTAAAACAATTTAACTTAAAACCTACCATCGCAGAGAAAACATAAAACTTTTTAATAATAGATAGCTCAGAAGCTTCATATCCTCATAATGAAAATATACAAATATAACTAAAAATAAATAATCCAACAGAGTTAGATAAATACAATAAGAATATAGACAAAAAACAAACATAAATCAAGCACTCAGGGCATCCACGCACCACATTAGAAAAGCCTGCTTACTACATGAGGAACCTCGAGAGAAAAACCATAAACATAAACCTACCGGAAAAAATAAAAATTAAAAATTAAAAAAACTTTCCAACAAAAGATTGCGCAATAGCAACAAACCTTCATACCGAAAAGGTACAATGTAAAATATAAACAAATCAATTGATATTATGTATTTTATATTAATACATAATATCAAATATAAATTAATTTAAATTTAATTAATACAAAAAATTTACAAAAGTAAAAATTGAATTGTGAAAAATTCTTAGGTTTCGTTCCATAGTTTAAAAGTAATCATTATGAGATATAATTTTATTATATCCACGAAATATGTATTATAAATATAAATTAATATATTATTATTAAATATAAATTAATTTTTATTTAGCGAATACGAAAAAAAATTATTTACAAAAATAAAAATTGAATTGTAAAAAAAGAGCTGCCTTGTCTCCATAATTTAAAAGTAATCATTATGAGACATAAATTTTTATACCCACGAAATATATGTTATAAATATAAACTAATATATTAATATTAAATATAAATTAATATTTATTTAGTTAATACAAAGTAAAAATTTATTTATAAAAAATTTTCCATATTATAGAAGTAATCTTAATGAGTTTTCCCTAAAGGCATGCACTGCTTATGAGGTCCATGTTAAAAACCTTTACCCCTTAAAGTTCCGCGCTCCGACCTGCGCAGGCTTAGCCACGCCTCCATATGTATTATCCATTATATTCCATGACGGACAAAATCAGAAGTCCTTTTGAAAATCGACGCGAAACGAATTCCGATCTCTAAGACACCCAAAAAACTGCCGGGTCCCCGAATCGAAATAACCTATCGGATCTTGTTTGAGTGGACAGAATAATCCCTTTTTCTCCCGATCTGAATAAAATGCCCATTTGTATTCCCCTCGTATCGGACGGAATGGCTATTTCTGATCCGATAGATGGAAACGGACCGATGCCTCGTTTGTTTGTTTGGGTCCTAATGGGCCATTTATGGCTGGAGAAATGGGATATGGGTGTTATTGCTTATCTTGTAAAGGTTTTTTTTTATTTTTTTTTATTTATCTTTTAGTTAAGAGTATTGATAACTCTGGGATTTTAGAGTACGGGCAGATGTCTTTTGAAATTCTGAATCCCTGTCGTTAAAGATCGTTTGCTGGTGTAAACAATAATAATAAAAAAAATATGTTTTTTTTAAGGCTGGTGTGTACTAACCCCATTCGATTCGCTCACGTCAATGTTTACCTATGGAGGAAATGTGCCCAAGTTTTGCTGACTTGGATTCAAAGATTTCTTTTTAAAATTGTACTCCTTAATAGGGAAGAAATTTTTCACCTTGGGGCCTTTTTCGGGTTTTTTCCCCTTAACGTAGGATTACGTTCCTCCATAACGGTCCTCCGGAAAGTAAAATTTCAGACGCTAAAACCGTCCGCCCGTACCTCGCGAGTTATAATTTTGGCAGCGCGCCAAACGCAGTCTGTATCGCTTGGACAAACAGTAAACAGTTAAACAGAAAAGTAGCAAAATGAGTCAAAATTTTGACATATAACTAACACACACACACACACACACATATATATATACAGGGTGTCCCAAAACGACCGCATAAACTCTGCACAGCTAGATTCCTCGTTGGGAGTACATAAAAACTGCCCAAAGAAGCGTTCCTGTACGATCCATAGTTTACAAGAAAAATACGAAAAACAAAGTATGACGTCACTGCCGGTGCAAGAAAAAAACACTTTATTGGACCTATAAACAACAATATTTGCATATCTTTCCAGACGATAATGTTTAAAACGTTCGCTGCGCATATCGCGTCATGCATACGCGCGCGCCATGGAATGACGTTAAGCCGCCGTTGAACTGGTATTTAAAAGGCTGCATCTTGCAGCTACCGGTAGTTTTCGTATGGTGGCCATGTACTCCGTTCGTGACTACTGCGACATATACTTGATGTACGGCCGATGTAATGGAAATGCCTTACGAACTGCTAGGGAGTATGCCCGTTGATATCCGTCCCGTCGTCCTCCCGATGTCAACGTCATCCGTAGGCTGGACGACAGACTGCGAAATACGGGAAGCGTCTTGCCAACAGCCAATCTTCGCGATACTGGAAGACCGCGGAGCGGCCTGATGGTAGCAAAGGCGGATGCAATACTGCAGCAGGTAGAAGAGACGCCCGAGGTAAGCACACGCGCATTAGCCCGTGAGATGACTTCGAGTAAAAGTACTGTGCACAGGCTTTTATGGTCTGAGAGGTTACACCCATTTCGGTACACAACCGTGCAAGGTCTGAAACCAGATGACTTTCAGAAACGCGTGGCCTTCTTTGAATGGCTGTTGCAACAACAGAACACAGATAATGGTTTCATTGCACATATCCTGTGGACTGATGAATCATGTTTCACTCGTGATACTCGTCGGTATTCAACCATCACAACAGCCATATGTGGTCCCAGGTCAATCCGCATGCAATCCGGCCGCAAAAACATCAGGAACGTTGGTCTCGTAACGTGTGGGCCGGCATACTCGGGGATCGCCTGTATTGGACCATATCTGTTGCCTGGACGGCTTTCGGGACAGTCGTACTTGGTGTTTCTCAATGAGGTCTTAACCGAGTTCCTCGATGACATACCATTAGCGGCAATACAGGGACTTTGGTTCCAGCATGATGGGGCTCCGGCGCATTTCTGTGCTCCTGTACGTGGTTGGCTGAATATGGAATACCCCGGCCGCTGGATCGGACGTGGGGGTCCGGTTCTATGGCCGCCACGTTCGCCAGATCTTACACCGTTGGATTTTTTCCTATGAGGCCATCTCAAGGAACTGGTGTATCGAGACGTAGTGACAACACAGATGGACTTAGTTGCTCGTCTGCATGCTACTTGTACTTCGGTGGACCTCGCGATGCTGCAACGTGTGATGACAGCCATTCCACGGCGTGCTCAAGCCTGCCTCGACATGCACGGCGGACACTTTGAACATCTGCTTTAAATTGTGCATGCTGTTGATATGTTCAATAAAGTGTTTTTTCTTGCACTGGCAGTGACGTCATACTTTGTTTTTCGTATTTTTCTCGTAAACTATGGATCGTACAGGAACGCTTCTTTGGGCAGTTTTTATGTACTCCCAACGAGGAATCTAGCTGTGCAGAGTTTATGCGGTCGTTTTGGGACACCCTGTATATATATATACACACACATAGATACATATTTACATAACACATACATACATACAAAAGAGTTAAGCAACGATAAGTAATCCAGAAAAGTACCAAAATGCGTCAAAATTTTGACATACATATTTGTATATATATACATACGTACATTTATATAGATACATATATACATAACACATACAAACATATATACATAAAAAAGAAGTAAGCAGCGGATAAGTAATCCCACGTTAATAACCCGCGGTAGTTTCGTTAGAAGAGACTACCTGAATTTTTTTTTAACAAATAATATTTTAAAGTTCGGGGGAAAAGTCTGGTATAGTGTGTTTTAAACGTTCCTGAATTCCTTTGGTGGACGAAATTTATTGATTGCCTCGATATATTCTTTTGGATTGTTTTTGGTGTTTTGTAATTCCTTTTATTGCGTTTAAAAAAAAAACGAAAAATGCCCGAAAGTGTAAAATTTCTTTCTCTATTACAGAGTACAATTTTTTTTTTTAAATCTTTCAATCCAAGTCGGCAATCCTTGGACACATTTTCTCCATAGGTTAACATTGAGGTGAGCGAATCTAATAGTGTTAAATCTGTTTACTTTTGCGATGAATTCTGAAAGTAAACAAACTTGAATGTGAATGAATAAAGTAGCTGAAGTATTCAAATCGCGTAGT